>CM049590.1:2134963-2681385 GCA_027123335.1 Amphiprion clarkii | reverse complement strand
TGTGTGTGTGTGTGTGTATTCATTGTGAAGCGCTTAAAGCAGACGTTCTGCCGGGTTCCCGAACCATCAGAACATCCCCAAATCACTGATGCATCCAAAAGAAAACTGCATCTTCAGCCTTCCTGTTGGTGTACCTGCATCACTCTGAGGACGTCTGAACCTCAGCAGCTCAGTAAAACACATTAACACAGAGGTCAGAGGTCAACCTGATCATCAGGCTCCATCAGCTGGAACCTGAGGTCTGAAGGTCGGCGTAGAACACGTTGGACAGGGTCCTAGTTGTGGTTCCAGCAGGAATGAGCCTAAAGCACAGCATGGAGGAAAGCAGTAGAAGAAAGAAATGAATGAAATGGCAGTCAGAATCAGCTTTATTGGCCCAGTTTTTACACATCGATAAGAAATGTGACTCCGGGGAGTCTCTGCTCTCAGTGCAGTGATCAGGGAACAGAACTGAGAACTAAAAGCAGTAAGGGAAAAACCATAATTAAGTATTATAACTGAGGAGTCAGACTGTATGAATGTAAAAGTTAAATAACCCAGAAAAAAGGGGATAGAGTGAAAAAGACTAAGTCAAAAAGTGACAAAGTCAGAAAAAAGGGGATAGAGTGAAAAAGACTAAGTCAAAAAGTGACAAAGTCAGAAAAAAGGGGATAGAGTGAAAAAGACTAAGTCAAAAAGTGACAAAGTCAGAAAAAAGGTGATAGAAAGAAAAAGACTAAGTCAGAAAATGACTAAGTCAAAGAAAGGGGATAGAGGAAAAGGACAACAGCAGAATGTGAAAAAGACCAAAGAAGAAAAATAGCAAAGTGTGAAAAGGAAAGGATACAGAGAAAAACAACAAAGTGTCAAAAGGGGATACAGAACAAAAGCAAACTGAAAAAGAGTAGAGGGTGAAAAGGGATAAAGAAAAACAGCAAAATATGAAGACAATACTCACCTCTATGGATGTCAACAACGGTGTCTTTAATCGTCCACTGCACATCTTGGTCTCTCAGCATGTTAAACAAAAACTAATCAAATAGCAACATCCACAAACTATCAAAGTCCCATTTCTTCAATTTCTGTCAAACAGATAAATGACGCAGACAAGTGACCAAGATAAAGTCCAAATGTGACCCAGATGGAAAACCTGTAGGACAGAGTGTGTCAAAGCAAAGTGATAGACATGCAAGTGACCCGAAAAAAGTGCAAACATTAAACAAACAACACAAATCTAATACATGAGTCTGGGTAACTCACCTCGATGAATGTCAACAACAGTGTCGAATCGCCCACTGCAGAACTTGATCTCTCAGCATGGAAAACAAAGAAAATAACAACATCAGCAAACAATCAAAGTCCCATGTCTTCAATTGCAATCAAACAGATGAATGACGCAGACAAGTGACCAAGATAAAGTCCAAATGTGACCCAGACGGAAAACCTGTAGGACAGAGTGTGTCAAAGCAAAGTGGTGGACATGCAAGTGACCCGAAAAAAGTGCAAACATTAAACAAACAACACAAATCTAATACATGAGGGGGTGTAACTCACCTCGATGAATGTCAACAACAGTGTCTTGAATCGCCCACTGCAGAACTTAGTCTCTCAGCATGGAAAACAAAGAAAATAACAACATCAGCAAACAATCAAAGTCCCATGTCTTCAATTGCAATCAAACAGATGAATGACGCAGACAAGTGACCAAGATAAAGTCCAAATGTGACCCAGACAGAAAACAGAAATAACCTGTAGGACAGAGTGTGTCAAAGCAAAGTGGTAGACATGCAAGTGACCCGAAAAAAGTGCAAACATTAAACAAACAACACAAATCTAATACATGAGTGTGTGTAACTCACCTCGATGAATGTCAACAACAGTGTCTTGAATCGCCCACTGCAGAACTTGGTCTCTCAGCATGGAAAACAAAGAAAATAACAACATCAGCAAACAATCAAAGTCCCATGTCTTCAATTGCAATCAAACAGATGAATGACGCAGACAAGTGACCAAGATAAAGTCCAAATGTGACCCAGACAGAAAACCTGTAGGACAGAGTGTGTCAAAGCAAAGTGATAGACATGCAAGTGACCCGAAAAAAGTGCAAACATTAAACAAACAACACAAATCTAATACATGAGTGTGTGTAACTCACCTCGATGAATGTCAACAACAGTGTCTTGAATCGCCCACTGCAGAACTTGGTCTCTCAGCATGGAAAACAAAGAAAATAACAACATCAGCAAACAATCAAAGTCCCATGTCTTCAATTGCAATCAAACAGATGAATGACGCAGACAAGTGACCAAGATAAAGTCCAAATGTGACCCAGACAGAAAACAGAAATAACCTGTAGGACAGAGTGTGTCAAAGCAAAGTGGTAGACATGCAAGTGACCCGAAAAAAGTGCAAACATTAAACAAACAACACAAATCTAATACATGAGTGTGTGTAACTCACCTCGATGAATGTCAACAACAGTGTCTTGAATCGCCCACTGCAGAACTTGGTCTCTCAGCATGGAAAACAAAGAAAATAACAACATCAGCAAACAATCAAAGTCCCATGTCTTCAATTGCAATCAAACAGATGAATGACGCAGACAAGTGACCAAGATAAAGTCCAAATGTGACCCAGACAGAAAACAGAAATAACCTGTAGGACAGAGTGTGTCAAAGCAAAGTGGTAGACATGCAAGTGACCCGAAAAAAGTGCAAACATTAAACAAACAACACAAATCTAATACATGAGTGTGTGTAACTCACCTCGATGAATGTCAACAACAGTGTCTTGAATCGCCCACTGCAGAACTTGGTCTCTCAGCATGGAAAACAAAGAAAATAACAACATCAGCAAACAATCAAAGTCCCATGTCTTCAATTGCAATCAAACAGATGAATGACGCAGACAAGTGACCAAGATAAAGTCCAAATGTGACCCAGACAGAAAACAGAAATAACCTGTAGGACAGAGTGTGTCAAAGCAAAGTGGTAGACATGCAAGTGACCCGAAAAAAGTGCAAACATTAAACAAACAACACAAATCAAGTACATGACTGTGTGTAACTCACCTCGATGAATGTCAACGACAGCGTCTTGAAACGTCCGCTGCAGAACTTGGTCTCTCAGCATGTAAAAGAAAGAAAATAACATCAGCAAACGATCAAAGTCCCATGTCTTCAATTTGAGTCAAAGCCATAAATTAGACGGACAAGTGACCAAGATAAAGTCCAAACGTGACCCAGACGGAAAACAGAAATCACCTGTACAACAGAATGTGTCAAAGTAAAGAATTAGACATGCAAATGACCCGAAAAAAGTGCAAACATGAAACAGACAACACAAAACACAAATCAAGTACATGAATGTATGTAACTCACCTCTATGAATGTCAACAACAGCGTCTTTAATCGTCCGCTGCAGATCTCAGTCTCTCAGCATGTAAAAGAAATAAGACAGCGACATCAGCAAACTATCAAAGTCCCATGTCTTCAATTTGAGTCAAAGCCATGAATTACACAGACATGACTATGTGTACAACTCACCTCTATGAATGTCAACGACGGCGTCTTTAATCGTCCGCTGCAGATCTCGCTCTCTCGGCATGTAAAAGAAATAAGACAGCGACATCAGCAAACTATCAAAGTCCCATGTCTTCAATTTGAGTCAAAGCCATGAATTACACAGACATGACTATGTGTACAACTCACCTCTATGAATGTCAACGACGGCGTCTTTAATCGTCCGCTGCAGATCTCGCTCTCTCGGCATGTAAAAGAAATAAGACAGCGACATCAGCAAACTATCAAAGTCCCATGTCTTCAATTTGAGTCAAAGCCGTGAATTACACAGACATGACTATGTGTACAACTCACCTCTATGAATGTCAACGACAACGTCTTTAATCGTCCGCTGCAGATCTCGCTCTCTCGGCATGTAAAAGAAATAAGACAGCGACATCAGCAAACTATCAAAGTCCCATGTCTTCAATTTGAGTCAAAGCCATGAATTACACAGACATGACTATGTGTACAACTCACCTCTATGAATGTCAACGACGGCGTCTTTAATCGTCCGCTGCAGATCTCGCTCTCTCGGCATGTAAAAGAAATAAGACAGCGACATCAGCAAACTATCAAAGTCCCATGTCTTCAATTTGAGTCAAAGCCATGAATTACACAGACATGACTATGTGTACAACTCACCTCTATGAATGTCAACGACGGCGTCTTTAATCGTCCGCTGCAGATCTCGCTCTCTCGGCATGTAAAAGAAATAAGACAGCGACATCAGCAAACTATCAAAGTCCCATGTCTTCAATTTGAGTCAAAGCCGTGAATTACACAGACATGACTATGTGTACAACTCACCTCTATGAATGTCAACGACGGCGTCTTTAATCGTCCACTGCAGATCTCGCTCTCTCGGCATGTAAAAGAAATAAGACAGCGACATCAGCAAACTATCAAAGTCCCATGTCTTCAATTTGAGTCAAAGCCGTGAATTACACAGACATGACTATGTGTACAACTCACCTCTATGAATGTCAACGACGGCGTCTTTAATCGTCCGCTGCAGATCTCGCTCTCTCGGCATGTAAAAGAAATAAGACAGCGACATCAGCAAACTATCAAAGTCCCATGTCTTCAATTTGAGTCAAAGCCGTGAATTACACAGACATGACTATGTGTACAACTCACCTCTATGAATGTCAACGACGGCGTCTTTAATCGTCCGCTGCAGATCTCGCTCTCTCGGCATGTAAAAGAAATAAGACAGCGACATCAGCAAACTATCAAAGTCCCATGTCTTCAATTTGAGTCAAAGCCGTGAATTACAGACATGACTATGTGTACAACTCACCTCTATGAATGTCAACGACAGCGTCTTTAATCGTCCGCTGCAGATCTCGCTCTCTCGGCATGTAAAAGAAATAAGACAGCGACATCAGCAAACGATCAAAGTCCCATGTCTTCAATTTGAGTCAAAGCCGTGAATTACACAGACAAGTGACCAAGATAAAGTCCAAATGTGACCCAGATGGAAAACAGAAATCACCTGTAGGACAGAGTGTGTCAAAGCAAAGAAGTAGACATGCGAGGAACCCGAAAAAGTGCAAACATGAAACAGACAAGACAAAACACAAATCAACTACATGAGTGTGTGTAACACACCTCTGTGAATGTCAACGACGGCATCTTTAATCGTCCACCGCAGATCTCGGTCTCTGGGCATATAAAACAAAGAAAACTGCAACATCAGCAAACGATCAAAGTCCCATGTCTTCAATTTGACTCAAAGCCGTGAAGTACACAGACAAGTGACCAAGATAAAGTCCAAACGTGACCCAGACGGAAAACAGAAATCACCTGTAGGACAGAGTGTGTCAAAGCAAAGAACTAGACATGCGAGGGACCCGAAAAAGTGCAAACATGAAATGAACAAGACAAAACACAAATCAAGTACATGAGTGTGTGTAACGCACCTCTATGAATATCGTCGTCATCTTTAATCGTCAGCTGCAGATCTCAGTCTCTCGGCGTGAAAAAGAAAGAAAATAGCAACATCAGCAAACGATCAAAGTCCCAGTACGCATGCATTCGGAAGTGTTTACATATCAGCGTAGTTTATGAATGAAACAAAATGTGGATTTTAGCACATGACATTTCTACCTAAATAAATGCCTGATTGGCTGCCTGCCAAAATAAAAATGCACCCCCCCGCCCCCCTCTATATCCCTCAGGTGATGTACTAACATCACATGATTGATTCTACACACATTTCTGATCATGCTTAGCAACTCCTATGAATTAGGACCAAGTTCATCAATCACAGCTAAAGTTGTAGAGTGATACAAATTATTTCAACCTCATTCACGAGACTTGTCATTGCAGCGGGGGGATACATTGGCAGGTCCAGCGAATGAGGCTGAAACAAGTTGTATCCCCCTACAACTTTAGCTGGGATTAAAGAAATTAGTCCTAATCCACAAGTGATGCTAAGAATAATCACAAATGTCTGCAGAATAAACCACGTGATTTTAGTACATCACCTGACGAATATAGAGGGGGGGGACATTTTCTGGCAGGCGCAAACAATCGGTCACGGATTTTGGCCGAAATGTCATGTGTCATAAACTACGCTGTCAAATGGACTCAAAAACGGCTTCTTACCTGGTGCCTATATAACTCAACGTGTTAAGCGTACGTGAGTTTTGCACCGGCGCAGCGGCCCGGGTTCAATTCCCGCTGCATGTCTGGTCCAACTCCTTTCCCCCGTTTCCTGTCTCTCGCTCACTGTGCCTAAATAAAGCCGAAAAAAGAATTCTTTTGAACAAAAACAACAAGACACCAGGCAGACTGTAGATGAGCAGGGTTTTAGTTACAAACATGCCAACTATGTGCAGAACTCACCACACGAGAAAGGAGGAGGAGGACTCCATCTGGGGAAAACGCAGCTGCTCAGACTCCGGAGACACTGGACAGGAGGAATGATCCGCACAGCTTCGGAGGAAGAGTGCGAATGATCTCCGTAGCGCAGCGCCGCCCTTTTAAGGTGGAGAAGACAAACGAACCACACCTCCACAGCTCATTGAACGCAGCTGCAGCTCATCCTCTCATCAGCACTGAGGCACAGAAACTCACTTGAAACACAGGTAAAGTCGATTTTTCTGCTGATTAGATCATTGCTTGTGTTGAATCTACTCTCAGATGTGGATGTGATCTTGGATAAAAGCATCTGAATAAAATTATAGACTGACATACTGTCTGTGTTTTTCACAAGTTAGGATAACATAAGGTAAAACATTATTAATCCAGAAAACAAAATATCTAGTGGCAATTTACTGTGGCGGTAAAGAAATGCCACACATGACAATGAAATATTGGACATGAAATTGGAATATTGCTCATGCAAAACATCATACAAAAACAAAACAATAACTGAGCTGTTGCAATCACAGAACATTCACAGACTATCAAACAGGCCCTCTGAACCTCTAAACCTCACTGAGTATGTTCTATCAAGAAAACCCCAAACCCTCAAAAACATCAGTAAAACTTCAGGAACTCCCCTCCATAGGTAGGGATGAACAGATCTGGAACTTTTCCTCTGACCCCTATTCTTGGATTCTTACATAACACACTCCAAAGCAAACTGCTAGCATTAATAAGGTGAATTTGTTTTCACTCTGCCTCACGCTCAGTCAGGAACCTTTTTAAAGAGGTTTTAGAAGCTGGACTCTGAAAGCAACAAGTATGGGACGTGACATTTTGAAAACACGATAGGATTTTCGTGGTTAAGCGCCCTCGCCTCAACTTTTTCATTCTCTGGAAATACAGCCAGGACAACAAGGGCTTCTTCTGGGTGGCGGTGTCGCATCCCTATCGGAATAGAATGAGCTCCCCGCTGAACTAAAGCCAGTAACTGATTTTAAAGACTTTTCTATAGAGACAAAAAAATGCCTAACCTGTCAGCTTTGACAGTCTTGAAATGATTTTTTTGAACCATTTTTGCTTTTCTGCCTTTACTTGTGAGACAGTTCCAGGGGCTGCAGATGGAAACTAGCGAGCATGCTATAATCTGGTCCGCAACATCTTTTCATTGTGTTTGATGTTCTTCTGTACACAGTCCGTGTCAAATAAACTAATTTAAAAAAAAGTGTGTTTCTACCTGAAGTCTAAAAACACACAAACAGGCTCCATCACCACATTCAAAGCCAATAACACAAGACAAGTGCTGTCAAACTATACTTGTTCCTAGCCAGGCAGGTGGTAAACATGTACACAACGGCACTTAAAAATGCACAAATACAAATGGACGCAATCATCTAGTAAGTATAAGTGGAACTGTTTTAGGCATGGTCAGTTATTCAGCATTTTCTGGATGACCCCCAAGCAGTTCTACAGTCACCTAGATATCTGGCCAATCATCTCATGCAAAATCAACACAATGATTGGACATCCTTCTCTTTTTACTAACTGCTGCTGGAATGTTAGGACGCTTCCAATAAACACAGCAATAAAAGCTTGTGGAATTCATTGCTCACTCACTCACCCAGGCAGCTATTCTATAGCTGTCATTTTTTATGCTAAGCTACATTTATCACCTGGGTTTAAATCTACTCTTGCAACACACTAAATTGAGAGAAATGAGGAAACGCTGTTCAAAAATGTTGAAATACTCTTTTAGAAATGCTACAGCCAACTTAAAGTCTGAACAAAAAGAAGAGTGTCTGTATGAATTTAATGTGTCTTGACAAAAATCCAACTCTAACAAATTGAATAAAAACTGTCCAAGTCCATATGTTGCGAGAGCTTTCACCACTTTCCACTTTTTCCAATCTGTTATGTTATGTTTTTTGAACGGTGACTTAAAGCGTGAGCTAAAAGCAACAGTATGCAACACACCACATCATCTTCAGCGCTACAGATCACCATGTAGCACCTCTACCAAACAATCTGGGGGTCCTCTTAGTGTCTTTCTATACAATGTGACGCCATCTCTCGCTGTATCCGACCCTAACACACTCTATTAACAGTGGAGGGAACATTTAACGCCCGTGGAGACAACACAACTGTATGTGTTGATGTATTCTGTGGCCAAAAGCAGGCAGACTAACCTTTGGTGTGAGGCCGTCTGTCATGTTTTACCCTTTATTTTAGCTGAAAGCACTGACATTTTGTAAACCGGTGCACTTTATGGCACTTCTTCCTGTCCCAACATGATAACACTGAGGACTGTCAGAGCTCTCACACCATTATTTGCTATTATTTGAGCACATTTGATTCTTTTGCCTTGTGCTAAAGTTTAATGATACTAGCTGTTTATCGTGAGGCTTTTAACTTTTATTATCCACCTGTTTTAATGTACTATTATTTACGTATTGTTACGGCCACAGGTATCGGTGTGCCGTCTGGTTTCTGTTAGGCCTTTGTGTGGGGAGATTGCTTGTGTAGCTTCACCTCTGGCTGGTTTCAGAGTCTCTCCGGAACCCCAGCTGCCAGTCGTTCCAACTAATGAGTCAGGAGTAGAAGACCTGCACCAGCCCTGTTCTCCCCGCCTCCCGACCTTCCTGATTGGGCCACCCTCCGACTCCCCTCCACCTCTAACCAATCGGACACAGCCATAGCCACACCTGCAGACTATATACCTGCAACCCAGCTCTTAGTCTGGGTGCCTGGTATCTGCAACCAGTCCACCCTGCTGCCTCCGTGAGTAATATCCTGTTTCTATTTCTGTGATGTCTTTTTGGTCTGTAGGTACTTCTGATGGGTTCTACAAACACTTCAAGCTCCTGTTGGCAGCTGCTGCTTTGGTGTGGAACCTACAGTCTCAGTGGAGGCTGAGGATCCAGGTAGCAGTCCGCCAACTTAGTCAAGGAGCTGTTTTGTATTTAGAGTCTTCACCAGATGAAACTAATCTGCTAGCCAGACTGCAAAATTGTCTTAATGAAATAAAGACCTGGATGACCTAGAATTTCCTACTAAAGTCATTGTATTTGGCCCCAAACATCTCAGAAAATTGCTTTCTAAGCATATAGTTACTCTGGATGGCATTACATTGGCCTCCAGTACTACTGTGAGGAACTTTGCAGTTATCTTTGACCAGGACATGTCCTTTAACTCACACATAAAACAAATCTGTAGGACTTCCTTTTTCCACCTGAGAAATATTGTGAAAATCAGGAACATCCTGTCTCAGAGTGATGCAGAAAAACTAGTCCATGCATTTGTTACTTCTAGGCTTGACTACTGTAATTCCTTATTATCAGGTTGTCCCAATAGCTCTCTGAAACATCTACAGCTGATCCAAAATGCTGCAGCCAGAGTACTGACAGGAGTTAGCAAGAGAGATCATATTTCTCCTATACTGGTTTCTCTTCATTGGCTTCCTGTTAAATCTAGAATAGAATTCAAAATCCTTCTTCTGACATATAAAGCTCTTAACAACAACCAATCTCCATCATATCTCAAAGACCTGATAGTACCATATTATCCCAGCAGAACTCTCCGCTCTCAGACTGCAGGCTTACTTGTTGTTCCTTGAATCTCTAAAAGTAGAATGTGAGGCAGAGCCTTCAGTTATCAGCTCCTCTCCTGTGGAACCAGCTCCCAGTTTGGGTTCTGGAGGCAGACACCCTCTCTATTTTAAAGACCAAGCTTAAAACCTTCCTTTTTGACAAAGCTTATAGTTAGTAATTATTTTCCGTAGGAGAAGTAAACAAGTAGAAGTAATGCATGCTTTGTTGGTTAATAACAGACATCTGGATGTTTTGTTGCATTCAGGCATATGGGTTCTGTAAAGCATCTTGAGACAATCTGACTGTAATTGGCACTATATAAATAAAACTGAATTAAAGTTGTTCATGAAGTGGAAGTTTTGGATCTTTTTTACATCTTCGAGAACAGAAAGACCCAAAGATCAAAGAAGTGTTGTTTAATGCGCCTTTTATGTAGAATTTGACTGAACAAATGTACAAATCAGCAATTAATACAAGTGTGAACAGATCAAAGTCATTCAACAAACTCCACATCATCTGTAGCAGCTGTTAAGATTCCCTCCTCCCTGTAAACTCTTAAATCAGTGGAGTGGGAGTACAAGGACCACAGCATCTGTACTAGAAACTCCTTTTCAGACTGTTTCTAAAGTCTGGTACATGTGTGTCTGGATTAGTTTAAGGCAAAGACATCAGTGTTGAGAACAGACTGTTGCTGAAATCTAACACAGAAAGTGCTGCTGCAGTGAAATGTGTCTTCAGGTTCGTCAGTCTCGTGTCTGAATGAACTCACTTTCCTTTCGTCAGAGCTGTGATCTTCCTATAAGCTGGAGGTAAAACTTTAGCTACATCGCAGCCGTCCTCAGGTGATCAGCTGCTTTTCTGTCCTATGTAGAAGACATACCTGACGAACATCACAGTGGTCGGTACGTCTGAACGACGAACATTCGTGGAAAAGGAACCCAAATGCTGCGACTGATTAAGCAGCAACCTCGGGTAGATTTAGTCGCGGATTCCGTGCTTCTCTGGTACCTGGACTCACAGATATTCTTTGAACGGTTAAATTTACACAAACTTGAAATAAGGCACTTGGTTTTAAGGATTACGCGGCCATTTGAAAGCTATTCAACGTGATAAATATGAAGCAGCAGATAATAAATATTGGTCTTTCTCAGGTCTGTGAGCTCCAACAAACAGCGTTAGACTGTTTGGCTCAGACGTTCACTGAGGCTGCAGCCTCCCTGTAGGTCCTGAGATGCGTCTCCTCACCGTCTGTCTGGTGGACCGGTGGACGAGGCCAGCAGCTCTCTGAGGCTTCTGGCAGAGCAGAGACTCTTCTTCGGCTTACAGAGCCGTCTCAAAGATTACTATGTTACCGTCTGCCGTTTCTGCGTGTCCGTTTGGAACGCTAGCACGGCTTCGGTTGGAGTAAACCTGAAAAGATCATTTAAAAATTCAGTTTGACCGGAGATGGTGACAAAAGCTTTTCACTTTTCAACATGTTTAGGAATCTCTGAGTCTGAAACTTACCTGCTCAGCTGCCGACTGCAGAGCTGCAGCCTCCTGTTTGCCCGTCTGCTGGACCATCTTATAAAAGATCCCGTTTGGATCCTGAAGCAGGCTGTAAGGCTCGTCGTAGGCGTGGATCTCCCCGGCATCCAGAACCTGGACACAAAGTCAGTTTTGATCGTATGCATGTTTTAAGTTGTAGCATTTAGCATTAGCTTTTAGCAGAACAAGACGAGACCTCAGATAGTCAGGTCCATAAATATTTGACTCTGTTCACCAGAGTGGACTAAAAATGAAACAATCCAGATGTGCTTTAAGTGCAGACTTTAGTTTGAGGGTACCAGGTGAACGGTGGAGGAACTACGACACATTTTATATGCAGCCTCCACCTTTTTAAAGGACCAACAGCAACTGGACAAACTGCTTCACAGTCTACCACAGCCTGAAGTGTCTGGGTTTGTCCTGGTGATGCTCTACTGCTGCTGTCTTCACTTCCTGCTGGTTCTTGAGGCGTTTTCTCTTCAGTTTAGTCTTCAGCTGGTGAACTGCAGCTCAACTGGATTCAGGTCAGGTGACTGACTTTGTTATCTTTGGTCACTCTGGCAGTAAGGATACGCTTGACAAACAGCTCATTAGGCTAAAACCCCGTCAGTTATTTATGATGAGTTGCACAATTAATGACTTGGCATCACTTCATCCTCTTTCAACACAAGAACAGAGGCACTATGTTAACTTTATTTGGACAAATGTAGATATAAGGTGCTGTGAAAAACTACTTGCCCCCAAGATTCCTCCATGGTGATGAAAAAGACTGATCACAAACAGTTTACTGCAGTTGTTTCTGCCAAGAGACCAACCACTTATCAGGTTTAGAGGATCAATTACTTTTTCACAGGAGTGATGAATGAGAATCGCTCCCCTAAACTCCCTCAACTCTGGTATTTCATACAAGGACATAAGGTTAATGCTTTTGGCAATAATCACTGAATTACCTACTAACATCTCTGTGGCCACAAGGGGGCGACTTTACAACAGGATTGGTCATGCTATGAATGTGGACAAAACAAGTATTTCTGGTCTTCTGTATTTCATTTCAGGTTCTGTTCAAGGGTTCTTCCTGTTAAAAGTGAGCTTTTTCTGGCCTCTGTCGCCTTAGAGCTGCTCTGCAGGTTCATATGGGTTCTTGAAAGTGTCTTGACAGAATATGACCTGTAATTGGCGCTATATAAATAAAATAAAATTGAAGTGATAAAGGTTTTCAATAACTCGCCATTTAAAAAACTTTATTTTGCATTCTATGAGTTACCTCTGTTTAAAATTAAATACATCTAAATATTAGTTTGATGTGGAACATTTAAGCATGAGAAACAAAATGAAAGCGCTGTATGTTTATTCACCCTGCTGGAGAGAAACCTTCACACCTGTTGATCTTCAATAAATGTTCTTGTGTAACATCTGGGTGTGGCCTCCTAAAAGTCCTTCAGTAAACTAACATCAGATTACTATCAGAGTAACTCACCAGAATGCGGTCGCTGTCTATGATGGTGTTGAGGCGGTGAGCGATGGTGAGCACGGTGCATTCTCTGAACTTATCCCGTATCGTTTTCTGGATCAGCTCGTCAGTCCTGCAGCCACAGAGGTTTAACAATGAAGAAATGGATTTTCTTTGCATGTTAAGAAGCTAAGTATTCGATAAGAAGCTGACATGTTTGTTGCAGCAATGCTTTAAGAGGGTTGTTGGGATGTTTTGGTACAAAATAGATCAAATATGTAGAGTATTCTGAGATGACGTGTTGTGAAGTGGTGCTCGAGAAATTAAATTGAAATGAATTATGTAAAACCACATTTATAATTCATTATCTAGCCAACAAAATCACCAACACACCACTCTAGCATTCTGGTATTTTCACATGAAACTAAACATTCCACCTGGGAATCCATTTTAAAGGTTTAATACCTCCAGAATATCAAACCAGCAGCACATCTACTGTTGGAAACCATCGGATGGAGGTCACACAAACAGTTCTGTCATCCAGCACTTCATCCAACTAAAGAGTCAATCTGACATTAGGACCAACAAAGACACTGAAAAGGCAGTTTGGAATTTCCTTTCTGCAAAAGATTGAAATGGAAATCCACTAGCAAATGAGGACCCTGCAGCATTGTTTTCTTTGCATGCTTTTAGGACAGCACTGATTTGACAAAATAAGCCTCGTATGTTGTTCAATTTCAACATGAAGACAGCTTGTAACGACAATACTAAATATGCCCAACGATGTATAGACGTACGTGTTTTTTCTTCATTCATTTACAGTTACAGGAATGTTTCTGCCCAAATACCACACTCATCTGAAGATTTTACACTTCTGAGTCTACAATTCTGAGTGACCAGTGTTTACATTTGAGCCATCTGATCTTTTGAGACTGCTGGAAAAGTTCTTCTCCGTGTCTTCATTAAATGTCTGTGGGAGTTTCATTTCAGGAGATACTGAATCCCTAAAACAGCTTCTCAGGTAAAACACTTCATTGAGACTGAAAATACAAAAATTCTCACATCTGAAAACATGTTAATTACCAAAAAATCGGCCAAATTATTCTACAGAACTTAGTCTGCAAACAACAAACAAGTAAATTCTCAAGAGATTTCCTGAATTCAGTGTGAATTAACATGGACTGAACCTGTAGAATTCATTTTTCTTGTCTTCCATGCTTGTTTGTTTACCATTTTTTTCTTTAAACCTGTGGTTGTTGACATTGTAAACTGAAGGTAATAATAATAATGTTGCCCACTTAGCAAAAACACACTACAACATTTGTCAGGCCAGAATCTACAAACACTTTCATTTTCCGAACAGTTTGTGTGAGTCATCCTGGTTCAGTAGGTATTGTACTGTAACTGGTAAAGTCATGTCCCTTTGACGCCCTCGTTAACTTGCAGTACCTGGGGTCCACGTTGGCCGTGGCCTCGTCGATGATGAGGATGCGGTTCTTCCTCAGGATGGCTCTGGCCAAACACACCAGCTGCCTCTGACCCACGCTGAAGTTGGAGCCCGACTCAGCCAGAACCGTCTCCAACTTACCGGGCAGCTCCTCCACCGCCGACTTCAGCTGCACCTGCAGGAAACGTCTCAGGGACTCAGTGACAAATAAACTCTGATCGGTCTACATATCAGAAAATAAACGTCTACACCGCTCTGTGTCTGGAGAAGTAAAACTCAATCCTACAACATAGAAAAACACAATGGGCCTAATCTGTTTACAATTAAATCAAGTGAATTAGCAAACAACAGTTTCGTTATAATTGTTATAGTTTAATATTTTTTAGGTACGATGTGCTAAAAGTAAAAGTTGATATAATTATGGCAAATGCTGTTAGACTGAAGACCAGAGTTACTTGTAAAAATGTACTTAAGGTATTCAAACTTTTAAAAAGCTTAGAAACATAACGATACATAATGGTGTAATATGCATGAAATCTATCACTAAATAATGAAGGTAAGATGCAGAGCAAAAAGTTTGAACATGTCTGGGCTTGTTCTCTGTAAAAGATGACTAAATGATAACCTAATGTCTTGTGTAAAGTGATCTAGGAGTGAAATATGACAACCTGAAGTCATGATCTGACCAATAGATTTAGAAAAGTAGAATGGTTTCCCTACAGGCGTGGAAAAATGACCAACTCTCTCAGCATAAAGACAGCGCTCAGCTCAGTATCCCTGGTTTTTCTTGGGGTGTCATCACTGCTCAGAACTCCTCCTGCATTTTCTGTCAACAATAAATCCTGCTGCCTCTGAATGCTGACTTCTCCTGGTGATTTTTGGAAGATCTTTGAAGAAGCTTTTTAGATGTTTGAACACGTTCAAGTCTTAGACTCTGGCTTTGATCTGTGACTTAGTTTATGACCACGTTTACATGAAGTTTACTTTCATATTGTGAGAGCCTGATGCAGCTCCGCTTCCTGATTCTGAATATAAGATGCTTCACCAAGTTGGTCAGATTGAGGGACACGTGCCTTTAATTCATACAGTTCCTTATGTGTCGTTATTACATCCAGTACTCTGTCTTTACAGGAAAATTCCTTTCCAGCTGATACTTCTGAGTCAGCATGTTCCAGGCTGAGCTGTAATTTCAAATAGACCAGGGTTGAATGGTACTGGAACACAGAATACCAGTTAGCCAGGTTAGCTGGTTCTGTATCGTGCTTCTGAATGTCCGTTTGAATAATTCCTGCTTCCTCTTCTCTTTTCTTATCGTCAGCTCCGTTAGATTTGCTCAGTAACTTCCCACCTCGGCAGGTCTTAAACACAGTCGGTGTCGTTCACTAACCTCCTGCAGAGCGTTCCACAGTTCTTCATCTGTGTGTTGGTTGAAGGGGTCCAGGTTCTTCCTCATGGAGCCTGTAAACAGCACTGGATCCTGGAATACAAGAGAGGGGAGAGGTCAGAGAGTAATCTTCCTCTGGTAACCAAGGAAACACATGCAGTCATCATCGCTTTGAAGGACATTGCTGCAGGAAAATTACTGGATCGTCAAGAACTTCAAAGACAGAGGTTCAATAGTTGTGAAGAAGATTGAAAGGTGCCCAACAAAACTCTGAAATGAGGCCGGCCCTCAGTTTTATCCACAGTGACAGGAGGTCGGCTGTGTTTTACCTGAGGAATAATAGACATCTTCTGACGCAGGTCATGGAGGCCGATCTCTGAGCTCACAATGCCGTCGATGTAGATCTTTCCCTGAGGTTCTGCAAGGCGGAAGAGAGCCGAGACCAGGGAGCTTTTCCCGGCACCCGTTCTGCCCACAATACCGACCTGATAGACAGCAGAGAATGACAAGCTGAGGTCTGATGTTGTGTCTGATAAACGGCGGCCGTTGCTCTGAGAAACAAACACATCTGACCTTCTCTTTGGGCCGGAACGTTGCACTCAGGTTGTGCAGCACCGTCGGTCCGTCCGGACTGTAGGAGAAGCTGACCTGGTCAAACGTCACCAGGCCTTTGCTGGGCCAGTTAGGGGGAGGACGCTTCTGGGTTTCCCAGGGTGCTTCACTCTCCAGTTCAGTGTACTCGACCGCTCGCTCCACTGAGGTCATCTGTGGACAGAAATGAACCACAGTGACTACGTTTACAAGCACATTATTATTCATTATGAAACAAGGTGTTCCTGATGTAGCGCTTCCTGATGACAACATGTGAGGATATTATTTTGGTTTTAGGAGCATTCAGGTGTGCCGAGGTTCTAACTGCAGTCTGTTCACTGGCAGCTCAGTTCACATAAAACTACTAACCAACAGTGTGTGAGGCAACGAGCACATCTCTGATTTGACGGAATTAAAGTAGAAGCAGTTTCACACACTGTTGAACAAGTCGTCACCGGTGGAAAACTCTGAAAAACAACCATGTGTGGTTACAAGTTAACTGGAATATTGGTGGAATAGTATTTTTTATTTAGTGTGTAAACAACTAGGTAGGAATGTTTTCTTTTCCAGAGTCTGGGCAGAGAATAAATCATATTTACTGTTGATGACACGCAACAGAATTATACTGTAGAAGTTAGCAGCTATAATTTGACTAAAACATAGATACGTGGCAAAAGAAAATAATAGATACCCAACAAATGTGAACACTGTTTTTACCCCTGTCCCATAAAGCAGCTGAACCAGTGCAATAACTCTGGAACCTGTACATTTAGCATGGTTTGTGCAATATTTATTGATATATTTATTTTCAAACATATATAATAGATAATTGGCATAGTATATATCTATATATTTTTGATTTACATATTTTATCTGTTGCTATTGTTTTATCCTACGAAGGAGATGCGCTCAAAATTTCACTGTACATATGTCCAATGACAATAAAGGCATTTGATTTGATTGATTTGGTTTAAACAATAAAATTTTTCAAGCATTTATGGAAATGAGTCAGATCCAGACATGTTTATAGATCCAGTAAGTATCACTTCAACCTACAGTATGTTCTAATAGGAGCAAAGACAACACCGGTACCTTACCATGTTTTCCACCTCGGCACTCTGCCTGACACCCCACTGAAACATGCCGGTCAGAGTGACGGCGTAGCTCAGAGCCAAACCAACGGAGCCGGCATCCAGCTCTAACAAGACCAGGAAAAAGAATTAAATCTTTCACTGAAAACATCTAATCACACCAGAACTCACTCTCCTCAGAAAGAATCTGCTGCCTCTTACATATTACATGTTTTAATTCAGCGTGGAGCATTACAAAGTATCAGACACTGGCGACCCCTGGTGGTGGAACGCCAGTAAAGCCATCAAAGTCTACGTAGTGTTTGAAGTTCAAAGCTTATAACTCTTCCTTACGGTCTCGGAGCAGCACGCAGCCAAAAGTGGTGACGGTGACGAAAACGGCGCAGATGAAATCGAGGCGGACAGCAAACCAGCGAGAAGTGGTCAGGAACAGGAACCACGCTTCTGCTCAGGAGGGAAAAAAAAGGTCAGTGACGCTGCAGGAACACAGAGAATTAAAGTTCAGAAAGACCTCAAAGTGCTGAGACTGAAGGGAACCTGAGTGTAGATCCTGATGGGCGTCAAACGTATTCTGGAATCTCTCCTCAGCCCCGAAGGCTCGGATCGTCCACAGGCCCTGAAGAGACGAAGACAGGTGGGAGAAGACGGGACTCCGAGCTGCAGGACGAGCAATGAAGAGACAGATGTGTCAGAAGATACGACTTTTCATACAGCCTTAAAAACATGCAAAGTCTTTTAACCCTCTGAACTCCCAACAGTCTTCTGTGTTTTTTACTGCTGTCCTGTTTTTACTCACTGTGGGTTAATTTTCACTGCAATACAAAGTCCTGCATCGCTATGGAAACAGAAAAAAACACATGACTGGATGTAGAAAGAATTCAAAAATGTCTTCGGGCAGCATCTTGACTAATCATTACACAAAAATTTGAAAAGCCCAGAATCAACATGTTCATTTTTCCCTTTGAAAGGGCTCGCAGGAGTTACCTGAAACATGCTGACTCTACACCATATAGATATATTACCACTTACATTTTTAATTTCTTTTCAGATTTGTCCAGTCAAACGTTCTTGGTGTGAGATTATTGGATCGGTGACGTCAGTCTGTCTTCTCAGATACAGTGAGTGCAAAATGCTGACGTGTAGAATGAAGATGATTATGGTTTGTTTGCAGTTTTCCAACAAAACTGAAAGTCACGTGATTTGTTGAAAATCCAATGACTCACTTCTTGCTTTGAAAAATGATGTAGTTTTGCTTTTTTTTTTTTTTTTTTAAAATAAATAAATACCTTTCAAACCCACCGGCAGGTTTTGAGGTTCAGAGGGTTAACTGTGTGGGTATTAAAATGGACAACAAAGAACTCTGGATGTGTATGTAGCACACAAAAAGCATGTCATTAACAACTGTGGGAAACTAACTGGTGGACTCGAGGCGTTTGATGTCTCTGGAGGTCTGCAGGAAGTAGCGACGCAAAAAGATGAAGACGATGAGAAGGGGTACCACGGGGATGAGGATCCACGGGATCACCGACGCTGCCACCGCAATGACCCCAAGAATCTGCAGGAACACCTGAACAGAGACAACGGGGAATAAAAAGAAGAGTAAAATGAGCCACTGCTGAGAGGCAGTAACAGGTAACATTACAGTCAATATATATATATATATATATAGACACACATGTATATATATATAAAAATATGTACTTGAACTTTGAACTAAAAACAAGGTCCACCTCATTTCCCTCCACATTTGCTTTACTTTGTGCCTTCACACGGACACTGACAAGTAAAAGTAAGTTAAGCTGGATAGACTCCGACCAGAAATTCATGTCTCCTCTTAGAAAAATGATTAACTGTCAGTAAAAGGACTGCCACCGTTTTGTTGATGAGCAGCGATCCCTTTCTTCTGTTACATTCATGCAACAATGTGTGCAGAGGATTTATTAAGACCTGCTCCAACCTGAATGAAGTCCACAAAAGTCCATGGCATGTTGGAGTCCAGCTGGCCGATGTCCTTTGAAAATCTGTTTAGGATTCTTCCTGCAGTAAGACAAGAAAAAACACACTGTCAGAATATGAAAAGAGTAAGTTTAGCCAAAATATAACCTTATCTGGTCTTTAGAGAACATTTTAATTCATGATTGTGTATTGTTCCCTCATATTTTTGACTAATTAAAAATTCTTTGACGAAAATCAACATTAACAGAACAAACAAAAGGAAAAATAGATCCAAAATTCCCAAATTAAAATGAATACTGACTGATAACTATGACTAAAACCTTTTACAACCTCTAGCTTACCGATGGGGTTGATGTCAAAGAAGCGCACGGGGGTTCTGAGTATGGTGTTGAACATGCCGTTGTGCAGGGACTGTGCACACCTCACCAGCACGTTGAACAGAACCAGATTCCTCATGAAGCCAAAAATGATGGTGGCTCCGGTCAAACCTGGCGAGCACAACATTCTGTTACAAACAAGTCAAAAACCAAACCCTGCAAAAAGACTGCAAGTGTTTACAGATTACCTGCGTAGATTCCCAGGTAGAAATCTCTGTCCAGCTCTTGGGTAGCGTTTTGTGCATTTGTGACGGTGGTGTTGAGCGCATCAAGCTTTTCTTGCTCGTCAGCCCTAAAATGGTACAAGGTTAGGAACAAGTGTGGAAAAAACACTTTGCAGCATGTGAAGTACACGGCGGTTCCTCGTCTATGGCGGGGGTTACGTTAGACACACACCACCATAGATGAAGATCCACAAAGTAGCCACCATATTTATTATTCATGAGTATTTTAAGGCTTTACAAACCCTCCCCACACACCACAGAGCAACACCATCACCATTCAGATGTCAATGTAAAATGGACAAGATGCTGAATGCTGCTGAACACGGGAGACAGAGGACAGTGGTGCTACGGTCTCTGAGCCAATCAGAGCCCAGCGCTGTACACAACGCATTTTATTTACATGAAAAATTCTTTTAATATGTTTGAATTATTATTTTTATCATTTTTATATTGTTTTACTTTTTTTTCGGTTAGAAAATGCTTATTTTACTAAAAAAATGATTAAAATAATACAGGGTTTAAATGTCATTATTGTGGGTCATGTTAGTTTGACAGTGTTAGTAGTGTTTGTGTTTTATTGTGTTTTTGTGGTGTAGTCAGGACCATGAGTTTGATCACTTCCTGCTACATTTTGTTGCTGTGGTTTTCATGCTTACCAGTAGGCCAGCCACCAGTCCTGCATGATGTATGCTCCCTAGAAAATAAATACACGGTTTCTGTATTTGATCACATTTATCGATTTATCTTCATCACATGTTCTCACTGAGGGAGTCCAGCGCCCTCCAGTGGACTTGCTGCGTACCTGAGCCAGCAGGTTGAGCACAATGGCAGCCAGCAGAGTCACAACGCTGGCTCCAGCCCTCAGGTATTTGACGTACAGCCTCACTCCAATGGTTCCCTGAGCTCGGCTCTCCTCCGCTAATGTTTGCACCGGCTCTGCCTGTGAGGAACACATGAACAAGCGCTGTGATCAATCTGCAGCATGTCTGTCGTACCACAAACTGAACCCAACAGCAGATGATCAGTGAAGCCTGACGCAAACTCAACATAAATGTGAGACACTGATTTGCTGTGAAGACAGATATGTTAAGACATGCCACAGAGCAGCTCATTTTATGGAGAGTCAAATATCAAAGGAAAAAGAAAACAAAGCCCCTTCTGCCAAGGCTCTCATGAGAACAAAGCAGAATAAACAGAGCTGAAACTGTGTTATCTCGGGTTCAGGCCAACTGACAAAAATGCAGCTTGATATCAAAAAGACTCCAGCCGGTAATTAACTTATCAGTGTGAGAAAATGCAATAATTACCACTCTCAAGCTCTCAATCATCTGGCAAAAGTGGAATAACAGCCTCCATACAATGAAAGTATCAATCTAATCACCTGCAGGATGACTGTCTGCCCTTCTTGTATTTTTAAGTAACATTGAAAAAGAGGACAAAAGTTGGCATCATTACTTACTATGAGACCACAGTCTGAAGTTGCTTATTAGCCATGTTTCAATTGTAGTTCACTTAAAAAAATACACATTCGCTGCAATTTACTGTAATGATACTTTACACTAAAAAGGGGTGAGATCTGACTTGTTGACACAGCAGCAGTAGTCATGGATTTTGTCAAAAAAAAAACCCCACTGTTAAACCTGAGGATAAGTCGAGTCTGAAAACTACTCTGGGACCAGAACCAGGTTAGTCTGACAGAATTAGTACATTTATCTCCTGAAGGGAAACCTGGTTAACCCTCAACAATGACCCGGTGATGTCGTTTTCATGCATTGTCTTGATAATGAAAAGTTTTTATCATTTCATTTTCCAGCTGTTCCTCACAAAACATGTGTTTGATATCATTTCATTTATATTTTTAAGCTGCCTTTAAAGAAACTGTAATATTTGTATTACCCTCCCAAGCTCTTTATCACTGGTAATATCATACAATAAGTGAAGTTCACAAACTTAGAGGGACGGAGAGCAGAAATAGCTGGAGGAAGAGGGGAAAAATGTCAATCTTCTGTTGCTGTTCTGTGTAATCATCTTCTTTTTCAATTATCAAAATGTTCATAATCCGTTTCAAAGTGAAAAATAAACAGATTTCAAACACGAAATCATGGACAAAAATAGAAGACAAACAAGAACACAAATGATTATTCAGAACCAAAATGACCAAAAGGGCTTAAAAACACACTGATTCTTAGGGTTCAATCACTCGTCGTCTAAGAATTAAGTAAAAAAAACGCAGGCTTCAGAATCAAGGTTTTCTGAAACACTCACGTCTCGTGAGTCTCTCGGAACAATAAGCTTGTGTCTTTATCAGCATGGCTATCTGCACCACCGCCTTGTTTAGAGGCTGTAAATGCAGTTTTCCTCCTCCTTGCAAACATAACTATAGCCTTTGTGTGTGAGGCTCTAGACTGTGGGTGGGCTATGCTCAGCAATACACCTGAACACCTCCTGAATAGACATTAGGCCCAATTCTGGTGAACAAGAAGACACTCATTTAATTCTGAACGTATCTCAGCTTCAACGTGTCTCTTGAGTCGGTGTCACTTCTGATATCTGCAGCCGATGGGCTAATTTTATTTTTTTTTGGAGAGACCAACCGGCAAACTGTCTCCATCCATGACTGACTGGACGGAGGAGGTCTGGGAGAGCACAGAATTCTGGGACAGAGTTCTGCTCCTGGCAGGGATGTCTTGGGCAGGCTGCTGTTGCTCGTCCTCCTCGTCCTTCTTCAGCAGGGAGGTGAAGTCCACTCCAGACTGCTGCAGCTCTGTGTATGTTCCCTTTGCTACCATGTGACCCTGACATAAATACAAACACAGCGTTAGGACACACTGTACAGCAGTTAAGTGTTTACAGACCACAGCCAACACCTGAACACTGTCTCATCATGTATACACAATCTGAGGCAGGTTTATGGTCACCACATGTAATTATGCAGGGATGCTAATTTCCTGAAACACCACATTCAGTGTATATTACAGTGGAAAGTACAACAATTTGTGCATTTCCTCTAATCTACAAACAGAAGTACGGTTGAATTCTCTGCCAAAAAACCCCAAAATCAGGCATCCACTAATGGATTTAACTCTGGTGTCTCCAGTCCTTTCTTGATAAGGCCCAATGCTCCAATTACGACTGGTATTGTTATCACCTTCATTCCCCACATCCTTGTAACTTCAGTTTCTAGATCTTTGTACTTTGACAATTTCTCAACTTCTTTGATGCTAATATTCCTTTCAGATGGGACTGTCATGTCAATCATCAGGCATGTCTTCTGATCTTTGTTCTTAACAATAATATCAGGTCTGTTGGCCTTTATCTCCCTGTCTGTGTGTACCGGCATGTCCCAAAGCACTGTGACATTGTTGTTTTCAGTAACTGTTTGTGGTTCATGCTCATACCATTTGTCTGCTGCTTGTAGGTGGTAGTGCTTACAAATCTTCCAGTGTATGTAGCTTGCTGCCTTGTCATGCCTTTGGATGTATTCCTTCTTCGCTAGCAATGGGCAGCCTGCCACAATATGGTCAATGGTTTCCTCATACTCATTGC
This sequence comes from Amphiprion clarkii, assembly GCA_027123335.1. NCBI lineage: Eukaryota > Metazoa > Chordata > Actinopteri > Pomacentridae > Amphiprion > Amphiprion clarkii. Next base: position 2,657,793 of record CM049590.1, on the reverse strand, counting down.
ATATTCTACATTTGGGATCTGTTCCATCTTTAATGATTCTGTGGTGGTACGATCTATTATTATTATTATTATTATTATTATTATTATTATTATATTACCCATATAGAATTTTATATGTTGTTAAAATGACGTAAGTTTAAGAGCATAGGAAGCGTTTCTAAGAGTGTGGGGAGGGTGTATAAAGCCTTAAAATACATATAAATAATACAATAAATATGGTTGCTACGGTGAGGAACGTAACCCCCGAGATAGACGAGGGACCACTGTAAAGCTACATCTTCCTCTCCGTCTGTAGGCTAAATGCACTGACAAAAATGAGTAAAAAGAAGACTGGTGCCATCAGAAGTCTGCACAAACACTAACATAACCAAAATTTGTCTTCCTTGTTAAAGTGAAGTTGTGTACACAGCTTTACTTGAAGGTTGGACACACAAAGATTTCTACACAGACACCGACCTCCTTGAGGACAACGATCTGGTCTGCTGCCTTCAGGTACTGCAGCTGGTGGGTGACCAAGATACGAGGTTTGTTCTTCAGCAGCCCACAGATGCACCTGACACATGCAAGCAGAACAAGTCAAGATGTTATCAGCTTTCTCCTTTAGTCTGCACATCTAAACATGAACGGAGCAGCAAGTTATCATAGAATGAGAGATAAAACTGAGGTAAAAATCAACAAATATCCTACATCTCTGCTTGCCTCCGTCTTCCCTATCGCAGTTGTTAGGTAATGCTCAGAGCTGCTGCATTACTCAAGAGGAAGAGTATCACAGGAAGACTGGGGCCAAGTTCAATGGTCTTCCGGACACTGGCAGCACCACACCTCTTCCTGGCTTAGTTCAACTCATGTGAACATTCTCTTGATCTCTGTCTGTTTTCACGTGAGATGCACAGATGACAATGCAACAACAACACTATTAAATAACCAAGCACCGCTGATATCCATCGCTCAGGTTGAATACATGTGGGAGACCAGCATAAAGCGGAATACAAAGTTAAAAGCTTACATCATGTCCAGTAACACTACAGACACATCTCCACCCTGGTTTCACTGGAACTGTCTCCTACTGTGATCAGAAGCTGGAAGATTTTCCACTGCACTCTTCTAGTGCTGTGGCGACCAGAACAACAACACTTTCCTGTCTGAAAGATCTACTGAATCCGGTTAACAGTGTATGAGACACTAACCTGCTGTTCTCATGTCTTTATAGGAGAGTATTTAGATCAGAGGCGTCAAACTCATTTTAGTTCACAGAATAATAACCTATAAATAACCACAACTCCACATTTTTCCTTTGTTTTAGTGCAAAAAAATGTTCGTTCTTAAAATGTTCAAATTTAAGGAATTATCGTTTATCATTTCCACATTACAACTTCCAGATCACAGAGTGTCTACAAAGGAACATAACATTTAGTCACAGCTATCTGGAACTGAATGACATAGGATTTAACTTTATGATCAATGACAAAAGTCAGGCAAAAAAAGACAAAAACAACAAAAACAAGACAAAATATTACAAAAATGATACACAAAATGACAAAAACAAGAAACAAAATGACAAAAATGAGAGAAACGACATGAAACAAAACGAGAGAAAAAATTTGACAGAAAGCAACAAAAAAATGGACAAACAACAAAAATAAGACAAAAAATGACAAAAGCGAAAAACAAAACAACCAAAAAATAGACTAACAACATAAGACAAAAAACCAACAAAAACAAGACAAAATATTACAAAACGAGACATGAAACGACAAAACAACAATGAGCAATCTGGTATTTTATTTTATGATTAAAACTTGTCAAGGTCTAGAAATTATTTTAAATTTAAAGTTTCACAAATTGACAATTTTTGAATTAATGTCTTGTCTGTAATTTTTACACTTTATAAAGTCATCTTGCGGGCCGGCTTTGACCCTCTGGAGGGCTGGTTTTGGCCCACGGGCCACATGTTTGACACCCCTGGTTTAGATGTATGAAGGGAATAGAACCACTCGGACTGAACGGGTCACATGGAGAGAGATGGAGAGTTTGTGTAACTCTAAAATCACTCACTGTTCAAAGAGGTGTCTTCCAACCTCGGCATCGACAGCACTTAAAGGATCATCCAGGAGGTAGATGTCTGCATCCTGATACACGGCTCTGAAAACAAGCACATCATCTTTTAGACATTTACTGGCAACATGTGGCTACCATATTATGTGAACTAGGGATGGTAACTGATTCATTTCCATCAATAAATTAATGGACTTAACCTTCCTGCTGTCCTCATTTACAGGCACAAAAAATATCGTTTCCTTGTCAGAAAAAAATCCCCAAAAATTCAGCAAAAAAAAATTCCCCAAATTTCTGAAAATGTGCAAAACCTTCAGGAAGAAAATTCCAATAATTCCTGAAAAGTTTCCCTTAAAAGTTTTATTTTTTAAAAAAATCCACCAAATTTGACAAGAAAATTATTGTAAATATTTTCAAAAAATGAGCAAAAATCTTCCAAAAAAACTTCTAATATTCTCTTAATATCACTCCAACAGCACCGATGTGTTTCCTCTTCGTGTAAACCTTTGTCTTTTTGTTTACCATGTTAGTAAGAATTGTCCTTCAGGGAGGAAAAAGTAACACCTTATACGCTACTGATCTGAATCAACTGGTTTCAATGGAGCATGCAGCCACATGTTGCTTTAAATCAGCACTCGGCCGCCTTTAGGATGATTTGTTTATACTCAGTCTATGGTAAATATTGTATATAAATGCAGCAGCCTTGTTTCCTGGAGTCCTAAAGCTTTACAAATACAGGGGTGAGAATGACAAATGGAAAAAACTCTGAAAATGTCTGCCGAAGGCGGGGGGTGCGCCCCCCCCTTTGGGCACGGAAAATTTTTGTAAAATTCACTTAGAAATGGCATTCTCTGGTGACTTTTAACAGTGAATATATAAGGCAATCAACACCCAAAATCCATTAATTTTTTCAATGAATTTCACCTGTTTTTTAAAAAAACAATATCCCAATTTGGTGGGCTACCAAGGGAATACTTGATCATATACAAAACTTTCGCCATGCTGGCGAAAAAGGTTTTTTAGGTAACCAAAACAACCATAGATCTATATCCACGCACCAGAAATGATCAAAACTCAACAATATCGTGTGCTTGCATATCCGCGAAATTTAACATGTGGAAGGAAACAATCAGATGAAACTGGCGCCAAATTGCTGCCGAAAATAGGCGGATGTTGTCATTAACATAAATAGCGAGTGATGTTTACAGATAGCAATGCCGATTTCCGTTCTCACAGCTGTATCTGATTTTGCAATGCGCGTTGCCGAAAGATGTCGGCGGCGGGATGGCCATCACAAGCCTCGGCTAGCGACGCGTCGGCCGGCCGGCCGCTTGCCTACCCCTACCCCCCCTACAATTTTCTCAACGGATTTACACGATTCACAAAAATTATACTTGGAATTCCGCGGAAAATTCTCATCCCTGCAAATAGCTTTGTAACTGTTTCCAGACTGATACATGTAAATTGTTCCTGAACTTCTTTGGATCGTGGCATTTTGTAGCAGCTTTTTGAGATCTTTTGGCTGAATTCATTTAGTCAGAATGGTTCTATCTCTTGATTGAACAGGTCTGGAGGTGATCAGGCTTGGGTGTGGTCAGTGAAATTAAACTCAGTTTCAAAAAAATGTCATTGGTCACAATTAATTCATGATTTAACAATGGGGGCAATTCTTTTTTCCCCACAGGGCCAGGTAGGTTTGGAGAGGTTTTTTTTTTTTACCCTTAAAACATTAAATCATCTTTTAAAAACTGCATTTTACATTTACTTTGATTATCGCTGTCTAATATTTAAATTTATTTGATGGTCTGAAAAATCTAAGTAGGGGAAATGTTCAAAAAAACATTCAAAAAAACAAGAATTCGAGAAGGGGGCAATACTTTCACGGTACTGTAGGTGCAAGGATGACAAATGTGCAGTATGGAAATAAAGGCGTTAATTCTTTTTGCCGTTTCTCCTTTATTACAGTTCACAGTGGAGAAAGAGACAGGAAACGTGGGGAGAAGAGCGTGGGAAGACATGCAGTAAATGGCCATAGATCGGACTCGAACCCATGACCGTAAACAATAGCCCTTGTTGAAAGTCGCTCGCTCAACCTGTTGAGCTACAGGGGCGCCCAAAGGCTACATTTTTAGCATTTTTTTTTTAAAACAGTTCCTCATGAGTCCCACAATGTCAGACAAATGCAATGCTAAATTGGTGTAGTACTCTTTAAAACTCCATGCAGCACTGGATTTTAAACCATCCAGTCCAGGAAGTGTCCTATCAGGGAAATAACAGCAGCAAAGCTCTTAAGATTTAGCAAGTAAGATCCTCTAAACATGACAGCCTTTAATCCAACTTTTTGGAAACATTTCTGTGCCTGTTATAGAGACACTCATTAAAGAAGGACACCCAGGGCATATTCACCACTGCTGTTTGCACCCTACCGACTCAACTATTGCTTTATTTAATGTTCACTGAAATGATTCCTTCTTAACCCTAACTTTTGATCTTAATGCTGCTCAGTATATAATTACATCCTCCTTTAATGACTACAAATAAAGGTGGAACATTTATCTCCTCATATAGTAAAACTCATCCGGCTTTCTTTACACTCGTCTTCGTACCTCGCCAGGTTGACTCGAGCTTTCTGTCCCCCGCTGAGCGTGGCTCCTCTGTCCCCGATCAGCGTCTGGTCTCCATCAGGGAGCAGCTGCAAGTCCTGCAAAGACGGAGATCAGAGCAATATTACTGCAGAACCCACACGCACTAATACTCCAGAAGTTGTAGGTATGACAATGTGAGGCCTTTTCCTCCCAGCGGGTCAGCGTCACAGTGACTTTTCTTTATACAGTCTAAGTATTTTTGCTAATATCTGACAGTAGGAAGGCGACAAAAATGGGATGAGAAACAAGCTGCAGAAAAATGATGCCACAACCTCATGGTTTGGAAAACTGTTTGATTGGTCATGATTTAGATACTTGAGTCACCTATTATCATTCTTTCTTATTAAGCATCAGTACAACAGCACAAACTAAAGTGTGTGGGGGGAAACATGTTATTTAACTAAAATCAAGATGTAATTGTCATGTTTTCAATCACGCTAGTGTGCTCCTACTGTCGAACAAGGCTACTCTGCATCTGCTACAGAATATTCTAAGTACAGAAACTTGACATGAGGTTTAATCGATTATAATTTAGGTGAAATGTTTAGTCAATTATTCATTTAGCTCACTGACTGAAAGCTGAAAGTATTTTACTAAGCGACTGTTTTAGCTACTGTTCAAGCAAAAGCTTCTTAAATGTGTGTATTTTCTGCTTTTCACTGTATCATTTCTTTTCCACATTTCCTATCTCTGGATTTTAAACTGCTAATAGAATAGTAAGACAGTATATAGACAAAACAATCAGCTTAATTAATATGATAACAGACTATTATTAATTAACCATTATTTCCATTCCTGAAATTGTACCACTATTTCTAGGTGTGCCTAAAAATGCTTGATATTACTGACAGCAGCACCTGTTTCAAAAAGAAAAGGAGCTTTTTCTGAAACTGAATCCTCTGAACATAGTTACACTTACAATGATTCAGCAACCAGTGTCCCGCTGAAAGCAAACTGACGATAACGGAGTTGCTCAAGAGCCACTTAGTGAGTCAGCATAATCCGTAAACTGTGTAACTGCATGTATAAATATTGACTTGGATTACTGTACACAGGTAAGACACACATTAAATGAGAAGAGCGTCTGCATCACACCACAATACAGAACGAGTCCAATCATTAAGAGACTTTGATCTCATAACAGCAGATTAATATGCGTATTTATTATTTGGATAAATCTGCACAGTCACAGGACTAGTGACTCATTAACTGAACACAGCTTCAGTAACCCTTCCTCCTGAAAGGCTGCCAGCAAAACACTGACAGCTGAGTGCAATCGTAGCTCAACGTAAGCAATAAATGACCCATAAAACATTCAAAAAAGATTTACATTAAATTAATACAAGTCTCTTCAGAAGAAGACGGACATTTTGTGAGCTCTCAGTCATTCAAAAAAAGCAAAAAAGACAACCAAGACAATATTTCAAGTTGAACCATTTACCAGAGTCTTCAGAAAGGCCTCTGCTGTGGAACATCTAGTCCACAGCACTCTGGTCACGTTTCCAGAAAAGTTGCATCGGCGATCTTACTTGTTCAAAACATTTTCGTGTCATTCTCTGAACTGGACTGTCACGTTAACAGACAGACCCACATAAGCAGTGCTTTGAGTTGTGTTAAGTGATTTAGAGAACATCACAGAGAGCATTTAATGCGTAGCTGTCTCACCAACTTCGCTCTACGATTACAAATCCATTTCCATCAAAACTATGAAGCTCTACCTCATGAAGCTCATCCAGAGAAATGCCAAGAGTGAGGAAAGCAGGAATCAAAGCTAAGGTTGGCTATTTGGGAGAATCTAAAATATAAAACATGTTTTCACTTAATTCACACTTTTGCTTACTACATAATCCAATGTGTTCATTCGTAGTTTTGATGCCTTCAGTGAGAATCTACAATTTAACAGTCATGAAAATAAAGAAAAAACATTAAATGAGAAGGTGTGTCCAAATGTTTGACTAATCAATTGTCAGACATGTATACAACACAAACACTGAGTGTTTTTAGCAAATGGTGAAGGTAGTATTTCTAAATCCTAATATGATGTCACACACATAAGCTAGAGTTAACAGAGGCCGTTAGTATTCAGCTTTATGAGCCTAAATATCCTTAACCGTTATTTCAGTGCAGCCAGGTACTTCAGAGAGAGTCTGAACAAAGTGTAATGGCTTTGGGTCCCAATTCTCTGGATGTACAGCCAACTGTCTTTGAGCTTTTTCAATATTTACTTAATCCTTTATCATGAAGTTTTAACTCTAAATCGATTTAATGACTCAAGCTGCATCCCTCTAAACTGTAATGTGTATTTGGTGTACAGTGAATGAAATCAATCTGAAGTAGGAAATAAATGAAATCTCACCCTCTTCAGAGCGCAAGCCCTGATGGTTCGTTCATACTTCTGGGGGTTCAGCTCTTTTCCAAACAGGATGTTGCTGCGAATGCTTCCAGGAAAAACCCAGGGCTGCTGGGCAGCATAGGTCAGCTGACCTTTCACTTTCAGCACCCCCTTCTCAGCTGGAAGCTCTCCCAGGATGGAGCTCAGTAGGGATGACTGCAGGATGGAACAGGCAGAGGAGAGGGGTGACATGAGCTGTCTGATGAGGAGGGGAAATCTACACATAACTAAATGAATAATTAGTAGATCTCTGACCTTTCCAGCTCCCACTGGTCCGATTACAGCCACCAGCTGATTTGACTTCAGAGAGAAGGAGACGTTCTGCAGAGACGGAGCATCCAAACTCTGAAAAGGGAGCAAAAATATTTAAAGATTCCATTAATAATCCAGAAATTATTCACCATCAAGAATTAAAAATGAACAAACTTTACACCAAGAGTGTCCAACATAAGGCCCGTGGGCCAAAAAGCGGCCCTCCAGAGGGTCCAATTCGGTCCTCAAAGTGTAAAAATTCCAGAGAAGACATTAACTGCAGATTGTAAATTAGTAAAACTATAAATCTAAAATAATTTCTAGACCATGACAAGTTGTTTTGATCATAAAGTAAAATACTAGATTGTTCATTGTTCTTTTGCCATTCTGTGTCTCATTTTTGTAATATTTTGTCGTGTTTTTATTGTTTTTTTGTCTCACTTTTGTCGTTTGTCAAATGTTGTTTTGTGTTTCCTTTTAGTCTTGCTTAGGTTTTTTTGTCTTATTTTTGTCATTTTGTGTTTTGCTTTTTCTTTTGTTTTGTCTGTCTCATTTTTTTGTCATTTTTGTCATATTTTGTCTTTTTTTTTGCATTTTTTTGTCTGATTTTTGTCATTTTGATCATAAAGTAAAATCCTGTATGGTTCCAGTTCCAGATAGCTGTGACTAAATGTTGTGTTCCTTTGTAGAGGCTCTGATCTGGAAGTTGTACTGTGGAAATGATAAATTGAGGCATAATACCACTGAAATTTCACTTATTTGAAAGATAAATTTCAGGTTGTTCATAATGTTATGTAAAAAAACATAGTTCATTAGATGTGAAATTTTAAGCACTAAACAAAGGAAATATTGTGGTCATTTATAGGTTTTTATGCTGATGTTGTTTACTGGTCACTGGAGATCAAATTGGGCTGAATATGGAACCTGAACTAAGATGAGTTTGACTCCCCTGCTTTACACAACCTTAAATTTTCTTGTCAGCCATAGGGATGGGATTGCTGTTTGCGGAATGGTCCTCCAGTCTGAAATACCTCATCAAATATAGGATGGACTGTTGTGGAATTCATTCATTCTACAGTCACCATGACATCGGCACTTTTGTCAAGTCTAATCATTGCTTGTTAACGTTTGTGTAACTTGTTATAGTGCAAGACGTTCTGTTAAAGTTTGACATCATGCTGTCATCCCTCTTGCGAACAATGCATGGGCAATCAGCTTGGGACTTTTCCTAATCTAGATCCCAGTTCGTGCAGGGTGTCTGACCTTGTCCCAGTAGCAGGTCAGATCCTGGACCTCCACGCCTGCGTCCTTCTTCTCATCCTTTGGCAGATCAGCGCTGCTTTTAGTGATCTCATCCAGCAGCAAGAACTCCTTACCAGTGGGGGAAAAACATTATGTCACTGCCAAGTCTAAAGGGTTATCCAAAAGCCCAGCCAGTCATATAGGAGTAAAAACATTACAGGTGTTACGTAACAAGCACGTGTAAGTTATCCTGGTATGTATATAGAGGAAGTCTTGCTGTGGTAGTCGGGTAAATCATTTGTTTTATAACTGCCTGTTCCAACCGGTCAAGGCAGACGGCCGCCCTCCCTGAGTCTTGTCTTAGTCTGTCAGTGGTTATTCTTCGTAACTTTGGATTTGTTGGGCTTCTATAATTAAAATTCATATGGTGGTCTGACTATGTGCACTGAGATCCCATATATTGTGACTATACATAGAGTTAAATAGATTTTTTTGGTTTAAAGCTGCATTTAACACCTTATGAGGGGAAGACATAAAAATAGAAATCGCTTTACAGAGCTGGACCTTAATGATAAGACTGTGCAAGATCAGCAGTGCTCGGACTGATAAAGAAGTCGTGACATCAGCAGTATAACTGGGTATAGCCACTATAAGCTTTTATGTGCTTTTATACCAGTCGTTTCATTGAGAGACGAACATCCAGACTTAAGATCACACTAAAGTAAGAACAGTCACCTAAAACCTCCAGACAAACATGGCGAGGCAACTTTAGTTCTGCACTGATCTGCACACAATCAGCTTCACACTGACCAAAGATAAGAATAATTTCATTCAGGAGGCTGTATCTTTTTATAAATGAATGAGGTGAATCTGTATTTTTAGTAAAGTGGTCTCACCTGAATCCTTCGGATGCTGACACGGCTCTCAAACAGCTTCTCAATGGCATTGGGGAAGAAGAGTGTGACGGTGAGTCGCACAGCTGTGTACAACGACACCGTCACAAAGACACGGCTGGCCGAGATCTTGTTTCCCAAAAGGACATAGAGGGTGAAGGTGACGAAGACGATGATCTTGCTGGCACAGAAAAAGGAGGCCATGTTGAGACCTCGCAGGTAGGAGCTCTTCATGATCTTGGAGATCTCCTTCCTAAGACAACACAGAGTTCCAACATCAGCAGCAGTAGGAAACGACAGGAAGAACAAGTATGAGTCCTTGGGGCGTCCCGGGAGCTCTACTGGTTGAGCTGGCGACCCATAAACAGGAGCTATAGTCCCCAATGCAGTGGGTTTGAGTCCAGCCCATCCCCCATTCTCCCTGCTCTCCTGTCTCTCTCCACCGTCCTATAGGATCAAGGCTAAAAAGAATGAGGCGTTTGGCAGGCTGCCTGGTCAGATGTGATGGGGGACATGGAGCAGTGGACGGCACATTCTGTTGACCTTCCAGACATTTAGCAGGAATTAAACTGGTTAAAATTCCCACTGCTATCATCACAACCTGTCTGTCTGATTAAACTAATTACAGTGACATACACTACCAGTCAACAGTTTGGACACGCCTTCTCCTTCACTGGTTTTTATATAATTATTTTATACATTGTAGATTAATACTAGAACAAACCCAAGTGGGAAATACAGTGACAGACAAACGGTTAAGGAGACAGAGGAATCTCACCACCTTAAACTGTTTTTTTGACTAAGATAAACTGCTCACAGCAACAAGAGCTGTAATTTCTTTTTCTCTTTCAGCCGATTTGTGAAGATATGAGCTAAGTATCCAGATTTTATTCTGTACAGTAGTCGTTCCCCACTAATTAGACAAGAGACCATGAACAAGTCGGGATCACTGGATGTGATTTAAAAACCTGGCTCCACTGTTCTTTAAATCAAGCACACGAAATGGCACTAACTCTGGACTTCTTTTTGGAAACAAACAAAAACTGCTTACATTCTGTTACTCACCAAAACACATCCCCTTAAAGGTCTAACAAACCTGTCAGGTGCATCTTCTTCCACATAAAACATTTAGGAAACCATTTATTAAACCTGGCATTGTTTACGTCTGTGTTTACTATCCTGAAATGTTCCTCTTCCTGCCTTCGCTGGTGAAATGCAGCACATCTTGGCATGTTAACACACCTGTATATCACTGTCATAACGTGCATCTTCCATCATGAATGTGTCAACATTTTTGAAAAGCTCCTCGTCCTGTAAGTGATCTTAAACTTTAGTCACGCAGCAGCGATTTGTCTTCACAGCAAAATGAACGCTGTGAATTTGTAACCTGATGGATACCCAGTAAAACAACATAGCTCACTAAATAAAATCAATAAACAGTAACAGAAATACTTGTGAATAATCAATCACTAACTAGGATACACTCTAGACCAGAGGTGTCCAACATGTGGTCCGTGGGTCAAAAGCGGTCCTCCAGAGGGTCCAATCAGGCCCTCAAAATGTAAAAATTCCAGAGAAGACATTAATTGCAGATTATAAATTAAAGATAAAGATAAGATAAAGTTCTTTATTTCTCCCCACGCCAGGGGAAATTTGCATTGTTACAGCAGCTTATGTAACAGTAGATGTAGTGATAGAATAAAAATAATAATAGAACAATAGTAATAGTATTTACAATATATACAAGGGTGAGAGATAGGGATAAAGTGGCTTAACAGAAAAAAATAAAAATAAAGTTTAAAAGTGCAAAGATGTGCAGTGCAATAATATCTGTGCAAATTTTATGGTTAGGGGTGGTAATGATATAGTCCAGTTTATGTTGACATCAGCCAGTGATGCTGATGTTGTAAAGTCTTACAGCAGATGGAATGAAGGACCTGCGATAGCGCTCCTTCTTGCAGGGTGGATGTCTCAGTCTGCTGCTGAAGGAGCTGCTTAAAGACTATTAGTAAAACTATAAATTTAAAATAATTTCTAGACCATGACAAGTTGTTTTGATTATAAAAGAAAATACTAGATTGTTGTTTTTTGTCATTGGTCTCACCTTTTTGTCATTTTGTGACTCATTTTTGTAATATTTTGTCTTTTTTTGTCTGACTTTTGGAGCCTATCCCAGCTGACTCGGGTGAAGGCAGGGGACACCCTAGACAGGTCGCCAGTCTGTCGCAGGGCTACATATAGAGACAAACAATCACTCTCACATTCACACCTACGGGCAATTTAGAATGATCAATTAACCTCAGCATGTTTTTGGACTGTGGGAGGAAGCCGGAGTACCCGGAGAAAACCCACGCATGCACAGGGAGAACATGCAAACTCCATGCAGAAAGATCCCGGGAAAGCCGGGACGCGAATCACGGATCTTCTCACTGCAAGGCGAAAGTGCTAACCACTACTCCACTATGCAGCCGCACTGGAGATCAAACTGGGCTGAATGTGGAACCTGAACTAAGATGAGTTCGACACTCCTGATCTAGACACCCTGAACACATTGAAGAACACAAGAATATAAAAATAAAAACATGACAACATCTCCTTAAAGAATTATGTTGAACTGTTTTTAAAACATTCCTCTGTGGAGAAAATTCCTGAGCATAAGAATCCTTTCATGTTTTTACCTTCTGACGTCAGAGACCAGAGCAGCAAAGGGTTTCTCCCAGGCATACATCTTAATTATCCTGATTCCGGACACCACTTCGTTCATTGTGCGGATTCTGCTATCGGTGAGAACAGCCGTCTGACTCCTGTGAAGGAAAGCAGAAATCTGAAGTTACTACAAATGTTGTTCAACAGAAATGGAACACTCACAAGGAAAGTCAGTAAGATTCCTACACATTTCCTTTTCACAATCTTTTTTCCTTTTAACAAGCCCATGATTACACACAGTAACAGAAATGAGTACATCCCTGTGCTTTTACACTTTTTTTTCCAGATGCTCTTCCTTGGAGTTGTGTTGTTTTACCACCGCGGGTTTACAGCATTACCGGGCCGTCTCTGTGGAAGTCCGCTCAACAAAAATTAAAGCCCCAGTCACAGACAATGGGTATCATAAAAGTGGTTTTTAGCTTTCTTTGTTAACTCAAACTTTGTTTTAGATTCACTTAAAAGGTGGCCTTCAACACATTGTGGGACGATCGCCAGTCAACAGGATTTTATAATGGAGAGCAACAAGATTATAAAAATGTATGACATTATAAAGTGCTGCTACTTCGAATGATGCAGGAAAAGAATGCTGTAGAATACTGCTGAACATGTGTTAATACATGTATCTTACCAATCAGTGCAGCAGCTTATTTCTCACTGACAGCAGCACATTACAGCTGTTAAAGTTTAACTTCATGTATTCAACCATATTTTCCTTAAGAGCATTTAGGTTTGACACTGTCCCATAATGTAGGAAATCAATGAAATTTTAGGAGGCATCTTGTCAACCACTATTTTGGTGTATCTACAGTCATTCAAGGTCCCGTCTATGAAAGTCACCTATACAACACCTTTCCATTTATGCAGTACCAACACTCTCCAACTCCCTGGTCAGGTTTGTACAAAACACACTGGACTCCATCTGAACCAAGCAGTTTTATTACATGACAAACAGAATACATGTCAGCAGCTATCAATGCTGCAGTTTTGTACCAAACAGCAAGCACAGGTATTTTTCTTGGATGCTGTCCATAGAGGTTGATGTTGAACCTTCAACTGTCCCATAAACTCTGATTTCCACTGATAACCTCTGTGCCAAGTCTGAAGAACTTGACCGTCTGTTTATAGAGCTAGACTGTGTAAGCAGTGCAATGGGCAAAGCAGCTCTGCCGATTACCAGTGCAACTGCATTTCAACTGAAGTCTCACATTCAGGTACTTTAATTTACTCTGGAGATTCTCTGAGACGTAGAGCCATGATGGAGACACATACAGGCCATAGGTCCAAAACAGAAAGGTCTGATGTCCACGGGTCATTCTACAACCACGTTCATGCAGTTCAGCTAATTAGAAATCACAGGCGCTTGCTTCAGTGATCACAGGTTTTCCAACTTGAGTGTAAAGATCACAGGTGTACTCACTTTAGTTGAATTTCTACTTTGGGGCATATTTTCAATATAGTCTTCCTAAAAGTTAGTTGTTGATTAGACATTACAAATGACATGATTATTGAGAGATGATACCATTTGGAATCATTCTCGACCCTCATTTAATTTGTGAAAAAAGGCCAGTGAAAGATTAAGTTTATAAGGTGACAAGCAGTCACTTCACTACTATACAGTCTGTAACTATAGCTCTGCCAGAGTCAGAATTCTCAGTCAAATTGGATTTAGCTGTTCAATAAGAGGATTCAACCATTACCTCCTTTTTTCTGTACAGACTATCTGTTAGTCAGGAAATCCACTGGCCTGAGTTTCAGTGATGATTTCGACCACATCGCCCACTAAATGCAAGAGAACTTTGGAACAGAAAATCGAGCATATAAAAATAAAGCTGCATATGATGTTAGAGTTGAATTGTGGGCCACTTGAATCGTCGATGTAAAATCTCATGCCCACACAGATTTCTCAGAATAATGAGACAGGCGGCACATGCTGTTTCAACCAGGCACATTTCACTTTAAAGATTAAAAACAGTGGGTAAATAATTATATAAAGCAGTTCAAAATACTGACATAAACATGCGCTGAGTTGTCCTCCAGATGTTAAAAACACTGCTATACTTTAGAGTTCTTCTGAGACATGGTTAGAGCTAACCTAGTCCACCAACCTCTCCACCTTCAGATGGACTACCGACAGGTGGTGCAACACTAACGTGGGGAGGAGAGGCTTAACCAAAGGTCGGCCACACAGGTCTCATATTTTGTGTCTGTGTTTTACCTGAACTTTGAGAAGAGTCTTCCAACCATGGTTTGGGTGGGCATCAGGAACATGAGGACCACCATGCCTGCCAAGCATGAAGGACCAATCTCAAGCCAGAGCAGCCCCACAACGACAGCTGCCTGGAGGGGCCCCACCCACAGGAAGTGCAGAAAGATGGTCACCTGTTCAAGAGAACACACTATGAAGGAGCCGTAACATCATCAGTGAAGGTTTCCTCTGAAGAAACATGTCCACTTTTCTCCTAACATTCAGTTCTGAGCAGCTTTACAGGCAATCGAGTCCCTCTACAGTTTCTCTCGGAAGGCTTTAATCCACACCAGTAGTAGGCCGGGACGTGGTGTGATTATCATCTCACTGCCAAGAAACAAAATACCTTCTGGAGACTGTGCGTTTCACAGCAGGCTCTGCCCTACTGATTAAAATGAAACTCAACATTCCAATGAGACAAACTGGATTTGGCGCTCAGAGTGTAATTAAGCCTGAGCCTCATGCTGGTGAGGAGATTTGCCAGCGTTGCTCTGAGTGAATGCAGTCAGGACGGTGCTGACGTGAGACGCTGTAATCGGAATTCAGCCCATTTTCTTAAATTTGTACATCTTTAAAACAGATGCAAAGTCACATTTCTTTTCCCACTACAACCACCTTTAATCTAAATCTTGCTTGGATCATACAATCTGAACAATCCTGTCTTAAAATACAATTATTTCTCGCTTTCAACAAATCTTTCATGTGTTCATTTTATGCATCATATATATATATATATTTCTGTAGTTGCATTTCATTTACGTATTTTTTACATTTAAAGGCAAATGCATCTAAAGAGTAAGAGATGTGATACTGGAGATAAGACCTGGTTGTAAACTAGAACTGATCACATGGAAGATTCCCAGACTGCGGGAAGTTACTGGTCAGCTACTTTGTGCCATAGCTGGACATTGCATCAGTTACAACGGCCCTTTTTCTTTTAAATATCACCTACATCATCAAACCTGTTGACATCATTGGAAAGGAGGTTGACAATCTGGCCTGTGGTGGTCTTTCCCATGGCTGAACTGCTCAGACACAGAGCCTGAAAAACATAACAATGAATTCAGAAGTTATCACTTTTTTCCTGCTTTTATGGCTTTCCCTCCAACACAGCTCTGAAAGGATTACATGGCAGAACTTGGCATGAGGCGCCAAGCACAAGGGTTCAGAATTTTCCTTTGGTACCCTTCATTTGTAAACTTGTGTTCTTTTATTAGGCCTTCCTGCTCACCTTCTTGTAGATCATGTGACACATGGCCACTCTGATCTTCATGCCTGCCCTCTGAACATGGAAGAAGTAAAGGTGATGGATCAGCACCAGGCCGATGGCGCAGACAGACAACCCAGCTCCATAGCCGAGGGTCTGGTACAAGGCCGTCATGTTATCTGGGTCGTAAGTCTCAAAGTACTCAATCATCTTCCCCAGGAGGACCGGCTGAACCACTTTAATTATCTCCTGATGTGCAGGGAAAGAGATGGAGAAAGGTGAGCATCATAACATAGCAATTAAAGCTTGGCAGTGAACGATTATATACACGTTCTGATCGACAGCTGAGAAAAAAGTAAACACAGTCAATCCTTCATTTCATTAGACTCCCGTTACATACACTTCTAACAACCCAACATAATCAGTCATCTCAATCACAATCATTTCAGATTTAGTGGATATACACCTTATTCACCTTATTTCCAAAGCTTGGCACAGACATGACACTGACCTCAACGAGTGTAAACAATCCCAGCACTGCATATGATTTCCAGTAGCACTGAATGATGACTTTGGAGAGTCGTGGTGTACGCATCTCTTTGGTAGCTTTCTGGAACTCACAATCCCAGTATCTGTTAGAAAAACAATGCAATGTTGGTTCCATTATTATTGCATTATTCTACAATTTCATTTATCAGACCCTTTTATCCAAAGCAATGTACATCCAAGAGTAGATACGACACAAGCAAGGATCTAGACAGGAGAAACCAACCTGGATGAGAGTCATAAAATCAGTTCAAGTGTGATAATAGAACCGTGGTGTCTACAGACAACGTGGGAGGTACTTGGAATAAAGGTGTTCAGTGAAGAGATGGTGTTTAGTCTTTTCTTAAAGGTTGAGAGAGACTCTGCAGATCCATCACCGGGGAACAACAAAGGAGAAGAATCTAGCTATCGACCAACCCTGGTGTGTTCAGCTCGTACCTGAATATCGGAAGAACTAAACGGCGTTTGGATTAATTCTGTCTTTTCTTACAGAGCTGATGTACAGAGAAGCGTGACAAACAGTGAGATGTAAAAATGTAGTCTATGGCTGCTATGGCACAAAACCTTCTCCATGACACCAGTGTAAACCTTTCGTAAAACATTTAAACAACATTTCTCAAACACTGACACTAGATGCAACACACAAACAAATATTTACATCATGGCAAGGGTCACATATTTCAGGTTTTACTGTTGCATCCATTAACTCATGAGGCCAACAAGTCCTATGAAAACACCAAACTGATATTGTCAGTCCATTTCTCACTACTTTGCAACCTCTGTGCTGTCTCACAAACGCAGCTTCTACTGAAACCAGGTGAAAACATGCCACAAATATAGAGTTAAATTTATAAAGAGGCTCAGTAGAATATTACAAAAAGCCAGAATGAAATACTACATTTGGTAGGGACTATTTTCAATAGTGGATTATCCAAATTTTTAGCTCTGGTAAGTATTTCTGACAGAAGGACAGTATATGTGGAACCGAGTCAAAGTGAACTACAGTGTGTGTGTTCGTTAATGAAACAGGTCACCCAGTTCAACAGTCTGATTCAATGATAGCTTTTGGTCAACAATGCAGCTCTATGGCACACAGGCATACAATATTTCAGGCTTGAATCTGCTGGTAGGAATCATTAATTGCTGGGTTTGGTCTTTGCATGGCTAACTGTGTTGGTATGAAGAAGAAAAAAAATGAAGAATCACCAGTCTTCTTCTTCTCCAGACATGTGCAATCCAGTCAGGCATTAAATTGCACAAACTGCCACAAAATCAGTTCTCCAGACTTTGTGCAACTGAAACACATTCAAACATTTAGTTTCAGTGTGGCGCTCTACAGATGCATTATATCCGTATCCGTGGAAGAATTTGATGGCTGTTGGCTCCTTTTCCTTGTCAAGAGAGCGGATCAAAAGCGATCTTATCTAAACAGATTTCAACATTACAAACACACAGCAGTAAATAGTGACTCATGACAAGTGGAACTGAGCTGCATTCAGGACAGTATTTCATGCTCTTTTGACCACTGAAAAATTAAAATTTCATAGAGAAATAAACAACAGACAATAAGCCACTCTGTTAGCTGTAATCGGCCTCGGCAGAACACAAACTTTGAAGCTGTCCACAGCAGTGTCTAAACAAAAGAACTGATAAAACTCTGCTTTCCCTCTAACTTTCCCCCAGTGTTTGCATTGCAGTTAGAGTTTACATGGAGTTTATGACCGGAATAGGAGCAGAGTTACTGCTGACCAGGAAAGTAAGAAGTTATATCTAAACATTTACTCATTACCTTGAAGCCTGTTTTCAGCTGTCATTCATAAAACATCACAACTTGTACTGTGCTGTGCTGTTTTTTGATCATGTTGGAAATGTTTGACTTGTTTTTACCAACGCCAAAGGAAACTCACCAGCAGCAAACTGATAAGAACTGACAATAAAAATATACAGGATGTCCTTCAAGTCTGGACACTTAGGAAATCTCATTAACTAGAATTGTTTTGGCTTTGTCGAAAGAAGAAGGAATTGAACTGGTACTTCTCAGAGGACATGAAGGATGGACATATGGAGAGATAGGGTTAGGGTAGTAATTTTTGGGGTCTAGCATGAATTTTAGCCATGACCAGTTCTTTAGTTTCTTCTGATCCATTTGGTCGTCCAGAACGGGGTGACTCCATGACACTGCCTGTTTCTTTAAACTTTTTAACCACCTTCACCACTGTAGAAAAGCCAAGTGGAATCCTCCTTGGATGACGTGCATTAATTCATCTGTTATCTTTGCATAAGTCCACTGAGAAATATCAGTTCGACAAAGCTACATTGAATCTGTGGAGGCAGAACAATTATAGTTAATGAGATTCCCTATGTGTCCAGACTTTGGGGACACCCTGTATATATAATTTCTAAACAGGACTATAGACATTTTGTGTTTATCAAATAGTCTGAAAAATACAGACTCATTGCTTTTACTGTCTGCTGACTGCTAACTTTTCCCCCAGTGGTCGATTCTGAGCCGAAGAAAAACCCGAATGACCTGTCAAATTTGTCCGTGTTTTTGGTCTTGAGATTGGCATCATGGGCATCATGGCAGAAAACAAGAAACATTCGTGCAATGCTTCTTACTGAAGCACTGAAAACTTCAATCTCTTTAGGCCACTACAAATCACTTAAATAACACACATGTCATACGGAGGGAGTGCAGATCGAAGGCAAGAAGACATTTCCTCGTCTAAAAGTTTGGAAACCCCTGGTCTAACCAACCCATTACTTTTTTTTGGTAGCCATAAAGCCATCAAAACAATAAGAGAATGACAGATGAAATACATGCTTGATTACAATCTGTCTAGGAAAAGCAATGAGCAATGTCTCCAAATACTTCATAATGGTCAAAAATACTTAGAAGTACCATATTGGCAAATATGACTTTCTGTTCGTAGGTCACTGTATTTTAAAATGTTCTTTATACTAAAGTTATCTGATCATCATGTTTGGAAGGAGCTGGAAGTGACTTGGTCAGATGTTCCACAGATCAATGATCCGATCACCATCATCATAGGTTGCATCCAATTGGTACAACCACCCCATAATGTTTCTAGTTGTAAAACGAATCTTCAAACCTGCCACAGATTCATACTTAGGGAATATCTGCAGATGTATGTGACTGATCTTACAGTAGTATAACCTAACAAGTGTCAGTAAAATTCATAGTGTGTCATTATATTTTTATTCTGCTAAAGTATTCCATGTTTAAATTTTATGAGAAATAAGGACCCTGCATGTTCCCTAAGATTCTTCAAGGGATCTTTGGAAGGAAACTAGTCTGAAACGGTATTGAATCTTCTAAAATGTTTCCAAAAACACGTGTCTGGGAAGGGGAGCAGTAGGGATGTGAGTGGCAGATGGGCTGTAAACTGATATCAGTTCACTACTGACAAATATCCGGTTGGTAAAAGTATCTGTTGACAGATGATTAAGAGATACGGCAGCAGTTTTAAATGGCAGCTTGCTCCAAATTACTTTTAATTTATGAATATTGTCAAGGCTGGATTTTCACATACTATGTTTTAGGTTGCATTGTGAAATGTACAAACATATCAAAACAGAATAAAACAGGCAATGAATGACTGTATTCTAAAGTCTGTTTAATACGCAGTTATGCTGCAGGTAATGATACGAGAGCTCAGCTGGGAACTGCCCTAGTAACACAACACACAGCACAGCTTGAGAGCTTTTCAGGGGCTCAGCAGTTGGAAACGAAGTGATTGTCAAAGAAAATCGGCTCTCAACCTAACGTGATCTACTGAAGAAAACCCTTACTTTTAAAGGTCTACAACTATATTTTCAAGCCAGTTAATTCAACTGTATTTATGTAGAAACAAATCACAGCGTGTCATCTCACGACACTGCTCTTCCCTTCTCAGACACGTAAATCCAGTCCAAGAATATTCATATCTGATTATTTTTGACTGTGGTGGCCTGTTGGATCAGAGCAGCTCAAAGTTCCTTCAGATTCTCTTTGAACAAGCGCTTGGCAACAGTGGAGAGAAATAACTCAGATTCACCAAGAAGGAAAAAATCTAGCAAAACCAGACTCAGAGAGGGCATGTCATGTGCATCCTTCTAACTGATAACACACCAGTACTAAGCCAGCAATAAACACACTGAAAACTGTTGATACCACAAATTAACATGTGAAATGCACTCAGTCTTCCTACAAGTAGCATTTTGATTCTGTGATGTGAGTCGTTTCCAGCACCAATATTTTATATGTCATTTCTGTACGTGGACATGTAGATGATGAAAGCTGATTTTAAAGGCCTCCATACCTCTGCAGGTCCTGTCCCAGTCTGTCCGACCTGTCCTCGGCGAGCACTTCGAACATGTCATCTTCCTCCAGCCGGCGCTTGTACCCAGTGGTGAACAACGGGTTGAGCCACCTGAGGACACAGGTTTAAGATAGACGAGGTTGTAAAGACAAAGACACGGGGACAATGCAAGTATTCATCATTTCATTAATCCATTTTTTCCAGGTGTTTTAGAGCAGAATGCAGCCAGCAACATGACTTTAGACGTGAAGTGAGAAATGTGGAGTTGGTTAACCGAAGACCTGGACACACATGTAAAACACATGTAAAATACTAGATTGTTCATTGTTCTTTTGTGGCTCACTTTCATAATATTTTGTCTTGTTTTTGTCGCTTTTTGTCTGACTTTTGTCATTTGTCCCATGTTTTGGTCGTTTTGTGTCTTGTTGTTGTCATTTTGCGTCGATTTTTGAAATACTTTGTCTTGTTTTTTTGTCTGACTTTTGTCATTTTGATCATAAAGTAAAAATACTACATCATTCAGTTCCAGATACCTGCGACGAAATGTTGTGTTCCTGTGTGGAAACACTGTTATCTGGAAGCTGTAATGTGTAAATGATAACCCGAGGAATAACACTGCTGAAACTGAACTTATTTTTCTTATGAAATTTCAGGTTGTTTGTGATGTTTCGTAAAAAGATAATTCGTTGAATGTGAACACTTTCACAATGCACTTTTTGCACTAAAACAAAGGAAAAATGTGCAGTTGTGGATATTTATAGGTTATTATGCTCTAATTTTACTGGTCCGGCACACTGGAGATCAAACTGGGCTGAATCTAGAACCTGAACTAGAATGGATTTGACAACCCTGCTTCATAACCATTTCTCTACTTCTGACTTTCCAAGAAGATATTTTTAGTCACAACAGACAGAGGCTGTGGACCCAGGATCACGCAGTTTTTACCTAATGCAGGAAATGCACAGGTGTGTTAATTTTAGCTGTTTTGGTTCATTCTCTGTGACATTTAATGAAACAGAGCAATCATTAATTCCCCAACTATACTAATAATAAGCCAAACTACTGTACCTACATCAACCATAATGCACTGGACCTAAATATTCAATTAATCCGCGATGATGAAACCAAATGATTCATGGGGTAAAGTACAGTATAAACACGCATCGGAAGCGTATTATCTTTATCAAAGCCACTTATCAAACTGAAACAACCAACCCTGAAGTCACATTTTAACAAACTCCTGCCCACAAGCAGCACTTCTAGTTCCTGTTAACTTCCAGGATCTACTGTCCCACTGAAAGGTCCGTGTTCGTGAAGTAATAAAACAAACCCACGTTTCTGGATGGTCGGGTTCAACATCTTTTTTTAAAAAAAAAATCCCCCGCTAAGCTAACAGAGTTTAATATCAGGGGCGACTTACCAGAAAAACACCTTGGACAAAAGACTCGCCGTCGCTGCCGGGTTAGTCTTGGCATCTTTACAGACTTTTTCCATGGTGTCCCGGTGTCCCACGGTGTCTTCCCGTCCTCTTTCCCTGTCTTCAGACCTGCTGCTCCAAGCTAATGTGGTGTAACTTCAGGGCAGACACATGTTACATGGAGGCCGGCAGCCCCCGGGTTGAGTTATGTATTCGCTGAGGTACAGTAACTGGCAGCACGGAAAGACATGAGAAAAAAAACAAAAAAAACATACAATGATCCCGCCCCCAAGACATCCGATTGGCCAAAATCATGTTCGCTTAACGCTATTGGCTGGGTAGCTACAGTGCGCTGTTCTGATTGGCTCATAACACTGACAGCACATACAATTGGCTGTGTGCTCCGCAGAAGCCAATTTCAGTCAAATTTTCTTTGCTTTAACCCTCGTGTC
The DNA here is from genome assembly GCA_027123335.1 of Amphiprion clarkii. Classification (NCBI taxonomy): domain Eukaryota; kingdom Metazoa; phylum Chordata; class Actinopteri; family Pomacentridae; genus Amphiprion; species Amphiprion clarkii. The sequence continues at coordinate 2,635,419 of CM049590.1, read as the reverse complement.
GTCCTGCGGGTCAGAATTGACCCGTTTCAAAGTTTGAAAATGTGGAATATTAGAAATTTTACTGATAAATATGGAATCACTTTAGATATGCTTAGGATCTTTTTTGGGAAGATTTTTACTTATTTTTTGAAAATATTTACAAGAATTTTCTTGCCAAATTTGGGGGATTTTTTAAAATAAAACTTTTAAGGGAAACTTTTTAGGAATTATTGGAATTATTTTCTTCCTGAAGGTTTTGCAAATTTTCAGAAATTTGGGGAATTTGTTGCTGATTTTGGGGATTTTTTGGTGCCTATAAATGAAGACAACAGGAGGGTTAATACATCTCAAATTAGGAGGTTACATGAAAGCAAAAATCTATTTTTGAGTGAAAAACTTTTTTTAAAGCATATCTGGCTTATTTTAAGACAACTAAGCTTGACAATCCTGATAAAATCGAGCTTAAAATAATTTTTCCCAGCTAATTTTAAGATCTCAATATTCTAAATATCATATGTTATTTCAAGAAATATTACCAAGCCATTTTTCACTTGTTCTAATGGCAGATTTTTTCACTTATTTCAAGGTAAAAGTTCCTTGAAATAAGTTTTTTTTCCTTGTTTTGAAAGGGGCATTTTTTCCACTGTAATGTAGATAGTCATGAAAATAAAGATTAAATGAGAAGGTGTGCCCAAACGTTTGACTGGTAGTCAAAACATCAACCCCAAATATTTGAAAATACATACAAAAGTTACAAGAATATTCAATAAGTGAGTCTCTGTAATGTCTTGAATTTACAATATCCTTGTGAAGATATAAACGTACCCATTTCTGTCTTTCATGTCTAACAGCAAATGTGACATTGCAGTTATATCACTTCAATAACAGACGGACAAGTTTCAATGCGAGTTCTTGAGCTTATGTAATCAAGGTTTCTAAGTATTATGTAGAATGATCTAAAAGGAATGTTGTTTTTTTAAAGTAGAAAATCTGCTACCATTTTGGTAGTTAGTAAGGTCAGTTATCAGTCAAGGTTGTCATGTTGTGTCAGTTTTCCAAATGTTCCGTACTCAAAGGAGATCAGGAGGGGCCATGAAAATTTCCTGTGAGTCATCTGCTGCAATCTAACTGTAACTCCTCAGCAAATGCTCCCAGTTCCTCATCTGTGTTGGTCTTTATTTCACACGCGTGGTTTTCAACTTGTACAGTCACGCAGTGTCACTGACCGTCTTCAAACCAAGTCGTGATAACAGAGTAAAAGTGTGCCTGGCAATCTTAGTACACAAGACCCGGCTTGACGAGTTTTCTAATCTGAATTTTCCGTGATAAAGTTGCCTTTTGTTTGCGTGCTCAGTGACTTTCCCTTACACAAACACTCAGAGGGAGACACAAAGAGGATATCCTATAAATAAAGAGCTGCTGTGGATGAGAGATGCCCCCAACACTCTGCAGGTGTTTCCTGAACCGACATAAAAGACATGAGAGAAAGCAGAGACTCCTAAACTCCCCCCGCCTCCTACTATTACAATGATCCACTCACATGCAACTAAGGTAAACTATAATCCCCACACAGTCAGAGTAATGATAACAGAACGGACTGGTCATGGCTTCAGACCTCACACGTGAGCCCTCTGTTGATGTTTAGCTAGCACTGACTGGGAGAAAGGCAAAAGGAGAGAAGCCAGCAGGAGATTATTGCAAGCAGCTGAACTCAGCTCAATAACATTCATTTGCAGGGGATCAACACTCCTTTCCCATGCTATCGCCGCCCTGTGATCAGCCTACTTCATTCCTCACAAACTCCCAGGTTCTGTTCTTTAGCGAGCACAAAGGAAGAGGCGCTGTACTTACAGTTTAGAAGATTTACAGAGCGTGTCTTATTGTTTTGGTTCAGGTAGAGAAGTGTTGGGCAGCAGTGGCTGAAAACATCTGGCAACTCACTTCATCAGAGATTTTACCTGAAAAACAAGTCAAACTCATCAATACAGTACATTTAAAACAACATGAGTTTATCAAAGCGCTTCACAGAGAAATTCTAGTTCATGCTAAAGTGAAATATAAATGAGGAGATCATTGGTGGATCTTTAGCTGGGGTTTATAAGTGTTGCCAGAGGGGGAAGACTGACAAACGGCATGATTAGAGAGCAAAGAGTCTGAGAGGCCTGGAGGTAGAGTGGGCTGCTAGGATCTGAGATGCAGGCTGGTGCCAAACCAGGCACCGCTTTATAAATGATGAAAAAAACTGAAAGACAACTTTATGCTGAGGGAGGTCAGTACAGGACAGATGAAGGCTCACTGCTGCTCTGAAACCACCTGCTGGACAGAATGGGAAGACTGACTGACATGATAAGACTCTACTGCAGGGGTGTCAAACATATTTTAGTTCAGGTTCCACATTCAGCCCAGTTTGATCTCCAGTGACCAGTAAAATCTCAGCATAAGAACCACAACTCCTAATGGTTCCTTTGTTTCATTCTGAAAATGTTCACTTTTCAGGAATTATCTTTCTACGAAACATGAACAACCTGAAATTTCTGAAGGAAAATAAGCTCAATTTCAACAACAGTCAGTCTCAGTTTATCATTTCCACATTACAACTTCCAGATCACAGAGTGTTTACAAGGGAACACAACATTTAGTCACAGCTATCTGGAACTCAATGATATAGTATTTTACTTTATGATCAAAATGCCAAAAGCCAGACAAAAAAAATAACAAAAATAAGACTAAATATTACAAAAATCCAACGCAAAACAACAAAAAAAGAGACAAATGACACAAGACAAAATAAAAACGAGACATAAAAATTACACAGATGACACAAAAAGACAAAAACGATACAAAACGTCAAATAAAGCAAAACACAACATGACAAAAGTCAGACAAAAAACAACAAACACAAGACAAAATATTACAAAAAATGGGACGACTTTACAAAGGTCAGATTGGACCCTCTGGAGGGCCGGTTTAGGCCTGCGGGCCGCATGTTTGACACCCCTGCTCTAACGTAATGTGAGCTGCAGTAATTAAGACTTGAGGTAATGGCAGGTCTTTAAACATTATGAAGATCTTTAGAAAATGCAGCTTCTATACCATTCCAAATGATCCTCAACAGTGTTCTAGAGCAGGGGTGTCAAACATGCAGACCGTGGGCCAAAACCGGCCTGCTAGAGGGTCCAATTCGGCCCAACTTTGCCAAGTGTAAAAATGACAGAGAAGACATTAACTGTCAATTTGTAAAACTGTAAATTTTACATAGTTTCTAGATCTTGATGAGTTGTTTTGATCAGAAAGTAAAATACTAGATTATTCAGTTCCAGATAGTTGTGATTGAATGTTTTGTTCCTCTGTAGGTCTGCAAGTCATAATGTGTAAATGCTAAACTAAGGCTGAATGTTGTTGAAACTTAACTTATTCTTCGGAAATTTCAGGTTGTTTGTACAACTTTTTTGTAAAGACTTGTATTTACAGCTTTACTCCACTATTTAGTTATTTTAGTTTTATATATCTATATATATATCTATATATATATATATATATATATATATATATATATATATATATATATATATATATATATATATATATATATATATATATATATATATATATCGTCAAGCCCAAAATTATTCATACCCCTGGCAAATTTTAACTTGAAGTTACTTTAAATGTAAATTAAAGCTGAGAAATTATTTTTTACACAATGATGCCTCTTGTACATCATCTTATTATCATTTGGGAAACACCTGGGTCATTTCCAATCAAAAAAACAACTTGCTGGTTGAATTTGCTAGGAGTATGAATAATTTCGGGCTTGACTCTTTCTATCCATCTATCTATCTACATGTATGTACAAACTTTAAATTGCCCTTTTTTCCAGCCAGTGCAAAGGTTAAGTGAGATGACTGAGCAGATTAACACAGAAAACAACCTGCTCCAGCTGCTCCTCTTCCATTAGCAGGTTCCAGGATTAGGGTTCCCTCTGAGATCGCCCAGCAACAGCAGCCATGGAAACGCACCACAACAGCTTCAACTATCAAGAGATTACACGGAAGCACTTTCAGCAACTCCTCTCTGTGTAGTGAGACACCTGGGTCTAGTTTTCCTGGGATGCGTGAACCTGAGCTTGCTTTATGACTCCAGAAATTGTCCTGAGATAAATGGGACAAATTGCAGTACAAACAGAAGTGTTCCAGTTTCCCAAAATATCTCCAGGAAATAAATCCCAGAAACAATCTCTCTTTCTCCGAGCAGAGCTAATCTTTGATTGGTAATCCCTGCAATAAAACAATTAACCCCAAAACAGTCTGAGATGACCAGAATAATTAATAATTACCTGCCGTGCTGTCTGATTCTGCCAAGAGGATTCATTGTGTTTTCACTTCTTTCATGGTGTTATATTTTTTGGGTTGCCTTTTCAAGAACACTAATTTTCTTTCTTTCATCATTCTGTGTTTTCTGCTGACTCACCCTCTCTCTCCCCTTCCTGACTCATTGTTCAAAGTTGATTCCTGTCATTACAACAGCTGCCCGGCACCTTTTATTGAGCTGAGACTCAAATAAAAGGAAATCGTTGAGCATCTAATCAGCTTGTCTGTCCAGGAAATGATTTTTCTATATTACAGTAAGTAAAGGGGTATTTTTGTTCAGTGTTTTCCTGCTTCAGTCTGTTTGTTGTGAAAGGATATTTATGAAAGTATAATCACATCATCCTATAATAACGGCTAAGCCATGTCCACCTGATTACAAAGTTCATTACCTGAACCAACACAATAAGTGAAAAGATAAAGGGTTCCAGCACAGAACATTATTATACCAACACTGATTTAAAAAAGATTACATTTTAAAAATAAACTGTGAGAAGCAGAGTTTTAAAGGCTGATTAAATAATGATTAATACAACAGAAAAGAAGACACAATTAGGCAGCAGCAGATTAGATGTACAATTCCAGCTACAGCTCCTTTACATCTCGACTTTACTACATCTCAGAGCAAAAAAAATCCACTTTTCTCAAATTCGTTGACAGAGATCACGAAGAAGACAGGAAATATGGCAGTAAAAAACAGTAAAATATCTGTAAAATACTGATGCATTGAGTGGATTTATATATACAGTGAAATAATGTGATTTTATGCAGCTTTTAGTTCTTAAACAGGTTAGATTTACCACTCTCTTTATTGCCACGTTATTGCAATTTTTATGAGCAATATCAGAATTTCTTCAGCCTATCTATCCTTGTCTTATCTTACTTTCAGGATCACTTTAAAACCCGTCATTATGCATGAAAAAACCTCTAAGTGGTTCCATTTATTGTAAAGTAACGTCAATGGGAGCAAACGTGAGGTTGTTGGTTGAAAACAGACAATGTGAAGATGACAAAGCTGTTTACGACCAAATCTCTGGTTTGAAATTCTGCTTAATTTCTCTTTGTGTTAGACAAAAACATTTTGATCTGATGGTGTTCCTGGATGGCAAATAGAGGTATCATGCTTAATAATGACGAAATTTATGGCAATTCATCCAAAAAGTCTGAGATATTTCAGTCTGGACCAATGAGACCAACAAGCCCACATTTAAATCCATCGTGTCACACAACCCAATGACCAATTTACATCAATGAAAAAAGAAAAAAAGGTCAAATAATAATATTCATGTTTACATTATTACTCTCCTCATCAGTTCAGCAGAGAAGTGAGGAAAGATCCGAACATGTTTCTCCTTTCTGCCACTAGATGGCGCTATAATGCTGCAAAATAACATCTGGTCAACCCCCTCATCCTGTCCATCTGACAATCTTCTCTATCTCTGCTCCTCATCTTGTGTTCCCTTTCAGATCTTTTCAAATAAAGACTTCCTCCTCCTGCAGATGTCTCTTGTGTGTGCACCCAACACCCCACCTGCCACCACTTACATACAATCTACCACTGACTGTCATCAGTGAATGACTTGCATACATGTAGACTAAGCAGGTGAAGAAGAGGCAAAATTTAGAAGAACTGCAAAAGTTGACCCACCTGTCCTGGACCAACTCCTTCCACCTCCTCTTGTAGGTCTGAATGTACAGCCTTCTTGTTGTGAGGTGACGGCGCTATGATCCTCCCTGTAAAATCCAGAATAGGGTTTAAAATCCTTCCCCCTCACAAACAGCTTATCTTAAAGACCTCATTGTATCATATTGTCCGAGCAGAGCACTTCGCTCTCAGACTGAAGGTTTACTTGCAGTTGCTGAGTTTCCAAAAGCAGTTATCTTGTCCTGTTTTTCCTGTTCTATCTCCATCTGCAAAAGACAAAGACACTTTATTAATCCCCAGAGGGGAAATTCAGGTGTCCAGCAGCCCACAGTGTGCGACATACATACACTTGGGAAATCAAAAAACATCAGCTTCACGTACCCCCGAGTACCATCAAGAAAAGACAGGGTCTCGTGAAGCATGTACATGATGGCATCCACCACACCCATACCCTCTCGATACATAGAGTAAAATACTAAATCATTCAGTTCCAGGTAGCTGTGACTAAATGTTGTGTTCCTTTGTAGACACTCTGTGATCTGGAAGTTGTAATGTGGAAATGATAAACTGAGGCAGAAAGTTGTTGAAATTGGCAGGAATTTCAGGTTGTTCAGAATGTTTTGTGAAAAGATATTTAAAAGTGAACATTTTCAGAATATACTTGGACATTTTTTGCACTAAAACAAAGGAAAAAATTCAGAGTTAATAGGTTATTATACTCAGATTTTTCTGGTCTGGTCCACTGGAGATCAAATTAAGGTAAATGTGGCCTGTGAACTAAAACCAGTTGGACACTTGTCCTAAACTGTTTCTCCTTTCTGCCAATTGATGGCGCTATAATGCTGCAAAACAACAGATTATATGAATCAAACTCAGAATAAATGCATTAATTTAAGGCTTGAAATACCGAGAACAAACTTCATGTACAGGATTGTGATCAGCTGCTACAAACTGAAACCTTTTTGAACTGAACTACAGTGAACAAAAATCAACACAAAACCCCTCATTCCTTCATCCTGTCCATCAGACTTCTCCTCTATCTCTGCTCCTCATCTTGTGGAGACAGACTTTTCAGATCCTTTCAATTAAAGACTTCCTCCTGCTGCAGACCCTGACCACAGCGTGTGGAGTGATGCCTTGTGTGTGCACCCAACACCCCACCTACCACCACTCTCATACCATCTACTACTGACCGTCATCGGTGAATGATCTTTGAGAGCTCTGCTTCCCAGACGTAGATGCTGAAACACAGACTGAGCAGGTGAAGCAGAGGCTAAACTCTGCAGACCTGCCAATGCTGACGCACCTGTCCTGACCCTCCCACCTCCTGAGGGAAAGATCTCTCCTCCGTCCCAGTCCAGACCTCCAAGCCTGAAGGAAAATGGGCAACATGGCAACAGAGATCGTAGCGTTCCTCCTGACCATCTCCGGGTGGATCCTGGTGTCGTCCACTCTGCCCACAGACTACTGGAAGGTGTCCTCTGTGGACGGGACGGTCATCACCACGGCCACCTTCTGGTCCAACCTGTGGAAAACATGTGTGACTGATTCCACCGGCGTGTCCAACTGCAAGGACTTTCCATCGATGCTGGCTCTGGACGGTGAGTCCAGTAATGATGAGTGTGATGTGTGGGATCAGAGAGCAGAGACAGAAGGATGGTGATGGTGTGTTTCTGAGGAATCGTGCACCTGTTGTTTTTGGATGAATGACCACCATTGTTTAAAAAAAAAAAAAAAAAAAAAATGCATTTGGAACTTGATATTTCCTCCTCTGACTCTGGCTTCAGGCCACAAACAACCACCACATTAAAGCTAAAGGCCAGGCCAGACGTATTTTAGGAAAAGAGCTCCTAATGTGTCCCAATGAAGCAATCTGAGAAAGTCACACAGTCAGAGGTCACTTCCCTCCACTTGTTTGTCACAGAGGAGACAGCACCGGTTCTTAGTTGTTGTTTTCCTCCTGATCTTTGGTTTGAAGCAGCAGTTTTCATCTTGGAGGTCGGGACCCCGAAAACACAACTATGAGGAGTAAAACTTGAAGTTTCTGGCAAACAGTTGGGAGCAAATATGCAGCAAGGTCAGATTTTTATTGGTCTTATTTTGTAAAAAAAAAAAAACTGCTGATTTTCAATTGAACTTTTTTGCTGCAGGTTAGCTAGAACGTCCACTTGTTGTAGTGGCAGGCTGCACAATAGGAAAGTCAGCAATCACACAGAGAAACAGACGAGTATTAATGCTCACAATCACAATTTAGACTCACCATTTAACTGTGGACGTCTCTGGACTGTTGGAGCTCCCAAAGGAAATCCATGCAGGTTCAGGTAGATCAGCCGGCCAGCTACTTCACAGGACTTTTCTTCTTTCTTACTGCCACCAGGTGCTCAAAGGGAATCCAAAGAAAAGTTTGGATATTTTGGGGTTCTCTGTTCAAAATTTGAAAGGTGTCAGGTTTCTCAGTGAAGGGCTTTGAAATTACAGATGTTTTGAATTGGCACTATGTACACGACCGTTCGGAACTTTGGGATCACCCAGAAAATTCCATGTTTTCCATGAAAACTCACACTTTTATTCATGTGCTAACATAACTGCACAAAACTGTGAGTTTTCATGGAAAACATGACATTATCTGGGTGAGCCAAAACTACTGAATGGTAGTGTAGAGAAACTTGAACTTATATAGAGCAACTTTAACTCCTTTACAGCAACTATAACTAATATAGAGCAACTTTAACTCATCTACAGCAACTTTAACTCTGTCAGAGCAACTTTAACTTATTTTAGAGAAACTTTAACTCATTTTAGAGCAACTTTATCTCATCTAGAGCAACTCTAATTCCTTTCGAGCAACTTTAACTCATTTAAAGCAATTTTAACTCATTTTAGAGCAACTTTAACTCATCTAGAGCAACTATAACTAATATAGAGCAACTTTAACTCATCTAGAGCAACTATAACTAATATAGAGCAACTTTAACTCATCTAGAGCAACTATAACTAATATAGAGCAACTTTAACTCCTTTAGAGCAACTTCAACTAATATAGAGCAACTATAACTAACAGAACAACTTTAACTCATGTACACTACCATTCAAATGTTTATGTTCTCTAAAAATGTCCTTATTTTTTAAGGAAAGGCAATTTTTGGTCAATGATGATAACATTAAATAAATCAGAAATACAGCCTAGACATTGTTAATGTGGTAAATGACTATTGTAGCTGGAAATGTTTAATGGAATATCTCCATAGAGGTACAGAGGAACATTTCCAGCAACCATCACTCCTGTGTTCTAATGCTACATTGTGTTAGCTAATGGTGTTGAAAGGCTCATTGATGATTAGAAAACCCTTGTGCAGTTATGTTAGCACATGGATGAAAGTGGGAGTTTTACTGGAAAATAAAAGGTGTAACTGCATGTTCTCAGTAGGTCACACTGTTGCTTTTAGAATATTGGATTTTTCACCTCTTCAGGCTTCAGACGGTCTAAAGACTAAACCACTGCTCTCATCCCATGACAACATTCAGACCCATTAAAGGCCAAACAGTTTAAAGCTCTCTGACGTGTCCTCTGTCTCCTGCAGCCTACATCCAGGTGTGTCGGGGACTGATGATTGCTGCCGTCTGTCTGGGTTTCTTCGGCGCTATCCTCGCCTTAGTAGGAATGAAATGCACAAAGATAGGAGGCTCAGAGACCATCAAGGCCCGTCTGACCGTGCTGTCGGGCTTCCACTTCATTCTCAGTGGTAACGTTGAGCTACATGTTAGGACTTTAGGTCTCATTTTGGGATAAATTCCTCTTGATTTGGGGTAGAAATGTTTGTTCTGATCCACAGGCTTCTGCTGCTTGACTGCCTGCTCCATATACGCTCACAGGATCACAACGGACTTCTTTGACCCGCTCTTTGTTGCTCAGAAGTAAGTATTTGGGATTAAAAGCAGAATTAGTTTGACAGTAGACTGAGGTGAAAGGAAGTCCATTCGTGAATGTGTTTTCTCTGCAGGTTTGAGCTGGGAGCGGCTCTCTTCATCGGCTGGGCTGGATCTGTGCTGTGCATCTTAGGAGGCCTCATTTTCTGCCTCTCCCTGTCCGAAGGCTTCAGCATCAGGCAGGTGATCCCACATCAGTCATCAGCAACAAGGGCTTAGTGGAAATCTGATTTGGATGGACTCTAAACTGCACTGAGTGGCTAACTCAATCAGGCAATTTAAATAATGACTTTAACTGCCATGGAGAGGCCAATCCAGTCCAGAACACGCAATAATCTCTCTCAACATCTTGTCTCATAATTGCTGAACCTACCGGCTAAATTGTACGAGAGTTATTTTAATTAGTTAGCGTGACTGAATGTTTTCTTTGTTACAGTCGCATAAGAAGGAGGTGAAAGTCACCTTGGCTGAGGGCAGATATAGGAAAGTGTGGCATCAGGTGGGCAAAGAAAGAAAGAAAGAAAGAAAGAAAGAAAGACATCGTTTTCTTTTTGTTGACTTCTTTGGTCTTCATTTAACAACTATCAGCCCATCTTACACTACACTCTGGGCACGCTGAAGACAAAAGAAAGAAAGAAATAAACGACTGTTCAAAGGTTTGGGTTCATCCAGACAATTCCATGTTTTCCATGAAAACTCACACTTTTATTCATGTGCTAACATAACTGCACAAGGCATTTCTGATCATCAGTTAGCACATTTCTCAGTGACCCCAAACTTTTGAACAGTAGTGTAATAAAATACAGTAAAAATATAGTAAAAATATAGCAAAAAGACAGTAAAAATATGAAAAAAAATTAGCAATGTAAAAATATAAAAAATATATCAAAAACACAGCAAAACTATTGTAAAAATACATTAAAAATACAGTAAAATATAGTAAAAATACAGTAAAGATATTGTGAAAATACAATAAAAAAATTTAGTAAAAATACAGTAAAAATATCGTAAAAATAGAGTGAAAATATAGTAAAAATGCAGTAAAAAATAGTAAAATACAGTAAAAATGTAGTAAAGATAAAATCAAAATATGGCAAAAATACACAAAAAAATATACATGAATAAAAGCAGGAGTTTTCATGGAAGACATGGAATTGTCTGGGTGAGCCCAAACTTTACAACCGTACTGTATGAGGGTGCTTGACTTAAACAGGGATAGTATGAAGTGTTTTTGTTTTTTATGGCTTAATTTCTCGTCTGGATTCTTGCAGAGCTGCGTACTCTTACAGCGGAGCCACGTCATTCGTGACGACACGCAACAAGCACAGCAAGCCGACCAACAACCTGCACAAGGAAGCACGAGAGCCGCCGAGGCAGTTTGGAAGAAACGCTTACGTGTGAAACTGGACTCTTAACCTGAACTGATGGTGGAATTCATCATAATAGTTTCTGATCTTCAGAAGGACAGCTTTCACATTATCGTACTTCAACTCTGTGGCTGGAAAATCTCCTCTGTGTGACAGTTTACATGTTGTGTTGATTTTAGGTAGCTAAATTCCTCTTTAAATATGACTGCTGCTGTGGTCCTTTCTGTCAATAACAATAATAAATAATAAAAGATAAGCTTGTCGCTCTTTTAGGGCAGGAAATTTGATTTGGCACAAAACAAACTCTGCGGTCACCTTCAACAAGCTGGCATTTCCTTCCTACAGAGACACCATTAATCTCTGTTTCATAACTCTGGAGTCAAAGGACAGCGGGGCATCAGCATTTAAAACAGATTTTAAACCAGTTTTCCAGCATGTTTAAGGTCAGTGCTCCTGCTCATGTTATATGAAGAAGATGGTATGCACTTTTGTACTTTCCTCTTTAAATGTCACAACTTTTGTTTTCACAGAATTATAGTTTCTCGTGAGTTTTTATCATCAGACATCTTATAAGCTGCTGAGAAAATAACATATTGTGCATTTAATGAGTCTATAAATTTCAGCAACATTCAGCCGCAGTTTATCATTTCCAAACAGATTTATAGTTTTACTAATTTACAGTCTGCAGTTAATGTTTTGTCTGGAATTTTTACACTTTGAGGGCCGGACTGGACCCTCTGGGGGGCCGGTTTTGTCTCGCAGGCCGCATGTTTGACACCCCTGATGTAGGCGGGTAATATTTCTGAAGGACCATACAAAGACCTTTCTAGTCGTTCTGGTCTAGACGGGTCGACCTCCAGGGGTCACCAGGTCACATCTGACCCCAGAGACGTCTGCGTCCCGACCAGAGGCTTCGCCTCCTACCAGCCATCCGTCTCCACCTGGGAATTATCAGTAGGAACCTCAGGCTATGTTATGCAAAACCTCTTGGCCCAGAGGTTGGATCCTTGAAGCAGCTGGCAGAGAGCACCAGCTCTGTGCTTTCCACCGCCTCGCATCCGTAAACAAGCGTCAGGTGTCCTGGGCTCTGCAAAACGGTGGCATTGTGCTGTCTAATGTCTGCAATGCATAGAGTACTGTTCAGCTTACATTTTTAACATCACTGGTTTTTCATATTCTTTTTTTGTTGGGTTTTGCAGGTGTAAATAAATTTGCAAAGAATCTTTACAATGCCACTTTATCATAGATGCAAAATGTAATGTACTGTTTGTCCTCCATCTCCTCCTTTCTCTATAAAAGTAGGTGAAACTGGTGAAACCTTCAGGAAACTGAAGTACATTATAAAGGGTTGCTATTTTCCTGACATTCATTACAATTCCCCTTGAGATCATGTGGCATATTTTCAGTTTTTCAGAGTATAACAGCTTGATTTGTCAGACAAAAAAAGACACAAAACAACAAAACCAAGACAAAATATTACAAAAATGAGACAAAAAAATTGTCAAATAAGTTACAAAGCAAAACAAAAATAATGGACAAAAAACTAAAATGACACAAAAAATTACATAATGACAAACAAAACAAAATGACGAAAAACAGACAACACAAGTGAGACAAAAACCCCACAAATCGACACAAATGATACACAAAACAACAAATAAAGCGAAACACAAAATGACAAAAATAAGACAAAAAACACAAGCGAGACAAAAAGGAAACAAAAACAAACAAAAAACATGAAACAAAATGACAAAAGTCAGACAAAAAACAAGACAAGAAACAACAAAAACAAGACAAAATATTACAAAAACGAGACACAAAACAACAAAAGAACAATCTAGTATTTAACTTCATGATCCAAACAACTTGTCATGTTCTAGAAATTATTTATAGTTTTACTAAGGACCGCTTTTGGCCCACGGGCCTCATGTTGGACACCCCTAGTCTCCATATTCTAAACTCAAAATCCTGCCACACTCATTTATGGTTATTTTTTGGACAATTCTCTAATTAAATCCCAACTGGGGTCTTTGTGTGTAGTGTTCGATGTTCTCCTGGTGCCTGGTTGGGTTTTATCCAGGCACTGCAGCTTCCTCCCACAGTCCAAAGACATGCTGAGGTCATTTGGTGATTCTAATTAGTTGTAGGTTTGTGTGTGAGCGTGGTTGGTTGTCTGTTTCTCTGCGTGTTAGCCATGCAGTGGACTCTCTATAGCAGGGGCGTCCAACATGTGGCCTGCGGGCCAAAAGTGGTCCTCCAGAGGGTCCAATCTGGTCCTCAAAGTGGAAAAATTCCAGAGAAGACATTAACTGCAGATTGTAAATTAGTAAAACTAGAAATTTAAAATAATTTCTAGACCATGACAATTAGTTTTGATGATAAAGTAAAATACTAGATTGTTCTTTTGTCATTTTGTGTCTCATTTTTGTAATATTTTATCTTGCTTTTGTTGTTTTTTGTCGTTTTTTTTGTCTGACTTTTGACGCTTGTCTCATGGTTTTGTCGTTTTGTGTTTCCTTTTTGTCATTTATGTAATTTCTTGTCTGGTTTTGTCGCTTTGTAGCTTTTTATCTAATTTTATGTCTCAGTTTTGTCATTTTATTTCTCATTTTTGTCGCTTTGTGTTTCCTTTTTGTCTCGCTTGAGTTTTTTTGTCTCATTTTTGTAATTTTGTGTTTTGCTGTATTCGTTGTTTTGTGAATCATTTATGTCGTTTTGTATTTTTTGTGTCGCTTGTGTTGTTTGTCGATTTTTTGGTCATTTTGTTTCTCGCTTTTGTCATTTTTGGTCTCATTTGTGTCGTTTGTCCATTTTTTTGTCACTGTAAGTTTTTGGTCTTTTTTTGTCCCTTTTTGTTTATTTGTTTCATGTCGTTTGTCTCATTTGTGGTCATTTTATGTCTCATTTTTGTCATATTTTGTCTTGTTTTTGTTGTTTTTTGTCTGACTTTTGACATTTGTCTCATGTTTTTGTCGTTTTGTGTTTCCTTTTTGTCATTTATGTAATTTCTTGTCTGGTGTTTGTCGATTGTCCATTTTTTTGTCACTTCGTTTTTGTCAAATTTTTTGTCTCTTTTTTGTTTTGTTTCATGTCTAACTTTTTGTCATTTTGTGTCTAATTTTTTGGAATATTTTGCCTTGTTTTTGTTGCTTTTTGTCATTTTGATCATAAAGTAAAATACTACATTGTTCAGTTCCAGATGGCTAAATGTTGTGTTCCTTTGTAGACACTGTGATCTATAAGTTGTAATGTGGAAATGATAAACTGAGGCTGAATGTTGCTGCAATTTTACTTATTTTTCTTCAGAAATTTCAGGTTGTTCATGATGTTTTGTAAAAAGATAATTCCTTAAATGTGAACATTTTCAGAATGTACTTTTCTGCGCTAAAACAAGGAGAAAAATGTGGAGTTGTGGTTATTTATAGGTTATTATGCTGTGATTTTACTGGTCACTGGAGATCAGATTGAGCTGAATGTGGAACCTGAACTAAGATGAGTTTGATCTACAGGATAAAGTGGTGTTTAGATAATGGATGGATATAACGTTCTATAAAGCAAAGGGAAGGACTGACAGTAATAAAACACGACAAGGTCTAGCAAGAAGACATTGTTTTGTATTAAAGGAAACAACACGGGTTGGAATGACTGATCTATTTGATGAGCCCCAATGGGACATTTCAGCCCCACTCTGATCCTCTAGAGACCAGCATTAATGCACATTTAATGGCTGACACAGCGAAAGGTACTTCAGACCACGTAATTCAACTATCGAGAGCAAATGAGGCAAATTTAGCAACAAGTTTCTGTCAGATTGATGTCAGATGAGCATTTATTTTTAGCATCATGCCACTTCAAATGAATTTAAGCCACCCTGACCAGATGAACTGCAGTTGCCCAGCGGTCCACCTATATCTCCCTACCACTACCAATAACTTTGTCATAAGCCGAGAGGACTCAGGAACAAAGAAGAGCTCTTTCAACCCCGCCGAAAGAACATTCATCACTCCCAGGAACTCTCATTACCTCAGGTTTACCTCTAATTAGAACCGCACAAAGACGTGACACTGTAATTATGAGACCCACAGCACAGCGAGCTCCTGGTAGAATTCCTAATAACCAGCAGCTTAAAGCCCGAGCCAAAGCCGAGAATGATGCTTCCAGCAGCAGCGTTATTACATACTTCATGGAACACGTAAAGGTCAACAACGCAGAAATATTCACTGTTTATGGGCCGATCTTAAGCAGTGTGATAGATGTGGTCAATTATTACAAAATGAGGAAAAAAGAGAAGCAAATTACTTCATTTTGCAGATTGTTTACAGGTAGATGCTGTGAAAGGAGAGTCGATGACCCAGATATGACGACATGATCCATGTCAGCTCCACTCTTTGGTAAGGGCCACCAGACTGACCTTCAAAACCACTCTCCAGGAAACCTGTGGGTGGTTTCACAGTGGGTTCGACTAACTTCATACACAGCAGATGAGCCAAGACGTGCGAAGACGTGACGCAAACACAAATTCGCCCACATATCCTGTTTCCCTCCAAGGATGCATTAACTCTACTTTCCCCTTCAAACTGGAGAGAAAAAGGCTAATGATTATTCCCAACTGAACTTGAGGCTCTTTAACAGGAAGTGTGCATCACGAAAGATGAACATCAACAGGTAGAGGTAGTGGAATGAAGCAGGATTTTGACTTGGAGGGCCCAGTGCTGAAATTCAGAACATCAAGAATGAATCTGGAATATCGAGGCCCCTGCTGCTTCAGGTTTGACTAAATTTCTTTTAATTGGTCTCTTGTACTTGAGTAGGAAAATCACTGGAACACCCCTTCAATTAAGCATTTGTTGATATTCCTTGAGTTCTAAAACGTTTACAATTTCAACTTGGCTTTGCTATATGGTCGACTTAAAAGAAGAAAACTACTAAACTTACTGATGCTATAAACAGAATTTCCTCCTTTTAAATTGCATATCAGTGACAGTACAGAGAGAACTAATAGGGGCATGTAGTCTCCAGTAACCTGAGATACAAGCTGAGGTGAGCACTTTCCGTCCAGATTCATGCTTGACAACTGTTACCTGCAACTCATGGGAAACTGACCAACCGTCGTCTCTCACCCACATGTACAGGAACACCTGGAAAACAACTCTACACCTCTGCTGGGTACCTGAGATCCACTAGTCCTCTCCTGGACGGCAGGACGCCACTGATTCCAGATGAAAACGGCTTCTGTGTGAGTGAAGGACAGACAGAACAAAGAAGGAAATTATCTAAACTGGACTGTGGATGAGCGATCGAGGATAAAATCAAAACTTGTGGAGGAATCTACTCACCCTGTGCTCTGGTCTGTGGAGGGTGAGTTGATGAAGTTTGCATTGTATTTTCTAGTTTAACCCTCCTGCTGTCTTCATTTCTGGGCACCAAAAAATATTGTTTCTTTGTCTGAAAAAAATCCAAAAATTCAGCAAAAAAAAATCCCCCAATTTCTGAAAATTTGCCAAACCTTCAGGAAGAAAATTCCAATAATTTCTTAAAAGTTTCCCTGAAAATTTGTTCCTGAATGTTATTAAAGAAACTTTTTTTAAAACATTTTTTCCACCAAAAAATTTTCAAAAATGTTTCACTTTTTTTTCCCCCACATTTTCAATCTTTAAAACGGGTCAGTTTTGACCCGCAGGACGACACGAGGGTTAAGCTCTTTATCACATCCAGCATGATTTATAAACACCTTTCTGTCCTCCTGTGTGGCTTCAGGACACATCCAGATCGTGAGAGGCCTGCTGATGGCCGCTCTGTCTCTGGGCATGCTGGGGTTTGTCCTCAGTCTGATGGGGATGGAGTGCACCTTCATCGGGGGAAAAGACCGCTCCAAGTACAAGAAGATCTACGCCGGTGGATGGTGCCACGTCATCAGCGGTAAATGTCTGGTTTTAACAACACAAATGCAGCTTTATTATACAATTTAGACGGACAGCATTCATATTAAAACCATACGTCTATGACCGGAGATCATCCAGTTAGGCATCTGAACACTGAAACAGCTGTTTTTAATTATCTGTGAAATCTGACACTTATCTGACTTTGTTTTCCGTCTGACCCACTTGTGTTTTGAAGTCCTGCACCGTAACTTGATTCAATTTAAATTTTTTATTGTGTTTTGTGGATGTTTATGAAGATGTGTATTTTGCTTGTTTTTTTGTTGTCAGTAAGGTGGTATTATTTAAAGGCAGTGTTTTATGGCTATGGTTTTACTTCCAACATCATCATGACAGCATGTGCTGCTTCACATTAACTGTGGAACAGGTTAGGAGATGTTAAAGTAGCAAAGTGAGCTCAAACGTATCACCTCTTCATACTTCACTGCTTCCAGCTGTCAGAGTTTGGTCATGATTCTGCCACTTTAACATATTTTATGAATTATTCGTTTCTTTTAGAGAACAAAATCAACGACCTTGCCAGGAAAATGGAGAAGCAGTTTGCAGACAGAGTGGTGAAGAAACCAGCAGGGGGCGTGAGCATCTTACCAGAGAGGAAGGATGAGATCCAGGAACTGACGGTAAAAGGACTGAACCTCTGTAAAGAGCTTTGGTCGTCACTATGGAGTCAGATTATTTGTGTCGATGATGGCAGTAGTTGGTGAATAACATTAGATGTCCGTATGTGGTGACAGTACACAGACGTGGAGGAGAGCAGTGAGTGGATGGTCTCCTCATTAGAGGAAAGACTAGAAGTGTCGAAACCAGAAGTGTCTAACATGAGGTCCGCGGGCCAAAAGCGGTCCTCCAGAGGGTCCAATCCGGCCCTCAAAGTGTAAAAATTCCAGAGAAGACATTAACTGCAGATTGTAAATTAGTAAAACTATAAATTTAAAATAATTTCTAGACCATTACAAGTTGTTTTGATCATAAAGTAAAATACTAGATTGTTCATTGTTCTTTTGTCATTTTGTGTCTCATTTCTGTAATATTTTGTCTTGCTTTGTTGTTTTTTGTCTTTTTTTTTGTCTGACATATCATTTGTGTCATGTTTTTGTTGTTTTGTTTCTCGTTTTTGTCGTTTAGTGTTCCTTTTTGTCTCGCTCGTTTTTTGTCTCATTTTTGTCATTTCATGTTTTGCTTTATTCGTTGTTTTGTGTATTGTATTTGGCGTTTTGTGTCATGGCTTTTTAATTTTTGTCTCATTTTTTTTTCTTTTTTAAAGTAAAATCCTACATCATTCAGTTCCAGATAGCTATGACTAAATGTTGTGTTCCTTTGTAGACACTCTGTGATCTGGAAGTTGTACTGTGGAAATGATAAACTGAGGCTGAATGTTGCTGAAATTGAAATAGTTTTTCTTAAGAAATTTCAGGTTGTTCATGATGTTTTATGAAAATAGATAGTTGGTTAAATGTCAGCATTTTCAGAATGTACTTTTTTGCACTAAAATCTGGAGTTGTGGTTATTTATCGGTTATTTTGCTCTGATTTTACTGGTCACTGGAGATCAAACTGGGCTGAATGTGGCTGATGAACTAAAATGAGTTTAACACCCCTGATCCACAGGTTTAACTGGAGCAGCGGGAACACTCAGCCGTTTTTAATTTGAGCTTCCATCTGTCACAGACGTTTGTTTTATCCTACAGTCAGATTAAAGGTAGAGGAAAGATCGATGAGAATGTTGAGCTGGTAAACATATTTAGATCCAGATTCCAGATTTACTGTCCGTCTCACTCCCACTGCTTCTTCTATTGCAGGTCACAGCATGAGTTTTTCAGGATTACTTTTGGAAATTCTTGCATTTTGCTCTGCATTTCTTCTGATCCATAACGAACTGTGAGTGTGTTGGTCCCGTCCCGTTAAAACACACTGAATGTTTAGGGAACTAAAAAGCACATCTGTTGTAAAATCACTGCAGATTTAAATGGGATCAGCTGGAGAAATTTACTGCACCTCAGACAGAACCATAGCAGCTGCAGCTGAGCTCACAACCAGCAGCTTTAAATGAAAAATGAGCAATAAATGCACCGTGTAAAGCATTCTGTTTAGTTCTCCAAAGCGGAAATGTGTTATAACTGGACTGCTCATATGAATCAGAGAGAATCTGAAGCATATTTTGGCGACACAGAATCAAACATTCTGGCTGTTACTTGGCACATTGGTTTTGAGTGACATCTTATAGTACCTCAGAACAAGTACAGGACACTGTCTGGAAGCCAGAGAAGAAAGAAAATTCCATCCATCCATTATCTACACTCAATCCTCATTAGGGTCATGGGGGCTGGGGTCTATCACAGCTGACTTGGGTTGAAGGTAGGGGACACCTGGACAGGTCACCAGTCTGTCGCAGGGCTACATATAGAGACAAACAACAGAAAGAAAAGTGACCTTTTTAAATACAAAAATACTTAATAGGAAAATTCAACCAGTTCAGTTTTTGTTGTTTTACTGAATTCCCAAAAAACATTAAAACAATCATCAAAATGACTGAGCAGAAATACACCAAATTTACTTCAGCCGTCCTCATAAAGGTGAAAAATACAAGCAGGAGGACTGATTTCATGCAGCACAAGGGATGCCTTCCATCTGTCGAAATGTAGAAAAGCAGAAGTAGAAAAAACTTCAGGAGATTTAAAATAATAAATGAGAGATTATCTAGATGCAACAAACTAAAGGTCAAAATCTTTAAATATGCAGCCATTAAAATGTAAAACGTGTGTAAGACTTTTAAAAAGTCTGACGGAGGTTTTCTAAATTTTTTAATCAAACTAAAAAAGGAGTCAGATTTGAAGTGTAGATTTGCTCTCAAAGAACAAGAACTCCATAAATTTAAAAGTCATATTTTGAATTGCTGTCGTACTTTTCTGTGTTTACTAGATGTTGAAAGGTTTTCTAACAATGTGATGTTAATGCTGTTAGTATATTTAGTTTAATTAACATAACAGCTCAGCTGAATGTAAGGAACCCAGATATAACATCCCTCTGGTGAAGGCGACATACCTGAGTAGTGGAACCTGGTCGTGTTTTGATCAACAGATTTGTAAACAAGTATTAAGTGTTGTCATATTCATGTTCTCTTTTATACTGAACCTCAGTGTGCATCTAAAGAACAAAGCAAACAGACAAAAAACAAAGATTTACAGCCTCAGTAGACGATGGATGCTTCATGATAAAAGACAAAAATGTCTCTCAAATTCAAACAGCAGTTATTGTTGAGCAGAATTTATGTATATTTATATTATTTATGAACTGTTCACTTATTTGCTTTCTCGCAGCAAGTTGGATGAAAAGATCGATTTCACTCTGATACCTTTCCATCCAGTAGACCAGGGCTGTCAAACTCATTCTAGTTCAGCAGGTCCATTTCCAGCAACCATCACTCCTGTGTTCTAATGCTACATTGTGTTAGCTAATGGTGTTGAAAGGCTCACTGATGATTAGAAAACCCTTGTACAGTTATGTTAGCACATGGATAAAAGTTGGAGTTTTCATGGAGAACATGGAATTGTCTGGATGACCCCAAACCTTTGAACGCTAGTGTACGTTACAGTATTTATGCTAAGCTAAGCTAATCGGCTCCATATTGACAGGCAGTGGTATCAATCTCTTCCATCCCTCTCAGTAAGAAAGCAAGTTAACATGTTCCCTAAAAATGTCAGTCTAGTCACTCCCTCAGCTCTGACTTCCAGTCCAGCTCAGACGAAGCTGTCCCTGCTGAAGGTTCGACCGGTCTTCGTCGTCGCTCTGGTTGCTCGGCTCTTCCTGCCTTCATAGAACAGCGGTGGCACCAGAGTCACTCTAGATGATGAGGCCGGCAGCATGTAGGTCCGTCTGGTTCGGGCAGTGGCGTAAGAAACCGGCCTCCGTGGCCGATCTGATGAGCTGATGATGTTGAAAGAGGAAATACATGAACTTACTGCAGTACTCAAGTTTGTTGGCCGTGTTACTGTTGACATTCTAAGACTAGACGACTTTTAAAGAGGAGGGTTTCTGTTCACCTTGATGGTAGACCTTCTTTTCCAGCGAAGGTAGTCAACACCGTCCCTCCTGAGATGAGCAGGATGGAGCCTCCCCAGCCGACGAAAACAGCAGCTCCAAGTTCGAATCTGAGCAGCACATGTGGAGGTATATGTGGTAATGTGTTTCCTTGTCTTGGACATTATGATAATGCTCATGTCTCTTAAAAAACTTACTTCTGTGCCCTGAAATTTGGATCCACAAACTCAGTGATGACTCTGTTGGCCCACCATGAGTAGGTGATCATACCACAGAATCCTACCAAGAAAAAGTCAATGCTGTAAACATCTGGAATTTCCCTCGACATTAATGAAGTATGTCTGTCTGTCTGTCTGTCTGTCTATCTATCTATCTATCTATCTCCATCCATCCATCCATCTATCCATCTATCCATCCATCCATCCATCCATCCCTCCATCATCCATCCATCATCCATCCATCTATAGTTTGATATAAAAACATGAACATGTTCAGATATGTTTACCTGACACCAGGTAGGTTATCCCTCCAGCAAACGTCACCCTGGCGTTGGCGATCTCTGAGCCTCCTATTTTAGTGCATTTCATCCCTATCAGCGTGAGGACGCCTCCGAAGAAGCCGGTGATGACGGCGCAGACGGCCAGCGCTCTGCAGGCGTGGAGGAACACTGCAAGGAAACAGGTGTGACTGAAATGCAGCAAACACTAAAGACAGAAAATTAACCATCAGAGCACTTATTACCATTTTAGTTCCTCATATTGTTCATGTAAACAGGAAGTCTTTGTTAGCTGGAGCCACATTCAGTGAGGGTCTGTGTGAAAACTCTTCCTTCTTATTCTGTTAGATCACATGTTGTTCTGTTGTTTGACTGTTATTGGTGTTGGGTGGCAGATATTTATCAGTATTTACATACAGACATACACTACTGGACACACCTTCTCATTTAGTGGTTTTTATTTCATAATTTTCTTGCAGATTATTGTAGTATTGTATTGTAGATTTCTTGTAGATTGTAGATTAATACTGAAGACATCAAAATTATAAAAGAATCCATGTGGAATTATCCTGTAAACAAATAAACTGTTAGTATTCAGTATAAAACTACAATGTAGAAAATTATACAAATAAATAAAAAGCATTGATGTGTCCAAAGTTTTGACTGGTAGTGTATTTATATTCAGCTAAGCCCATTGTCAGGTATATCAGAGGTGCTTCTACCATTCAGGCTAAGACTCTAAAAATGTTTATTAGACACATTTATCTGACAAATCTGAATATTTAGTAGAAGACCAGTGGAACTATTTATCTTACAAATTTACCCAAATAACATACGCTACCGTTTAAAAGTTTGGAGTCACTTAGAAATGTCCTTATTTCTATGAGAGAAAGGCAGCTTTTTATTTAATGAAGATAACATTAAATGAATGATAAATCCAGTGTAAACATTGTTAATGTGGTAAATGACTATTGTAGCTGGAAATGTTTAATGGAATATCTCCATAGGGGTCCAGAGGAACATTTCCAGCAACCGTCACTCCTGTGTTCTAATGCTACATTGTGTTAGCTAATGGTGTTGAAAGGCTCATTGATGATTAGAAAACCCTTGTGCAGTTATGTTAGCACATGGAGAGAAGTGTGAGTTTTACTGGAAAACATGAAGTTGTCTGGGCGACTCCAAACTTTTGAACGGTAGTATAAATATTAAGTCCTTACAATATTATCTATGATACAAATTTACCTCAATAATTACCTACAAATTCAGAATTGCTGTTTGTTCTTGATTCGCATATTTGTCTATTGTCTCTGAATTCAATATCTTGGTGTGACTCGATTCCACGTTGTGTTTCAACAGCCACGTTAAAAGAACATCTAACCGTGAAATCCAACCTCAACACTTTTAGACAAATCAGACCTTTCATAACACTTGGTGCTGCTAGAATGTTTCTACATCCCATGATCTATCTATGTAAATACATGCAAAATCATAGAATCACTCGATAAACAAATCACTAAAGGTCTTCGATTGAAAACCAATGTCATATCGTGTTAAATTTGCTTGTTTGATTTCAAAGGTGTTCCATGGACTCGCTGTATTTGGTTTTGATCTATTTTTTTTCCAAAGTTAGAGAAGGCATAACATATTGAGAATGTTTTTATCCACCTATCCCATCCCAATGATTCTTCTACTTCCCCTAAACCTGATCAGCAGCCCAGCAGAGCAGAAAAACCTGAAGAAAAGGTGATGAAGTTCTGAGATGATCCTACCTGGCAGGGCCAACATGGAGGGGTAATCCTTGCAGTCGGACACCCCCGTGGTGTCGGAGATACAGTCCCTCCACAGGTTGGAGTAGTAGTTGGAGGTGGTCAACACGACGCTGCCCACCTCGGAGAACGTCCAGTACTCTGTGGGAAGAGTGGAACACACCAGGATCCATCCACACAGGCAGGACACGAAGCAGCCGATCTCCAGGTACATCACCACCGTCCTGTACTTCATGGTCCTCCACCAGAAACACTCAGAGATGAATGAAGCTAACGAGCTGTCGGTGTGGGAACTGATCTGCCCCTCTGAAGCAGCAGAGCGGACGTTTGTTTCTCATCTTATCTCTTAGATGGTTTTGTCCAGTAAGCATCCTTCATGTTCCAACACAAGGATTACATCATACATAATTTTACTTCCCACGGACTTTAATGTCATATGTGTAAAAATATAAAATGTCAACTGAAAAACGACAAAAACATAGAACTTTTACCACTTTTTGAGCTCATTAAAACCCATTAAGTTAAAAGTATTGCAATGTTACCATCCAGAATGCAGATATGACCATAAATCATTGTCATTGTAAAGCAGAAGCAGAAATTTCAGGTTTTTTTGATTTCCCAAAATTCAGGTAGGGCTGCAATAAAGATTACTTTTGTTTAAGGAAATGAATATTTTGTTTTGCCTATAAAATGTCTGATCTCCCCTCATAATTTCCCAGAACATAATAAAAAACATACGCTAAAGTGTTTTTTCTTGAAACAAACCTCCTGTTTTTCAGTTTATTCTAGAAAATCATTCACATTGGAGGGGCTCGTCAATTTGTGTCTCATTTTTTTAATATTTTGCCTTGTTTTTGTTGTTTTTTGTCCTTTTTTGGTCTTTTGTTTCATGTTTTTGTCGTTTGGTTCTCGTTGTCGTTTTGTGTTTCCTTTTTGTCTCACTTCTTGTCTTATTTTTTGTCCTTTTGTTTCTCGCTTTTGTAATTTTTTGTCTTGTTTGTGTCGTTTTGTGTCATTTCTTGTCTCATTTTTGTCATTTATCCATTGTTTTGTCACTATGTACCTTTTGGTCTAACTTTTTGTTTCTTTTTAGTTTGTTTTGTCTTGTCTCACTTTTGACATTTTGTGTAAATTTTTGTAATATTTTGTCTTGTTTTTTGTCCTTTTTTGTCTGACTTTTGATGCTTGTCTCATGTTTTTGTTGTTTTTTTTTCTTGTTTTTGGCATTTTTTGTCTTGTTTGTCCATTGTTTTGTCGCTTTGTAACTTTTCGTCTAATTTTTTGTCCCTTTTATCCTTTGTTTTATGTCGTTTGTCTCATTTGTCTCACTTTTATCATTTTGTGTCTCATTTTTGTCATATTTTGTCTCGTTTTTGTTGGGTTTTTTTGTCTGACTTGTTACTTGTTTCATGTTTTTGTCGTTTGGTTCTCGTTTTTGTCATTTTGTTTCCTTTTTGTCTCACTTCTTGTCTTATTTTTTGTCCTTTTGTTTCTCGCTTTTGTCATTTTTTGTCTCGTTTGTGTAGTTTTGTAAATTTTTCTTTATACCTTTGTAACTTTGTCTTTTTTTTATGTTTCGTCTCTTTTGTCTCATTTAGTTTTAGTCTGTGGTGGATTTAGAAGGCCAGGGATTTCATAATTAATCAGAAACACTAAAAAATAATTAGAGAATATTTAGAAGAAGAAAACTACTAAACTTACTGATGCTATAAACAGAATTTCCTCCTTCTAAATTGCATATCAGTGACAGTAGAGAGAGAACTAATAGGGGCATGTAGTCTCCAGTAACCTGAGATACAAGCTGAGGTGAGCACTTTCCGTCCAGATTCATGCTTGACAACTGTTACCTGCAACTCATGGGAAACTGACCAACCGTCGTCTCTCACCCACATGTACAGGAACACCTGGAAAACAACTCTACACCTCTGCTGGGTACCTGAGATCCACTAGTCCTCTCCTGGACGGCAGGACGCCACTTCCACATCACTTTGATTCCAGATGAAAACGGCTTCTGTGTGAGTGAAGGACTGACGAAGCAAAGAAAATTATCTAAACTGGACGGTGGATGAGCGATCGAGGATAAAATCAACACTTCTGGAGGAATCTACTCACAGAGAGGCTCTGACATGAAGATCCGAGTGGTCCAGATCTGGGGCTTCCTGATGACCGTGTTGGGCTGGATCTTCGTGGCCTGCACTATGGCCATGGAGGGCTGGAAAATCACCTCCATCGGGGGCATGGGGGGCTCGTCCATCATCAAGGTGGCCTGGTACTGGTCCAGCCTGTGGAGGTCCTGCTTTACAGACTCAACTGCTGTCAGCAACTGCTATGATTACCCTGTGCTCTGGTCTGTGGAGGGTGAGTTGATGAAGTTTGCATTGTATTTTATAGTTTAAGCTCTTTATCACATCCAGCATGATTTATAAACACCTTTCTGTCCTCCTGTGTGGCTTCAGGACACATCCAGATCGTGAGAGGCCTGCTGATGGCCGCTCTGTCTCTGGGCATGCTGGGGTTTGTCCTCAGTCTGATGGGGATGGAGTGCACCTTCATCGGGGGAAAAGACCGCTCCAAGTACAAGAAGATCTACGCCGGTGGATGGTGCCACGTCATCAGCGGTAAATGTCTGGTTTTAACAACACAAATGCAGCTTTATTATACAATTTAGACATACAACATTCGTATTAGTTCTTAAATTCACACCTTTATGACCTGAGATCATCCAGTTAGGCATCTGAACACTGAAAAGAATGTCGAAACAGTGTCTAGACTGCATTTATGATTCATTTAATGTCATCTTCATTGACTAAAACTGCTTTGCTTTCAAAAATAAGGACATTTCTAAGTGACCCCAAGCTTTTGAACGGTAGTGTACATGGAAAATGTTTTGAAAGAAGTATAATATGCATATTTGTAATACAAAACAATAAGCATCTGAGGAAGGAGGCTACCCTTTGTGGCTTGATGCAAAATGTCCTTGAGCCTCTTATACCAAATTTTACATCACACTAGTAACATAAGCTTAACTTTACACCATTAACAGGCAGAAATGGCAAAAAATAAATCCCAAAACGGCAAAAATAACATTTCCATCATGTCATAAGTGGTAATTATTATTATCATTAAACTAAGACGGATACGGTGGCGCCAGTTATTAAGCATGTCTGCAGTTTCCTTATCAACATGTAAACATCACATTCAGCACAACGCACTGCTTTATCTTGACAGGTAATCAGCTCATAGACTTACAGCTGCTTATAGCAAATCCTAACTATTAACTACATTTAACATGATGCAAAAAAAGAATAATTAAAATTGTACAGATTGCCCCCTAAGCTGTAAAATGAAGAACCTTAGAATTACATTTTTTCACCCTCTTGTATTAGACTCGTATAAGTGAAGCCTATAAACAACGCACTTGATTAGAAAGTATTCTTTATATACAACTTCTCCACTGATACACTATGTTATATTATATATTACAGATAACTAGAACAGTTTGTGATTGTTTGGATGAATTACAGCTCTTAGATTGACTGAAATCCAGGCCTTGTGATATGAGATGGCTGAAACTTGATGCTCTAACATCATGAGATGGATCAGCCGGTTGAGTTATCTGTCCTCGTAAAACTTCGGGAAGGTTAAAATTCAAGCAGGAATGCAAAACGTTTTGATGAAAATATTAGAAAATAAAGAAAAGTTGGTGTTTTACCAATTATGTTGTGATGGTCCCTTCAATCCTCAAGTGTTGCAGTGTTGTCCTCAGTCAGTGTTTCTAGTCATGCGTTAGGTTGTTTAAATTGGTGCAATTTGTTGTGTTCAAGTTTTTACTAATGGCATTTGAATCTGTCTAAAACATACATAACCCAGTCCTAACTGTACTCCTGTACTAGTGGGTATTATCAGCTGTTTGTAGTCAACAGAGTAACTTCAGGTTTTTCTCTCATTCTCAACATGATTTACCTTCAGGTTTGCTGGCTTCATCTGGATATGCAGTTTATGCCCAGTATGTCTCAGTGGAATACTTCAACCCGAACTTCGATGGACTGAAGTAAGTTACCTGGTTTTAATGTACGCTGCCTGTCCAAAAAAAGGCGCACACTTTCTGTCCAGAGTTGGACTCATTTTCTGGCAAGATCTTATATTGATGATGGGAGAGTTGGACAAAGTCTTCTCCAGATTATCCCAAAGATCCTCAGTGGGGCTGAGGTCTGGACTCTGTGGAGGACAATCCATCTCATGCTCCCTGATCCACTCATTCTGAATGTGAGCCCATGGATCCTGACATCATCATCTTGGAACATGAAGAAAAACTCCACTGATGGAAAGACCTGGTCATTCAGTATCTTCAGGTATCAGCTGACCTCATTCTTTGGGAACATAACGTTGGTGAACCTGACCAACCCCAGATCAGAACCCTAATCCCCACAGGCTGGTAGGAACTAGCCATGATCAGGGCATCACTTCATCTCAAGTCTGAGACAAAAAGATGACAAATTTAGTGGAACTGCAGCAATTCCGGTGCAGTTCCACTAAATGTGTAGTCTTTCTGACTTGGTTCTTCAGGTTCTTGATGGGTTTCAGTCAGTACTTTGGGGAGACCAGTCTAGAACCTTCATTCCAGCCTGATGGAACCATTTCTTTACCATGTCTGATGTGTATTTGGGCACATTGTGTTGTTGAAACATCCAGCTGTGTCCAAGATCAACCTTCTGTCGATGGTTTTGGGTTTTCCTGAAGAACATGGAGGTAATCCTCCTCCTTCATTGTTCCATTTACTTTGTGGAAAGTTCCAGTTCCATGGAGCATGATACTGCCACCACCATGCTTGGTCGTAGGTTTGGTGTTCTTGGGGTTAAAAAAAAAAAAAGCCCGAGACCTGTCAAAGACAGTCTGAAACCAGTTCTCAAAAAGTTTTAAAGCAGGACCAAAATCAAACCTAAACTACTCCTAGAAAGTCCAAGACATTGTAAAACCAGTCCTAAACCAGTCCTAAAAAGGTCTAAAACCAGGGCCAAAATCAAACCTAAACCAGTCCAAAAGAATGTTCAGAACCAGTCAGAATCCAGTCTGAAACCAGTCCTAAAAGTCAACAACCAGCACAAAGTCGGGACCAAAACCAAACCTAAACTACTGGCCCCATCACTCTGGAACATCCTGGAAGATGATGGTTCTCCAATGGAAGACTCTTATCTATTTGCTTAGTTAAATCCAGGTGGTGACTTTTTTTTTGGACAGGCACTGTAACTAAAGTAACTGAAATCTTTAAATCTCACTCTCTCGCTCGGTGTGACGTCTACAGGTATGACCTCGGCACCCCGCTGTTCCTCGGCTGGGTGGGCGCAGCCTTTCACTCCACCGGTGGTTTCTTCTATCTGTGGTCGGTGTGCAAGCCGCTCTGTGGAGGAGAAGCCACGTGAGTCCAGACACATGTTGTTGTTGTTGCTGCTGCCAGAGGAAGTGAATAAATAACTCCACTTCCTCTATAAATACCAGCACCCTGCTGCTCAGAGTGGAGTGACTCATTATCCACAGGGCTGTGTTAAAGCCGAGCTACTTTTGAAGGCGGGAGTGTGCAGGTGTCTGTTGTGGGAACGCTCCATCTCACCATGCAGCATAACCTCAAGCTGTGGGTGTAAATAAAGACGGGTCTGGTGTTTTACAAGCCATTCTAGTTAAATGAGGAGAGAAAACATGTCACTATGGAGCACTTTAAACACTAGAGGGCGCTCAAAGCACACACAAATGTTGACAACTGTTTGCACACCTCGAAGCCTCCCTTTATCCTCCCGTTTCTAAAGAATCTCTGGATGTACACTACCGTTCAAAAGTTTGGGGTCACTTAGAAATGTCCTTATTTTTGACAGAAAATCTGTTTGTTTTTTTCAATGAAGATAACATTAAATGAATGATAAATCTAGTGTAGACATTCATAATGTGGTAAATAACTATTCTAGCTGGAAATGTTTAAACTCTCCTGTCGTCCTGCAGGTCAAAATTGACCCGTTTTAAAGTTTGAAAATGTGGGACAAAAAATATATTTTCATAGTGAAACTTTTGATGTCCACATTTTCAACATATTTGGGAAATTTTTGAACATTTTTTGGTGGAAAAAAGAAATGTTATAAAGTTTCTTAGGAAGATTCACAAAAATCAAACAAAATCCAGTGAAATTCGCTGGATTTTGATTGATTTTTTGTGAATGTTCTTCAAGAAAATATTAGAAGTTTTAC
Organism: Amphiprion clarkii; assembly: GCA_027123335.1. NCBI lineage: Eukaryota > Metazoa > Chordata > Actinopteri > Pomacentridae > Amphiprion > Amphiprion clarkii. The sequence continues at coordinate 2,605,663 of CM049590.1, read as the reverse complement.
TGATATATATGTAATCACTTTAGATATTTTTAGGATTTTTTTGGAAGATTTTTACTCATATTTTGAAAATATTTACAAGAATTTTCTTGCCAAATTTGGGGGATTTTTTTTTTTTTTTTTTTTAAATAAAATTTTTAAGGGAAACTTCTAAGAAATTATTGGAATTTTCTTCCTGAAGGTTTTGCAAATTTTATCAAATTTGAGGAATTTTTTTGAATTTTTGTGTTGTTTTTTTTCCAGAAACCATCACTCCTGTGTTCTAATGCTACATTGTGTTAGCTAATGGTGTTGAAAGGCTCATTGATGATTAGAAAACCCTTGTTGCAGTTATGTTAGCACATGGAGTAATGTGGGAGTTTTACTGGAAAACATGGAATTTTCTGGGTGAAGCCAAACTTTTGAACAGTAGTGTATATATTAATAATTCGCATATAATGTTGCTCCAGGTCTCTTTACTTTAACATGACAGTGTTTTTTGATAGCTTGTTTGTGTTTTCCCCCCCAAAACCAAACTACTATGCAAATTTTTCTCAAACATTAAGAACACGGTTCATGTTATCTGTATTTTCGCTGAGATTTACTAGACAGCTGTACAGGTGATGTTTGTGATATTTTGAGGTTTTCCAAGTGGGATAAGATCATCATGAAGTTAGACTCAGGGCTTTAAAATAATACTAAGTGTTAACTTTTGTACAAATCAAAAACATGAAAACTGTTAATAGCAAATGGGGCTCTGGAACCTCTTCATATTTAACAACGCATATGTGTATCTCTCTCTCTCTTTTTTTTTTTTTTTTAGAATAATCAAAGTTCAAGCTCTGCCAGACCCAGAGGAAACCAAGTCCACTACAGCTCTGTCAACAGTGTCCAAGATCACCTCCAAGACCAAAGTGTCCTCTATTTCCGAGCTGTCGTCCAGGTCTGAGCGCTCAGACGTGTCTGCCATCTCCTCCAGATCAGGACGCACATCCAAATCTGGTCGCACGGCGAAGTCGGGGCGTTCATCGAAGACAGGGCGAACCGCCAGGTCTGTGGGGTCCAGCTCAGCGTCCAGATCTGGATCGGGGTCCGAGATCTCGTCAAGATCCAGCATATCGACTCTGTCCGAGTCGAGGAGCAGCAGCAGCAGCCGGACAGCGTCGTCACTGTCAGGCAGCTCGAGGAGCGAAACTACACCGTTCATCAAAAACTCTTATATCTGAACAATGTCAGACAAATAATAATGAATGTGATGAACTGGATGTCTTTCTGTTAAATTTGTTAATAAGTGGGAAAAGCACATTTATAGTTATGTTCTGTAATATTTAAATCTTTGATATATGTTTTTCACTGTAAAGTTTCTGCTGCCTGTTGTCCATGTTTATCATCTCCAATGTGTTTGAACACGTCTTCTAATTGAACTGTCGGTCTTTTGTAACCTTTCAGACAACAAATAAAACTCTGTCAGCCTAATCAGGTCTGGTTGACAGTAAACACAGTCGGCTTTGCTGTTTTTCAAACCTCCACCCAAATACACAAGCAGCAGCAGCAGCAGCAGCAGCAAGAAGAGCTAATCTCGAAGACCAGACTAAACTACACACCTAGACTTTGTGTTTATAGGTGAATTAGCTCGGAAACTAATTCACAACTGCAGTTTGAGGCACATTTAAAGCTCTACAGCGAAGGTTCTTCTACTTACCAGACTGAAGGGATGTGGAGGAGGGCGGCTCAGATCGTGGGTCTGCTGTTCTGCATTCTGGGCTGGGGTTTGGTGGGCTGCACTCTGGCTATGGACCACTGGAGGTAGGCAAAGAAACAAACACAGCAATTATTTCTGGTGTCTCAAATGAGGACTATATCTCATGTAAAATGCACCAAATCTTGCAGGATCGTACACCACTAACAGTGATGCCGTGCCGCTATCTCGCAATGATACATAAATCTTTAACAAATCCATGGATCCAGACTATAAGCTGCATCACCGCCAAAATCTAATCACTTGGTCTTTGTGTCATTTCTGACCTTCAGTGAAAATTACATCCAAATCAGTTAGTCCATCTTTGAGTAATGTTGCTAACAGACAGATGGACAGCGATCTTCATATAACTCCACCGTTCCTTGACAGAGTCATGCATAACTTTAAGGCCTAATACAATGTAAAAGGGTGAGTTATATCAAAATTCACCCCTCATATGTTGGTCATGAATGTGCAAATTAGCTATAGAGACCAGAACAGTTTATTGTACCAGACTGTAAACGTGTTTATTTCGGCTGTAAATTTGGACATTTTAGCATGGGGGTATAGGGGACTTGGCCCACTTTTACAGCCTCAAGTGGACATTTGAGGAACTGCAGTTATTTTTTTTTGCACTTGGCGTTCCTTGGCGGAGTAACAAGACTGTGCAAACCTGAATCGGTATTCTATTATGATTCTATTGATCGTATGTCTGTTCTTACTGGAGGGTGGCCCAGCTGGGGGGTCAGGGGGGCTCCTCTGTGGTGGAGACCTCCTGGTTCTGGTCAGACCTCTGGAAGGACTGCTACGAAGACTCCACCGCTCTGGTGAACTGTGTTGACTTCGGGGTGCTGTGGACTGTCAAATGTAGGTAAACTTCACTGATCAATAACCACTGTAGCAGCATAAGAGTAGAAAGGTGATTATTTTAAGCCTTGGATGTGTTTTACGTCACCAGCGTACATCCAGGCAGTCAGGGGGCTCCTGCTCACCGGCCTCTGCCTCGGTTTGATCGGTGCAACCCTCATGTTTTTTGGAATGGAGTGCACACGCATCGGTGGAGACCAGAGGAATAAAAACAGGATGTTAATAACAGCGTCTGTTTTCCACGTGTTGGGCTGTGAGTACAAGTTGTTTGCGCACAGAAAGCTTCAGGTGTTCTCATGACACCCACTCACAGGTTGTTCTTGTTTTTTTCCCATGTGTTTTTGACGCTCCCTCATGCAGGCGTATCAGACGTGGCCGGGTATTGTTTGTATGTAAACACGGTGGCTGCAGCTTTTCTACACAGCAAAGCAGATCCATCCAAACTGAGGTAACGTGTGGCTTGTAAACAACCTGCATAAAGAAGAAAACGAAAGAAAAATAAGTCTTGTTTTTAACTGCTGTCTCCTCAGCTATGAAATCGGACCTCCCTTGTACGTCGGCCTGGTGGGGAGTTTTATTATCCTGCTGGGTTGTACAGTTCAATGTGCAGCTGCATGCAGAGTTCAGCATCAGAAAAGGTTTGTCCACCAAGTTTTTAACTGAATAAACCACAATTTAAGCTTCCAGATTTTAAAGTATAGTAACGTAGTAAACTGTATACTGTCTCTGCAGCAGACATGCCACTGTTCCTTCCATCAGAGAGAAAGAAGGAGGCTTGATCCGACAACAAAAACACACACATGGGCCGTCAAAAAGGTCGAGCATTCCTCTGTACAAGCTGGCTTCTGTAGTGATCGTTTAACAGATTAACTTTGATTGTTTAAGGCAGGGGTGTCAAATTCATTTTAGCTCACATTCAGGACAATTTGATCTCCAGTGACCAGTAAAATCAGAGCAGAATAACCTATAAAAAACCACAACTCCACATTTTTCCCTTTAAGTGCAAAAAAGTACATTCTGAAAATGTTCACAGTTAATAAATTATCATTTTATAGAACATCATGAACAACCTGAAGTTTCTGAAGAAAAATAAATTCAATTTCAACAACATTCAGCCTCAGTTCATCATTTCCACATTACAACTTCCAGATCACAGAGTGTCTACAAAGGAACACAGCATTTAGTCACTGCTACCTGGAACTGAACCATATAGTATTTTACTTTATGATCCAAATGACAAAAGTCAGACAAAAATAAGACAAAAAACAAGACAAAATATTACAGAAACGAGACATGACATGTCGCAAGAGACAAAAAATTAGCCAAAGAAGTTCCAAAGGGACAAAAAAATGGACAAACGAGACAAAAAGTGACAAAATTGAGAAACAAAATGACAAAAAAAGACAAGAAGCAAGACAAAAAGGAAACAAAACGACAAAAATTAGAAAAAAGCAACAAAAACATGAGATAAATGACAAGTCAGACAAAAGAACAGATAAAATATTACAAAATAAGACAAAATGACAAAAATGAGACAAACGACACGAAACAAAACAAAAAAGGGACAAAGCAAGTTACAAAGCAACAAAACAATGGAGAAACGAGACAAAAAATGACAAAAGCGAAAAACAAAACGACAAAAATCAGACAAAAAACACAAGCGAGACAAAATTAAAACAAAACGACAAAAACATGAAACAGACGACAAGTCAGACAAAAAAAAACAACAAAATAAAGACTAAATATTACAAAAATGAGACACAAAATGACAAAAATATGAGACAAACGACAAAAATAGACAAAAAATTAAAAAAACAAGACAAAACATTACAAAAATGAGACACAAAAGGAAAAAAAACGAGCCCTTCAAATGTGGCTCATTTTCTATAATAAACTGAAAAACAGGTGGTTTGTTTCAAGAAAAAACACTTTAGCGTATGTTTTATAGTATGTTCTGGGAATTATGAGGGGCAATTGGACATTTTATAGGCAAAACAAAATAATCATTTCATTAATCAAAAATAATCTTCATTGCAGCCCTACCTGAATTTTCACCACCAAAAAACCCCTGAAATTTCTGCTTCTGCTTTACAATGACAATGATTTATGGTCATTTCTGCACTCTGGATGTTAAATTTGGCATATTTTTTACTGAGTGGGTTTTAATGAGCTCAAAAAATGGCAGAAGTCTTCTGTTTTTGTCTTTTTTCAATGAACTTTCTATATTTTATACAAATGGCATTAAAGTCCGTGGGAAGTAGAGCTGAACGCCTGGCTTACCTAACGGCAGGACGACCCAGTGTGATGTAATCCTTGTGTGAACCCGAAGGATGTTTGTTTCTCATCTCAATGATAAGAAGAGAAACAAACGTCCACTCTGCTGCTTCACATCAACAACAACAACACAGAGGGGCAGATCAGTTCCCACACCGGCAGCTCGTTAGCTTCATTCATCTCTGAGTGTTTCTGGTGGAGGACCAACGCTCACCATGAAGTACAGGACGAAGGTGATGTACCTGGAGATCGGCTGCTTCGTGTCCTGCCTGTGTGGATGGATCCTGGTGTGTTCCACTCTTCCCACAGAGTACTGGAGTTACTCTGAGAGTCTCACTGTGTTGACCACCTCCAACTTCTACTCCAACCTGTGGAGGGACTGTGTCTCTGATGACACAGGGGTGTCCGACTGCAAGGATTACCCCTCCATGTTGGCCCTGCCAGGTAGGATCATCTCAGAACTTCATCACCTTTTCTTCAGGTTTTTCTGCTCTGCTGGGCTGCTGATTAGGTTTAGGGGAAGTATAAGAATCATTGGGATGGGATAGGTGGATAAAAACATTCTCAATATGTTATTCCTTCTCTAACTTTGGAAAAAAAATAGATCAAAACCAAATATTTACAGAAAATATAGTGATATTCCAGCCACATTATTTTTTAATTAGCTACAGAATGGCAGCAGTTCTGAGTTTGTAGGTAATTATTGAAGTAAATCTGTATCATGGAAAATATTGTCAGGACTAAATATTTACACTACAGTTCAAAAGTTTGGGTTCACCCAGGTAATTCCATGTTTTCCATAAAAACTCCCACTTTTCTCCATGTTCTAACATAACTGCAGGGTTTTCTAATCATCAATGAGCCTTTCAACACCATTAGCTAACACAATGTAGCATTAGAACACAGGAGTGATGGTTGCTGGAAATGTTCCTCTGTACCCCTATGGAGATATTCCATTAAACATTTCCAGCTACAATAGTCATTTACCACATTAACAATGTCTACACTGGATTTATCATTCATTTAATGTTATCTTCATTGAAGAAAACTGATTTTCTTTCATAAAAATAAGAACATTTCTAAGCGACCTCAAGCTTTTGAACGGTAGTGCAAGTTGTTGTAAATTTGTATGATAAATAACTTTACGGGTCTTATACTAAATATTCAGATTTGTCAGATAAATGTGTCTAATAAACATTTGCAGGGTCTTAGCCTTAATGCTGAAAACATCTCTACTACACCTGACAATGATGAAAAACACTATTCAAGACAATCTGTGTATATAGGGGCTTAACACAAATATATGTATTTGTCATGTAAATATATGAATACCACATATTATTGCTGGGTCTTAAACTCAGTATTTTAGTTTGTCAGCTACATTTGAGTAATAAATATTGGGGGATCTTGACCTGAATATTCAAATTAGTTCTGTAAATGTTTACAAAAACTAACTGTAGGGTCTTAGCTTATTGAAAGTAGCCAGGTTCAGCTTTTATTATATAGAATATAGTGAAGTCTCGAGTTTTGGGGTAATTTTATATAATACATTAATCTTTCTTTCTCTGCTGACACTCTGGGTCAACATCTGTTCTAAATGTGCTCCATAAACAACGGTGACTTTACTAGACGTCTGTGGCTGCTGATAAATATCTGCCACCCAACACCAATAACAGTCAAACAACAGAACACATGTGATCTAACAGAATAAGAAGGAAGAGTTTTCACACAGACCCTCAGTGAATGTGGCTCCAGCTAACAAAGACTTCCTGTTTACATGAACAATATGAGGAACTAAAATGGTAATAAGTGCTCTGATGGTTAATTTTCTGTCTTTAGTGTTTGCTGCATTTCAGTCACACCTGTTTCCTTGCAGTGTTCCTCCACGCCTGCAGAGCGCTGGCCGTCTGCGCCGTCATCACCGGCTTCTTCGGAGGCGTCCTCACGCTGATAGGGATGAAATGCACTAAAATAGGAGGCTCAGAGATCGCCAACGCCAGGGTGACGTTTGCTGGAGGGATAACCTACCTGGTGTCAGGTAAACATATCTGAACATGTTCATGTTTTTATATCAAACTATAGATGGATGGATGATGGATGGATGGATGGATGGATGGATGGATGGATGGATGGATGGATGGATGGATGGATGGATATTTTATTAATGCCAAGGGAAGTTACAAGATGTTTACAGCATTGACTTTGTCTTGGTAGGATTCTGTGGTATGATCACCTATTCATGGTGGGCCAACAAAATCATCACTGAGTTTGTGGATCCAAATTTCGTGGAACAGAAGTAAGTTCTTTAAAGCAGTGGTTCCCAACCTGTTTGGCTTGGAGCCCCCCTATAAGCTGCACCCCAGCCCCACCACCACATAACTACACTACAAAACATAAGAGGGACGTTATTGGATTGTATTACTAATAGAAAATTCTCTAAAATTACAAAAAAAATAATATTTTATATCAAACCAAGAGTTGTACTCTGACGAGGAGGAGAGAGTTTATGGCTGACGTCGCTGTAATTCGCTGGATTCATGCTGTCATTTACGAGCATTTCACCACAAATAACAGAATTCTGTCTTGTCCTTTAATAAAACCAAATTTAAGGTAACTCTCGAGGTATAGCCGGAGTTTTTAGGTGCTGATGAATCTTCACCCGTTCTGCGTTTTTCAGACACCGTTTCCGTCACTAATTTTCTAACTGCACACAAACTAATGAATCGGGATGAACGAGAAGCCAACCTGAAGAAAGACCAAATAAATGTGTTTTAAAAATGTTTTATAAGTAGACTCGTGATGACACAGTGAGTCTGTTACTCTGATTTTATCCAGAATGTAAAAATCTATTTTTTATAACATCACAGCCTCAGAGCAGACAAAGCTTCGCGTCCCCCCTCAGATCTCTGGTGCCCCCCCTGGGGGGGCGCGGACCCAGGTTGGGAACCACTGCTTTAAATTAATGCATGAGCATTTTTACAATACAATATTCCAAGACGAGGAAACACATTACCACATATACCTCCACATGTGCTGCTCAGATTTGAACTTGGAGCTGCTGTTTTCGTCGGCTGGGGAGGCTCCATCCTGCTCATCTCAGGAGGGACGGTGTTGACTACCTTCGCTGGAAAAGAAGGTCTACCATCAAGGTGAACAGAAACCCTCCTCTTTAAAAGTCGTCTAGTCTTAGAATGTCAACAGTAACACGGCCAACAAACTTGAGTACTGCAGTAAGTTCATGTTGTATTTCCTCTTTCAACCTCATCAGCTCATCAGATCGGCCACGGAGGCCGGTTTCTTACGCCACTGCCCGAACCAGACGGACCTACATGCTGCCGGCCACATCATCTAGAGTGACTCTGGTGCCACCGCTGTTCTATGAAGGCAGGAAGAGCCGAGCAACCAGAGCGACGACGAAGACCGGTCGAACCTTCAGCAGGGACAGCTTCGTCTGAGCTGGACCGGAAGTCAGAGCTGAGGGAGTGACTAGACTGACATTTTTAGGGAACATGTTAACTTGCTTTCTTACTGAGAGGGAAATGAAAAGATTGATACCACTGCCTGTCAATATGGAGCCGATTAGCTTAGCTTAGCATAAATACTGTAACGTACACTAGCGTTCAAAGGTTTGGGGTCATCCAGACAATTCCATGTTCTCCATGAAAACTCCAACTTTTCTCCATGTGCTAACATAACTGTACAAGGGTTTTCTAATCATCAATGAGCCTTTCAACACCATTAGCTAACACAATGTAGCATTAGAACACAGGAGTGATGGTTGCTGGAAATGTTCCTCTGTACCCCTATGGAGATATTCCATTAAACATTTCCAGCTACAATAGTCATTTATCACATTAACAATATCTACACTGGATTTATCATTCATTTAATGTTATCTTCATTGAAAAAAAAAGTTTTTCTTTCAAAATAAGGACATTTCTAAGCGACCCCAAACTTTTGAACGGTAGAGTTTTAGGTGTAACGGTACGTGGAAACAGCTAAATTGACTGCCGGGTGGCTTTTCTTTCCTTTGTTTCTGGTCTAAATGCTAAGCTACGCTAATTATCCACTGCAGAGGTGTCAAACATAAGGTGACTTCGCAAAGTGTAAAAATTACAGAGGTGAAAATGAATCCTTGATGTGAAACCTTGTATAATGTGAGTCAGCAGCTTCAGTATAACAGAGTTTGGTTTGGTGGAACCTTATTTTTACATATTTTTTTAATGTATGAATTTTATACATTTACAAAGCAGGGGAACGACTTTACCTTTTCCTTAATAGTTCCAATTTTAGTTTGTATGGTGTCAGGATTACTACTAGATGTGGAAATGAATGTAAATTTAAAATGATTTCTAGTTCTTGACAAGTTGTAAAATACTGTATTGTTCAGTTCCAGACACCTGCGACTAAAGGTTTTATGCCTTTGTCTTGTGCTTGTTTGTCATCTTGTGATTGGAATGCTGCTCTTTTTAATTGATTTACGTCTTTGAAGTGATTTTCTGTGACATTGTGGTTATTTTGCATCTCCGTGTCGCTTTTTGCATCACTTTGTCTTTTGCTCTGTTTCTGTGTAGCTGTTTGCTTCCTCATTGGCTTGTCATCTTTCTTGTTCATTTGTTTGTTGTTTATTCATTTCCTTGTTTATGTCATCATTTTTATTATCGTTACATCCTATTCTGCCTCTTTCAGGTTGTTTTCTGTCTTCCTGTGGTTGTTTTCTGTCTCTCTGTGGTTGTTTTGTCTTTTTGTGGTTGTATTCTGTTTTTTGTGGTTAGACACACTGTGATTTTTAAGTTGTAACGTGTAAATGATAAACTGAGGCATAATACTGTTTAAAATTTTGCTTATTTTTCTAAAGAAATTTGAGGTTGTTCATAATGTTCTGTAAAAAGATAATTCCTTAAATGTGAACATTTTCAGAATGTACTTTTTTGCAATAAAACAAGGGAAAATTTGGAGTTGTGGTGATTTCTCTTCTCTATATTACAGTTATCAGCTTGAAAAAGCTGTTTTCCTTCTCTCTTCCAACTGAAATTCATAGATTACATTCACATGTCATATTTGTATCTTATATGTGTGTACCGGCTTGTACTATTAAATATTTTCACTCCACAGCATCAGTATGTTTTTACATGACATTCTAGCAGCCTTATCTGAATGTTGGTCCAGAGCGCTGCCACAGAAACATCTGAGTTCATGATTCCTTGTCATTGCTACTTTAAGCTTCTGGCTAGAATTCTGCACAGCAATTGGTCGTTTTATGTCATGAAGATGATTCAAGAAATAGTTCTTTATCCAGACATTTTTTCTTCTTACACTAGTTCCATCTTTTCTGGTCTGCATGCTATTAGTAGATTTAACTCCAATTCCACGGAAGCTCTGAAACGTGCACAAACTGGTAACTTCAAATTGGGAATAAATTAGTCTTTTCAAGTATAATTTCTACAAAGAAATCTTTTATTGCTGGTATAAATATCGTCTATACAAAGTCACATTGCTCCATTTGTCACATAAAGGCGATATAAAATCTGACGTACAAAATTCTTCACAAACTACTCGCAGTAGCAAAAACAGTACCTCATATGGAGCGTGGTTTATACATAAAAAACTAAATCTATTCAAAGATGAACGCTGAGGAGGCCTAAGGCAAGCACAGAATTGGCACAAGGCAAAAGGTGAGACTGAAAAGAAAGTTCATTTATCTCCAATGTATTCATAAGATGGTTTTCTTCACCAAATGGAACCTGTTTCTGAACCCTGGACCTACTTTGTTGAGTATTGCTTTTCTGTGTTTTATAGCTTTCATGAAGTAGAAAATAGGTCTGTTTGGCCAGAGGAGGAGGCTGAGGTCTGTGTCTGTGCTGCGTCACCTGATCAGCTGTGGTGTGCGTTGTGTTTATTGCTGATGTCCTCGGAGTCGCTGATGTCAGTGAGGGAACACAGGCTGCTCTTCAGGGTGCTCCCGGTTCCAGCTTCGGTCAGACCTGAAAGAACAAGACAACCGTGTTTCTGTTCAAACCTTCCTGTTGTCCTCATTTACGGGCACCAAAAAAAAAAAGTTTCCTTGTCTGAAAAAAATACAAAAATTCAGCAAAAAAATTCCTCAAATTTCTGAAAATTTGCAAAACCTTCAGGAAGAAAATTCCAATAATTCCTGAAAAGTTTCCCTTAAAAGTTTTATTTTTAAAAAATCCCCCAAATTTAGCAAGAAAATTCTTGTAAATATTTTCAAAAAATGAGTAAAAATCTTCTAAAAAATCCTAAAAATATCTAAAGTGATTCCATATATATCAGTCAAACTTCTAATATTTTCTTAAGAACATTCACATAAAAATCAACCAAAATCCAGTGAAATTCGCTGGATTTTGGTAGATTTTTATGTGAATGTTCTTAAGAAACAATTTTGACATTTTTTTTTCCCCAAAAAATGTTCAAAGATTTCCCAGAAATGTTGAATATGTGGACATCAGAAGTTTCACTGTGAAAATATATTTTTTCCCACATTTTCAAACTTTAAAACGGGTCAACTTGACCCGCAGGACGACACAAGGGTTAATACAGGAGACTATCATCCTCTCATCTTTGTGCTCCGACTGTCAATACGTCCTGCGATGAAGGTCAGAGAAGACAATTAAAAATGCATGTGAGCAGGCTGACCTGATCTGGGAGCTTTTCCTGTGGAGGTTCCCCAGACGCTGGTGCTGGGGGACTCCAGACTCTTCCTCAGCAGGACAGAGCTCTGGACCGGTTTCGACACTTCTAGTCTTTCCTCTAATGAGGAGACCATCCACTCACTGCTCTCCTCCACGTCTGTGTACTGTCACCACATACGGACATCTAATGTTATTCACCAACTACTGCCATCATCGACACAAATAATCTGACTCCATAGTGACGACCAAAGCTCTTTACAGAGGTTCAGTCCTTTTACCGTCAGTTCCTGGATCTCATCCTTCCTCTCTGGTAAGATGCTCACGCCCCCTGCTGGTTTCTTCACCACTCTGTCTGCAAACTGCTTCTCCATTTTCCTGGCAAGGTCGTTGATTTTGTTCTCTAAAAGAAACAAATAATTCATAAAATATGTTAAAGTGGCAGAATCATGACCAAACTCTGACAGCTGGAAGCAGTGAAGTATAAAGAGGTGATACGTTTGAGCTCACTTTGCTACTTTAACATCTCCTAACCTGTTCCACAGTTAATGTGAAGCAGCACATGCTGTCATGATGATGTTGGAAGTAAAACCATAGCCATAAAACACTGCCTTTAAATAATATCACCTTACTGACAACAACAAAAAACAAGCAAAGCAAACCTACAAAACAACCTAACAAGCAAGAAAACAAACAACTGAACACAAGTCAAGTCTAAAGAACATCAAATATTATATCGAGATATGTGGGTTGCACCTCGGCATCAACACAAAAACACCCACTATGGTTAAAATGGAAAAGTTAAACAAATGTAAAACCTTAAAAAGCAGCTTGCAGGTTAAAATTTCCACCAAATTTGTACTTAATAATCATTGGAAATGCTTGTTTGAAGAGTTGAGATGAGAATTTAAATGCTGCTGTAGGCATTTAGAGCTGTGTATTTTTTGAGTCGTCTGAGATCTGTGCAGCAGATGTTTTTTTGTTTTTTTTTTACAATTCATCATTTTATTATCATGGTGAATTATTGTCTATGTGCTGCACAAACTTCAAGACATCCAGTTCACATTTTTACTGACGACGGAGCTGCTTTTGGGTCATTTTGGTGCAGGTGAGAAGGCTTCACTGCTGCATCAACTAAAAAAAAAAAAAAAAAAAAAAAAATATATATATATATATATATATATATATATATATATATATATATATATATATATATATATATATATATATATATATATATACACACACACAAATGTTCAAAAGTTTGGGGTCATTTAGAAAAACTCTTCTCTATTCCTGGTCTCTCAGACACCCAGCAGGCTCATGATCATCTACTATATGTGTATAAATACACATTTTGACCTTCTTCAGTGCCAAAAGTACTTTTTAGGGATCCTGGGAACCTTAAATGCATTTGACATAAGTGGTGTGACTCATAGTTCCTGACTGCAGGTAAATTTATTTCTCTGTTCACTAAAAGGGACAAACAAATCTCATTTTTCACCATTAATTATAAAATGCAACCATTGAACACAGACAGATTACTTTATTATATCCTGTGAGCTAGCAGCTTTAAAAACTAACCTTTACTGGGGTTTCTCTGGTCCACGTTGCCGTTCTGGTCTTTGTAGCTCTGCAGCTGTCTGGGGTGGATCTCCTGCAGCTCGCTGACTTCGGACCACTCATCCTCCTCTTCATCGCTCTCCATCTTTGTCACTGCTGTCTTGGTCACTCCACCCAGCGACTTCCGGGACTGCTGGGTGTTGGAGGTGGACGACTGCCTGACTGCAACCTGCCTGGTCAGGACCGGACTGGTTTTGCTCGCTCTGATCTGGACTGGGGTGGCCTGGTTCAGTCTGGGCTGTGGTGATTTGCCCCTCGGGAGTTTCAGGGGCAGTTCCTCCTCCATGTCTGTGTCCTCTTCGTCAGAGTCGTCGCCTGAACTGAAGGGAGGGGTCCTGAAGAGTCACACAAACATGACAACTTTTACTTATCATCCAAATTGTTTTTCTTGAAGCTATAGAAAAACTTAAAGAATAATTCTAGTTTATTTCAAGCTGCTGCATATCCCATTAATGTGGCTTTAGTGGCTCTGCAAAAAAACATGTGTAGTGGATGAAACGGCCCTAAAAAAGGATGCTTAACAACAATAAGGTTATACATTATCAGACAGCAGATGAATACAAACACTACTGTTCATCTAATCCAGTAGAGTTAATGTTATTACAGTAAATGTACAACATATCATATTATAAAGGGATACTGTTTAGCTAACAAAGAAAAAAATCCTCTGGTTCTTCGAATATTATTATATTATTTAACTCTCCTTTCTTTTTTCTACTATTATTGTGTTGACTGTGCATCATTGTAGATTTTAACATTACCGTAATGTTCAGATTATTGAGTGCACCTGAATATAAGCTGTACTCACTAAATTTAAAAAGAAAAAAATATCGTACATATATAGGTCGAACTTGTCTATAAGCCGCAGGTGTCCGCATTGTAACATGAGATATTTACACAGAAAGAGTTTAACTTTTAATTACATAAATTCTTTTTTCTGGACAGTGCCTGTAACACGGCAGTAAAACTGCTGGTTAAAAAAATTTAAAATACAGTAGCCTACCAGAAAAGTCATTGATCGCCATCTTCATCTTCCTCCTGCACACTAAAACCACTGAAGTCATCTTCTTCAGTGTCGGAACTGAGCATCTGATTTAATTTGAATGGTTTCATTGGTCCACTGTGACCTGTTTGGTAATTTCATTGGTCTGATGTGACGAGGCTAAATGTATTGATGGCATGAAGCTCGTTAGCCCGTAAAAATCTATAAATTAGCTGCATCATTGTTTAAGCCACAGGATTCAAAGAGTGTGAAAAAATCAGCAGATTACAGTCCAGAAATTGTGGTATCTGGTGCATCTACACTGGCTGCTGGCTAGTCAAGTCACGTTCAGTATTTTGCTTACAGTCTAATTTTTTGCAGTTGTCTGTTGTCAACTGTTGTTGTATTTTTTGACTGTTTGCCAAAACACTCTTTTGTGCATCTCCATTTACATCTTTCCTGTTCTGTTCTTACTAGGTTCTGCAGTAATTCAGTTAAACATCACAAAAATTAATAAGAAATGGACTTTTGTGGAGAAACTGAGCAGTGGATTCTTCCATACTTGCTTGTGAGGACCTTTAAAGCAGTCTTGGTGTTGGGTGTAGACGTCTTCGGTTGGGTGGTGGTAGTCCTAGTTCTTGGTGCTGGTTGGGGGGTTTTAGGCTGTTTGACTCCAGATACCCCCTGACTGGCTCTGGAAGGCAGACTGCTGGATCGAGGCCGAATCTGGACCACTACACACACACACACACACACACACACACAACAGATACATTAAACACAACGAGCAGCTCAGTGACTAATAGTGTGTCAAAGTTTAAATCATGTGGCAGCCTAAGTGTTGGAAGCACCAGCGGTTCTAAGACGGGGTACAAATGCAGCGTGACTCACAATAAGCTAGTTGATGCTACTAAAGCAGACTGTCCTGTTTACTACTCATCTGGGGACAGATTAAGAGTTTGAAAAGATGAGCTTATGACTCAGTCCTGGTAAGTACCTTGAACAGTGTTTCTGGATCTGATCTGTGATTGTGGAGCCGGATCGCTGCCTCTCCTCTGAAGACCCAACTTCTGCTCCACAACGCTGGTTATCTCCTCCCGATGCAGCCAGTAGTCGGGCGTGGTCTTCGCAAAGCTCTCCCGGCTTGAATGCACCTTGGCCAGGATGGAAGTGAGCTCCTTGTTCTTCAGCCCACTCTGATCCTGGGATGAGTGAACGGGAACAGAATCAATAGTTAGTAGTTCGTACAGAGGCAGGGATTATTAAAAATGATGTACTGGTATGCTGAAGTACATGTAGATATTATATTCCTTTAGACTACGTGCTGTAAAATATGCGATAATGTTCTTGAGGAGTGTGCAACATACAGGCTTGATGCCCAGGTTCTCCAGCTTCTTGATGACAGCCTGTTCTAGCTCTGGTCGCATTTCTTTCTTGATGTTGGGGTTCCTCTTCAGAGCGCTGCTGTTCACCCTCTGCTTCTTCTCTGGTGCAGGTTCTGGCTTCTTTTCCACTGGCCTCCTCTCGGAGATGCTGCTGGATTCTGGAAATAAAATCTCACTCAGTCAATCTTTCAGAGAATTAGGAAGCAACTGAAGGCAGGAGAGGCCAAAAAGAAAAATAAAATGAGCATGCATTTGGCAATTTTCACATCAAGCTGTAGGTAGATGGATGTAACTATGGCGGAGCAGGCAGAAGAGGAGAATGTCTTTAACTTCCTTTGCCACAATCAAGGTAACACGATGACAGATGGACATAGTGATGATCAGCAGTGCTGACATGACATCACAGACTATGAGCTGGATTTCCAAAAAGCTTCCTCATCCTGAGGTCATCTTAATGCTTTCATGCCAGGTCAGAATAAGATGATCTCAGTCCAGACACACTCAAAGAAAGGCAGCTCAGAACAGACCGATGCATCCATGCAGCAGCATGCAGTCGACCGGCTCTGCTACTTTTAGCTGTTTTACCTTTCTCCTCTTCTGACAGCTCCTGTATAGGATCCAACTTAAGAGCAGACACTGGCTCCTCTAATTGGACACCACATGAGGTCAACAGTCAGTGGAGGTCAGGGAGTCACATAGAATAGGCGTTAAAGAGAGGGGGACAAGAACGTGGGGACAGCACTGCTTGTTTTAGGAGTGTTCTGTCAGAAACAGCATCAGGTAAATCCTTCATGCATAGGAGCACATGCTCAGCCTCTCTGGGAGTGACAATGTCTTTATGATCTATTTCTCTTATGAAAATGGCTTCTACTTACCGAGTACAACTCTCTTTTGTTTAGGTTCCGGTGCTGGTGCACTGACAATGACTGGAAAACAGAGAGGAAGATGCACACATTAGGATCATATAAGCAGTTTCCTTCACTGATAACAAAGTAAAAGAGAAAGTACAGAGGATCTTCAAGCTGCACATCAGTCAGAGCTCTGTTGAGCTGTTTTATCTCTTATGAGCATACATCGATCAGGCATAACATTATGACCACCGAATGTTGTGTTGGTCCCCGTTTTGCTGTCAAGACAGGCCTGACCTGTCGAGGTATAGACTCCACCAGACCCCTGAAGGTGTGCTGTAGTATCTGGGACCAAGATGTTAGCAGCAGATCCTTTACGTCCTGTAAGCTGCGAGGTGGGGCCTCCATGGATTGGACTTGTTAGTCCACAACATCTCAGATGCTAGATTGAGTTCTGGGGAATTTGGATCCAAGTCCACACCTCAGACTGGTTGTTGTGTCTCTCAAACCATTCCTGAACCATTTTTACTTTGTGGCACGGTGCATGATCCTGCTGAAAGAGGCCACAGCCATCAGGGAATACAGTTTCCATGAAAGGGTGAACATGGTTGGCAACAATGCTGAGGTAGGTGTCAAAGCAAGGTCCACATGGATGACAGGAACCAAAGTTTCCCAGGAGAACACTGGCCAAAGTATCACACTGCATCTGTCGGACACACACCCGGCCATCCACGTGAGGTACAAGAAAACGTGATTCATCAGACCAAGCCACCTCCTTCTGTTGCTCCGTGGTCCAGTTCTGATGCTCACATGTCCATTGTTAGTGCTTTCTCTGGTGCACAGGGGTCAGCATGGACACCCTGACTGGTCTGCAGCTTTATACGCAACAAACTGATGCTCTGTGTATTCTGACACCTTTCTATCAGAACCAGCACCAACTTCTTCAGCAATCTCAGCAACAGCAGCTGGTCTGTTGGATCGGACCACACGGACCAGCCTTCCTCCCCACATGCATCAGTGATCCTTGGTCGCCCATGAACCTGTCTCCGGTTCATCACTGTTCCTTCCATGGACCACTTCTGATACATCCTGACCACTGCAGACCAGGAACACAGTTCTGGAGATGCTCTGATAAAGTCGTCTTGTCAAACTCGCTCAAATTCTTACGCTGTCCATTTTCCCTGCTTCTACCATCAACTTTGAGTACAAAATGTTCATTTTCTCCATAATATATCCAACCCACTACCAAGTGCTGTGATGAAGAGATAATCAGTGCTATTCATGTCCCCTATCAGTGGTCAGAATGTTATGCCTGATCGGTGTAAAAACACATTTACAACATTCATTTGAACACTTTGAACATGTATTGTGATCATATGATCAGTCTTCTCCTGCCTGTCCGTGTCTTGGTCATAATGTAGTGGATTTACCAGCAGCTGGGATGAGACTCCTACTTTTGAGCGAGATCAAATCCCTTACTCATTCTTTAATCGAACAACATGACACAAAGGTAACAGAAATTCAGCTGCACTAAAACACAGTAAAGACATTTTTATATGTATTATTTAGCAGTAGACAAACACACCAGCTCTAACAGCAACAGACTGCCTGGCAGCTGTGACTGATGGCTATAA
Organism: Amphiprion clarkii; assembly: GCA_027123335.1. NCBI lineage: Eukaryota > Metazoa > Chordata > Actinopteri > Pomacentridae > Amphiprion > Amphiprion clarkii. The sequence continues at coordinate 2,587,686 of CM049590.1, read as the reverse complement.
TGAACGTGTAACGCATGTGGACCATTCACAAAGTGGACGTCTCATAGAATGCATCTCTCAAGATGTCTACACCTGCAGCATCATGGAGGACGGTGGCAAAACAAGATGCTGAGCTCATGTTTACGGATATTTGTTTCTTTAGTTTTTCACCTCAACTAACACAGAGTTTGTGTAATATGGATAATCTAACATCCACAAACTAGGGCAGACTGTCAACTGGTAGCATGGTAGGGTGATCTAGACTCCGAAGTGGAAGCTCTGTTTATTAGCTGTAAATTAAAAAACTTTAGGACCCATTCCCAGCTGTGCACACCTCACGTGCAAAATCTAAACAGAGACTGATCTATTTTTACATTTGCAGCGTTGATCTCCTGAATGCAGAGATGCCACTCTTACATGCCTGGTGTCGCTGTTTTTACTGATTTTAGTGGAAACAGGGATGCAGCAGCTCCTCCACATGCGTTACACATTCAGGGCAGCAACAGGGCGAACATAAGAGAAGGAATGCATACCTGGTGATTCCACTACTTTGGTGGGTGGATGGTTGGAAATCGTCCTCATCTGTGACAGAATAAAAAAATACTATTATGTAATGACATGGCAGAAACAAAAAAGAAGACTGTAAGATTTTCCCAGCTAAACCAACTTCTCCTTGGAGAAACAACCTCGTAAGAGACAACCAAAATCCATTCACGGCTACTTATCTAAAAATGTGGAGCTATTACAGGAAAAGCATTAGCAGCTTCCTGCCAGAAGTACAGTATCATCAAACGTCAACAGCAAATACAGGATATCCTGAACAAGAGCTGACCCTCTGCTTCCCTTCCTGTCCTGAAATAACGGCTCTGGTGCTGATTACAGTCGGTGTGAATGAGTGCTAACCTGCTCCCTCTGAGCCTTGATGGTTTGCTCCTTCTCCTGCAGCCTCCTGCTCATCTCCTGCTGCAGCTTCTGGCTGCGTTCCTGGTGCTCCGACAAGGACGACTGCATTCTGCTCAGTTCATTCAGCCACTGGAGGCAGCAGAAAGAGGAGGAATTTTCCAACTGGTTATTCTATAAAAAGCTTGATGAACACAATATTTACAGAGGCTTTAATGCAGGGGCGTCAAACATGCGGCCCGCGGGCCAAAACCAGCCCACCAGAGGGACCAATCAGGCCGCAGATGACTTTACAAAGTGTAAAAATTACAGAGAAACATTAACTGCAAATTGTAAATTTATAACATTGTAAGTTTAAAATAATTTCGAGATCATGACAAGTTGTTTTGATCATAAAATACTAGATTTTTTTGTCATTTTGTGCCTCATTTTTGTAATATTTTATCTTGTTTTTGCTTTTTTTGTCACATTTTTTGTCTTATGTTTTTGTTGTTTTGTGTTTCCTTTTTGTCTCTCTTGTGTTTTTTGTCTTATTTTTGTCATTTTGTGTTTCGCTTTATTTGATGTTGTTTGTCTCGTTTTTGTTGTTTTGTGTCTATTCATCTCGCTTGTGTTGTTTGTCCATTTTTGTCGCTTTGTGTCTCGTTTTTGTAATATTTTGGCTTGTTTTTGTTGTTTTTTGTCTTTTTTTTAGTCTGACTTTTGTCATTTGATCATAAAGTAAAATATTACTTTGGTCAGTTCCAGATAGCTGTGACTAAATGTTGTGTTCCTTTGTAGACACTCTGTGACCTGGAAGTTGTAATGTGGAAATGATAAACTGAGGCTGAATGTTGTTGAAACTGAATTTAGTTTTCTTGAGAAATTTCAGGTTGTTCATGATGTTTCGTAAAAAGATAATTCCTTCAACATTAATATTTTCAGAATGTACCTTTTTTTTGCACTAAAACAAAGGAAAAATGTGGAGTTGTGGTTATTTATAAGTAATTATGCTGTGATTTTACTGGTCACTAAAGATCAGATTGGGCTGAATGTGGAAGCGGAACTAAGATGAGTTTGACAGCCCTGCTTTAATGACATGACAGCTGCATCGAACACTAAAACATACCTGATTCTTTTCAGATTCATGCTGAGCATTAATGTCTTGCAGTCTGGATTCCCACTTTTTATCCTAAGAGAGAAAGTTTTGAGCATGTTAGGTTGTACTTAAATCACATCAGGTTTTACAACATTACCCTTCCCTTAACATTTACCTGTTTCTTTATGTGGTGTTCCAGCTTCTGGATGGCTTGTATCTGCATCTCTTTGTAGATGTCCAGATCTCTCTCTGGCTGCGACTGCACAGGACTGACGGATTTTTCATGCTTGGCTGTTTGATTCTGATTCACTTCCTATAAAGTAAAATGCGTGAAATAGTAAAAAGTGTGAATGAAAAGATCCTGAAACTCAAATGAGAAGAAAAAGAGATCCAAATATCTCTTTCTTACATTAAGAGCCTGAATATTTCGGTTGTAAAGAAACTCCATTTCCTTGCGCATGCCGTCCCTGCTGTCTTCTATCTTCCTGTCCATGCGAGCCATCTCCTCAGCCTTAAAACGATCCAGTTCTCTCAGCAGGTCTTTGTGCATGGACTGCTGCTCTTTTTCCTGCAATCACAGGAATAAAAATGAGCTTCAACAGCAGCAACAAAACCGAAAATAACTGGAATTCTAAAGCGTTTTTAATCTCTCATCTGCAACTGCACTTAAAATAGGTCAAGATGAAGCAGCAGCACCATGACAACAGGAGTCTGTAATATAAACAGGGGTTAGTAGGAGAGACTTTATCTAACATTTATAATGAGGTGGAAAGTCATAAAAAGACATTCTAGCAGATCAGTAAATTCACTTTGTCTTAATAAGGATATCTATTGTGAACTTTTTTAATAACTGGAGATGACATTATGTGCACTATTAATTAGTTCTATGAATCATATATATTCTATATAGGTGAAAATCACATTTTTAATTGTATACCATAATAAGTACTCTGCTTATGGTTCTGATATTGATGCATGTGACTGCAATGTAACTTAACCGTTAAGTGAGTCAAGTCACCTTCATGACACTTGATTAATAAAGTATTTATCTATCTATCTCAGACTAATGAGAACTTGCTCTGTTGTCCTACCTGAGCTACTTTAGCTGCTAACGCCTGCTGCTGCTGAACGATCTGCTCCTTCAGACCACTGATCTCCAGTTTGAGACTGTCGATTTGAGACTTCTTCTCAATGTCAGACCGCAGTTCTGGAAAGACATTGGGCAACAACAACAACAAAAAACCCCACAGTATTGTATGTAAAAAAACACAATGTGAGGGAGTATTTTACATTCCACATGCTACTGCATGTACTTCTCCTGATGCTAGAAGTTTATTCTGCTTTTATGGTCATGAATCAAACCCTCCATGTCTCTCTTCTAAACTTCGATGAAGCCTTTTTGTCTGATTGACTTACGGATGTCGAACTCGTCAGGATGCCGGCGCTGCATGTGATTCTGGAGAAACGAGGAATTGAGGAAGGTTTTATCACAATGTGGACACTGAAAGAGAAACAAAAAAGACTGGGTCTAAATGTGATGATGACATTGAGGAACAAATCCATCAGTTTGACATCACAAATGCAAACTAAAAGCTAATACCTGTATTTTGTTATGAAAATTGTGTTTTCAAATCAGTAAAGATGCTTTCTCCATTTGTTTACATGTCTTTTGAGCTCTCAGGCATCACACTTTTCACTACAAATGACACTTATTTTCATTATTGATTAGAACGTGGGTTATTTTCTTGATTATTCAGTTAATCTTAAGGTTTGTAAAACATCAGGAAACAATGACAAAAGTGACATTTTCATTTTGTCTGGCTAGCAGTTCAAATCTTCACATTTGAGGAGCACTGTTGACTGGAGACTGTTTGAACCCACTGAATCAGAAGCAGTTTCTGGGTGATTTTGGCTCCTGTGATATTTTTTTTCCTCCTTGCGGACTCATTTATTACTGCAATATAAAGTCTTGAACCTCTACGTGAAACAGCACTAGATAGAAATAACTTATAAATGTCTTTAGTGCAGAAGAACATAGATGTAATGTCATAAATCAAAAACATATGCAACACAAAAGTGGCATTTCTTTGATTTATATGAACTGCAAAACATTGAAATCAATATTCAGATTGCTACCACAACTGGAATATAAACTGCATTCCCTTCTCTACTCTACACTTTGGCTCTAGAAGGATATTTCCCCAAACAACTTGCTTTTCTACATCATGTTTCTGAGCCATGCTGCTTTTATTTTATTAAGTATGTTTTATTTTCCTCTAAATCTCTGTTATTATCTGCTCATAGTAATCATTGCTTTCATTTTTTTAAATAGGATCTGGTGCAAACTGTTTATTTTTTGTTAATTATTGAATGGAGCATGAAGAATGAAGGGATTTTGATGAAATATCACAATTCTTAGTTTACCTTTAGTTTGTTATTTTCTTGAGGAAATAGATGTCATATGATGGAGACAAATACCCTTGAAAAATATAAATTTGATAGATTTTTTTCTGGTATTTACAGTGCTTGGCTCCAATAAATGGGGTTAATTTTAGGATATTTCTTTTATTAAAAAAAAAAAAAAAAATGCCTTTCATAGTGACCAGTGTGTTTTGGGCTTTGGAGGATTAAAGGCTAATCTGTTACAAACAGCTGCCATGAAATACACATATTGTGGTATTTTAACTGCTTGTTATTCTACAGGGTGTCCCTAAAGTCTGGACACACAGGAAATCTCTTTTTTTTGCCTCCAAAGATTAAATATGGCCATTAAATTAAATACATGTTTGATTAATTATCAAATATATATTAAATTCAATATATTAAAAAAATATATATTGAATAAAATGTTCTTAAAAATTAAGTTCTTGAAAACATGTATTTTTGCCAGTGAGTCCAAACTTTAGGGACACCCTGTATTTTTGTGTTTGAGTTTCTGAATTAAATTTACGCTCCACACAGTGCATTTACACATTTTCAAAGTGGAACAAAGCAGATTTTAACACGACCAATTCCACAATGTAACATATCACACCACTGTGTAGTAATAACAGATAACACAAGATGATGATGATCATCTAGAGATTCAAAATGTTGTAGATCAAATTGTTGACTGTCTGAAGCAGGTTACAGTTTCTGACTGATCTCAGGTTAATTTCCCTCCAATCAGCTGCTTCCACTGAGTCCAGATGTGTTTCCTCACAGACAGATAGCGTGAGTGATGGTGATTTACTCCCTAAGGCAGACGTCGCCACACTCCAGCTCACTAACACCTAACAAACAGAAAAAAAGCTGCCTGTTCGTCACATCATACGCTACATTTAACACCGCCACTCTTTGTGCCTGTGACTTCATTTAGCATTAAACCGTCTGATACTGATATCCTGCTGCACCGTATGACAGCAGAGATTCAAAGGCTTCTGGAGGTGTGGCTCTACAGCACGCTGCAGTCACAATACTAGCTTTTAATAACTGTGAAAATTGGAAGTTAAATTAAATTAGTGTTCATGGAAAGCTCTGCGTGTTTCTGTGGAGCTACAACAAACACCAAAGTTCCTTGAAGGACGTCAACACATGGCCTTTCTATCAATTATTGAACCTGCTCTGTTAGCTGAGCTCCTAGAGCACACCTAGCAACCACATGCTGTCATGACACATTATATCTGTTGCCGTGGCAACCGCTTGGCCAGGTCAGCGGCAGCCGTACACTTCAGAGATTTTTGACTTGTGCTATAAATAGCCTGATGGTGAACGAGCTGTGGTAACTGGCAGAGACAGAAAAATAAAGCAGCAGATTCTGAGGAACACAAACGTCTTCGGGTGAGGAGGGAGTCATGCTGATTATTGCTCTTATATCCTTTTTGTAAGTGGATTTTAAAAAAACCTAATTGCCGCAAAATGACACCATCTGGTCTGCAGCTCTAAATCCTTTTCTTCCCGTCTGAGAACAAGGCTGATTATAATGACAAGATGTGTCCAGACAACCTCTGGGAGGAGGTTCTGCAGCATCAGAGCGAGAACAGCCAGGTTCTGTAACAGTTTCATCTCCAAAGACATCAGACTCTTGAATTCACAATAATCCTTCTGGGCAGGAGCACCCGTGGTCGCTGTGAAAATATCACTGCTGCTACATCTTCACTGATGAATAAATGTGTGTGTGTGTATATATCTATATATATTCATATATGTAGTTATATTGTTTTATTACATGTATATATTGGAATTGTTTTTTATTCAGAATAATTTTTGTTTAGTTTTTTATCAGTCTGATGACAAGCTTATTGCATCAAAATTTCAGTCATAATGTTCACCAACTAGTGTGTGTTCTGGTTGACAGTAAAGTGTATTCTATTCTATTCTATTCTATTCTATTCTATTCTATTCTATTCTATTCTATTCTATTCTATTCTATTCTGATAGCACACATCTCAGCCCGGACAGGTTTTACATCCATAACAAGTGTCTACAGCAAAAATCCTTCCCATTTTCCCTCCAAACCCCAACGTGAGACGCACAAAGCTGGAGCTGTGAATAGACCTCAGGAACAATGACAGAGGGGCCTGGAGGAGAGAGGGGGTGGGTGACGGAGCTCTGTATGTGAAATGTAAATGGTTAGTGATCCCCCCAGGGAGCGAGTGTTTATCCTGTCAGCTGTACCTTCTGGCTGCTGATGATCCGTGGCGCGAGCAGGGACTGCTGGGTGCGAATAACCTTCTTCCGCTGCTTGAGCTCGGCGGTCAGCGCCTTCATCTTCTCCTCCTGCTTCTTCTGCTGAGCCAGCAGCTGCTCCCGCTCCCCGCCGGCGGCCGACAGCCTCTCCTCGGCCGCCCGCAGATTGACGGCGAGGAACTCCTGGCAGTGGAGGAGCCACTCCACGGTGAGCTGGGCCAGCTGCAGGAGCTTGACCAGAGCCGGGTCCACGGGGCTCTGGCAGCGCTGGCACCGCTCCCCGTCCAGGCTGCAGAACGTCACGGTGCCGATGTGCTCCTGGAGGGCGTCCACGTCCAGCTGGCTCACCACCAGGTCGATGTCCACAGCGTTGATCCGCCGCCAGTCCACGCTCTCCCGGCGGGGACGGAACTTGAACGGGAGGACGGCGGAGGCTCCGCTGGACGGAGTCATACCTGACGCAGCGTGTCCGTGAGCAGACTGCTGGCTGAGCGGGGAGTTCAGGAGGGAGGGGATCCCCGCTGACGAGTGGGTCCCCTGGGTGTCACTGGTGTACGGGTAGTAGACTCTGTCGTGAAATGGCTGAAACAAAGAAGCAAATCCACATCCGCATCAGAGAGGTAAACACAGACAGCAGGAAGAGGTGAAGCAGCAGATTCCGCCGCAGCACATCCAGCCTCCATCTACCTCCGGTGCAGCCGTGCTCTCCTTACCATCCTCGGCTGATTCCGTCCTGGTTCTCACACACAGATCGGCTGCTCTCCGGTTCCGCCTCCTCGCAGGCAGCGCTGGGCGTCCGCCACGTTACCATGGAGACGGAGACGGGCGTCTCTGGGGACAGAAGTGTTGAGAAAACACCGCAGACAATCAGTAAATGTGTCCCCTAGCTGAGCGTAGTACGACACAGAGCTTATTACGGGATAAAAACCTCTCCTGGGTTCGCTCCCCTGACAACCACCTGAGCACCAAAATGGTTCCCAGCTAACGGCAGATACCGCTAATCGGTCCGAATCACGTTTCCATGTCGGGGCAGGTTTTTTTTTCATCCTCCTCGACCTAAACAATGGCAGACATGCTTGAACTTGTCCGAGCTACACTTAAGAAGTCTTTCTGGAGGCGACGTTAAAGTTCCAAACCTAAACCTTTCTCTAAAAGTGCAGCAGCGAGCTAACAAACGACTTTCAAACGCTCGTGCCTGCCGAGCTAACGGACATTTTTTTTAGTGAGCGAGTTGGGGGCGAAAAAAAAAACTTTTAAACAACCTATTTATACATCACCGACAATTCTGAAAGTTAAATACCGAGTTTTACATTGAAGCATTCGACTAAAACCACTCACCGTTGAGGTTGTGTTGTCAATTTTCAGCCGTTAACGGTTTTTTTTTTTTTTTACCGACGACACCCCAGGAGATTTGAGGGTGACGTAGCCGCTGGTGTCCACATTCCTCAGTCCGAATCCCCGAAGAAGGACAGGAAGGTACCGCTAATGCAGGCAGAGCTTCCGGCGCGTACCTACAAAATAAAATGGTGCCGCAGTATTTTCTCTGTTTTTGTAAGAAATGTTTTGTTTTGTATATAGAGTGCCGTTTTCAAATTGTTATCCATAGCTGGGAGCCACCGATTGAAATTTCGCTGCGTGGGAAAACAATGACAATAAAGATTCTTGATTCATATTGTTATAAAATTATAATTACGTTATGATTAAATGCTCTTTATGAGCAAACAACTGTGTGACTCTGAACTCATATAACCCAATGTACCCAGTAAATTTCCATGATCTAACTTTGACCATGAAAATATAGCAAGTTGATCCTGCAAGCAGCCGGTTAAAACTGGCTGCTCAGAAACTGATAATACCAATGTAACTTGTTTATGTGCCAGCATAAAAACTAAAGCTATTGCAGTCACTCGTTCAGACTCTGCTCTGTTCAAGTGGTTCCTTGCGCAACTAAAACTTTGACTTGACTTGAGAGACGACTCTCAGTATTTATCTGGAGAAGTCAGGACTCCATTGAAGAAGTTTTCTGACAGATATATTCTATTTTTTTCATTTGTTTGTCTTTATTTTTTCATTATTATTATTATTTCCTTTAATGTCTTTTTTTCCAGTCTTCCCATCTCCACTTTTTTTCTTGTTTCCTTTGTCCCTTCCATTTCCTTCCTCATTTCTTTTCTTTCCCTTCTCTCCTTGTTTCTTAGCAGAGATTATTTTCCTTGTCTGCTAATTTCTTTGCATATACAGTGATATTTACATCTGTACATTTTATTTACAGTCTTCATACAGTGTTTTTTGCTTCTCCTACCACAATAATTACCTTTCTGACCACAGTACACAGTCAATTGTGACGTCATTAATCTTTAATCATTTTAGTTGTGGGAGGAAATCAAAAGAAGTGGTTTGGGAGTATATTGAGGAAATGAATGCTTATTTAATTTATTCTGGATGTGAGGGAAAAAAGCCACAAAAACTAATAAAAATATTCAAAACAATAACAAAACAAAACCCTACTCCCATAGTAATTTATGTGCATATTTGCAAACAAAATGGAAAATAAATAAACAAATATTAAATAATCAGCATGTCAAAGCCCTTCTTATAATATAATAATATGAGATGTTTCTAGCAAAACACATCCAAACTATTTCACTGTTTACTGTAATAGTTGTGTGGAGGATTATCCAGTAGTTTGATCAAAAAAATAAATATTTTTATTTGTAAGTGGGGAAAATGTAAGCAAACTTCCACCACAACCCTTTAGGATTTTAAATTTAGTTTTATCATAACAAAGCTGTAATCTGTTAGGATTTAATTACCATCTCAACGTGTTTATTTACTATACATTCTAAAAAGGCGACCTTTACTTTGGAGGCACTGCTCCTCGCTTCCTGTGTTATTGTGTTGGATGTGACGCAGGTCCAGTGAGGAGGGGGGAGGAGGGGGAGGTTTAACGGGGAGACGGTAAACAGGGGGAGGGAGTTATGGGGGAGCAGCAGGAGAAGTTTGACATGAATTTAAAACGCTGGAAGAAGAGCAGAAACCGGAACCAGCCGAGAACATGAGGCAGTTCAGAAAGTTCAGAACGTCAGGAGGAGAACCGACAGAGCGCCACCTGCTGGTTCACCTCAGAAACATCTGATCTCACTGGAGAGTTTCTTTCTTTCCAGCGCTTACTTTTTTGTTTTGCCAGGAATAGCAGTCATTTTCTATGCTGAAAGGCAAAAAAATGGATAAAGGAGAGGGAGTGATTCTTTATCACTTTGCTGGTAGATTATTATGTTAAATGGAGGATTTGAATTATTTTTAAAAGTTCTTGGATTATGAAGAAAAACTTTCTTCCTTAAAGGGCCGACATTTTTTATTCATTTACTCAGTTTGATTAACTGTTACTATTTGTAAATGTAGAATAATTTTACCAGAATAAATGATGGCTTAAAACTCAAAGTCTTTGTTTCTCATTTATTACTCTGCCAAGGAACCCTGGTCTGTCTGTCTGTCTGTCTGTCTGTCTGTCTGTCTGTCTGTCTGTCTGTCTGTCTGTCTGTCTGTCTGTCTGTCTGTCTGTTAGCAACATTACTCAAAAACAGATTAACAGATTTGGATGAAATTTTCAGGGAAGGTCAGAAATGACACAAGGACCAAGTGATTAGATTTTGGCAGTGATGCGGCTCATAGTCTGAATCCATGGATTTGTTAAAGATTTCTGTATCATTGCGAGACAGCGGCACAGCGTTAATGTAACCATGACAACAAGTGATAGATAGATAGATAGATAGATAGATAGATAGATAGATAGATAGATAGATAGATAGATAGATAGATAGATAGATAGATAGATAGATAGATAGATAGATAGATAGATAGATAGATAGATAGATAGATAGATAGATAGATAGATAGATAGATAGATAGATACTTTATTACATGCATGGGGGGTTGGTGTATGTTCTGTCTCAGCTGATTTCCGGTGCAGCAGCCACGCTATGACCATCAGCAGAGGCCAGCAGAGATCCGGCCTGAGCTGCTGCTGCTGTGGAGGAGTGCTGCTGCCAGAGGAGTGCTACTCTGGAGGAGATGCTGATCTGCTGCTGTGATGGAGACGAGCTTGCAGGAGGCGACACACTCCTGGTTTAATGGAGAGCAGCTCAGCAGGATGGATCTCTGCTGACATTCCAGAACCATGCTCTCTGAAGGAGGCTTCTGTTTAGGCACAGCATTAATTTCACATTCAGGACGGCGCTGCTGTTGGTGCTGCACTCGAAGTGAAGCAAAGTGTGAAGCTGTGACGAGAGCACTTTCTTTTTTTCTCTCTTTGTGCATCGCTCACGCTGTCAAGAAACAACCTTCCATGTGCACATCCCAGCGTGTTGAACTCTCCATCAGAGTCCCACCGCTGACAGAGGCCGACTGTGTGCCATTTCCCCGGCCAGTCCCCAGACAGTTTCAGTCGAGTCCTGATAAATAGAGATTTTAATTCCTCCGGACAGGCCCTGTGACTGTCAGGATAGCCTGAGGCGACTCTGCTGTGTCCGGGTAAAGACAGGCAGCTCTCCCCAGCAGCATCACAATGAGCCGGACAAGTTCAGCTGTAGGACAACATGCTGACGCTAACTTTCCTTTTCTAGATGCTCACTGCAGCCTCTAGACCAGAGGAGTCAAACTCATTTTAGTTCAGGTTCCACATTCAGCCCAGTTTAATCTCCAGTGACCAGTAAAATCACAGCATAATAACATATAAATAACCACAACTCCTAATGGTTCCTTTGTTTCGTGCAAATAAGTATGTTCTGAAAATGTTCACGTTGAAGGAATTATCTTTTTACAAAACATCATGAACAACCCGAGACAAAAAATTAGACAAAAAAGTTACAAAGCGACCAAAAAATAGACAAATGGCACAAAAACAAGACACAATGCGACAAAAATGACAAACAAAACAACGAATAAAGCAAAACACAAAATGACACAAGCGAGACAAAAAGGAAACACAAAATGACAAAAACATGAGACAAATGACAAAAGTCAAACAAAAAAGACAAAAAACAACAAAAACAGACAAAAACGAGACACAAAACAGCAAAAGCGAGAGACAAAATGACAAAAAATAATACAAACAAACGACACGAAACAAAACAAGAGACAAAAAATTTGACAAAAAAGTTAGAAAGCAACAAAGAAATGAGACAAACGACACAAGTCAGACTACAAAACAAGAAAAACAAGACACAAAATGGCAAAAACGATACACAAAACAACAAATAAAGCAAAACACAACACGACAAAAACATGAGACAAATGACAAAAGTCAGACAATAAAACAACAAAAACAAGACAAAATATGACAAAAACGAGACACAAAATGACAAAAGAACAATCTAGTATTTTACTTTTTGATCAAAACAACTTGTCATGATGTAGAAATTATTTTAAATTTATAGTTTTAATTTGCAATCTGCAGTTAATGTCTTCTCTGTAATTTTTACACTTTGAGGGCCGGATTGGACCCTCTGGAGGACCGGTTTTGGCCCTCGGGCCTCATGTTGGACACCTCTGCTCTGGAACGTTTACTTGAAAATAAAATCCACACTTTTCTTATAAGAGCTAGAGACACAAGGCGGAGGGAGAAGTTGTGGCGTTGCATTAGTCATGCAGTAAAAGAAGCAGGAGTGTGTGGAGGAAGAGCAGCAGACCTCTGAGATGAGTAAGCACAGCCCTACACTCAATTTACTGCCTGATTTATGAGTTCATTTCCTGCACCAGCTTCTCAGCGGGGGTGAGGTGGTATATCTTTCCCACTATAGGTAGCGGTGGCTCCACTTCCCAATCCCCACGGGACCCACTCGCACCACTGCAGGCCTTAGTGGGACTATAAATAATGGCGAGTACACACCGAACACGGAGAGGAGAAGATGCCCAAACATGTTTATTCATGAAGTAGCTTCTTATCTTCACCTGCAGACGAACAGACGGATGCCGACCACTCTGCATTCTGAAGCTACTATACTGCTCTCAGAAAAGCATCTGGAGATGTTTCTGAATAATCCAATGATAGGAGGAGGCCTTAAAAAAATTTGTTGTAAAAATACAGTAAAAACATAGTAAAAATACAACAAAAATATAGTAAAAAACAAGTATAAATATTGTAAAAACATAGCAAAAATACCCCCAAAATACTGTAAAAATACAGTAAAAAATAGTAAAAATACAGTTAAAAATATAGTAAAAACACAACAAAACTATAGTAAAAACAGCAAAAATATCATAGAAATCTTGCATAAATATGGTAAAAATACAGTAAAAATACAGTGAAAAATATAGCAATACATACTGTATTTTTACTATATTTTATTATATTTTGATTGTATTTTTTCTATATTCTTCTATAATTTTACTGTATTTTTTACAGCATTTTTACTATATTTTTACTGTATTTTTGCTATATTTTACTGTATTTTTACTGTAGTTCTTCTATATTCTTCTATAATTTTACTGCATTGTTACTGCATTTTTTCTATATTTTTACTGTATTTCTTCTACATTTTGTATAATTTTACTGTATTTTTTACTGCATTTTTACTGTATTTTGCTATATGTTTATTATACTTTTTTCTAGATTTTTTATTATATTTTTATTACATTTTTTCAATTTTTTACTGTATTTTTGCTATATTTATTATATTTTTTCTACATTTTTATTGTATTTTTATTGTATTTTTTTCTGTAATTTTACTGTATTTTTACTAACTTTTTAAATATATTTTTACCATATTTAGTGTGTTTTGTTACACTACTGTTTTTGAATAATCGGATGATAGGAGGAGGCCTTTACAGCTGGCTTTTCTGTCCGTGTGAGCGCATGCAATTCATAAATCAGAGAGAAATGCTTTCAGTTATACAGACATTTGTCTCTCAGAGCAGTTTGAGGAGAAGCAGCTTAACGGGAGAGAAAGGTTACCACACAGATTCAAAGAGTAACCTCCTCAAAGAGTGCTTCATGTAGGGCGGAAAACACTGGCCATTTAAAATTTAAACCGCCCCAAGCAGAGAATTAAAAGTATACAGTTTGGCTGGGCTCTTTATATGGATGAAAAACACGCAGACAGGACAATTATTTAGTGTTTTCTCCTGAGAAACTGAGTGAAAACTGGGGCAGGAATGTGCTGCTCTACATTCAAAACAGAAGCGATTCAGTGGAGAGTAGGAAGGTGTATACCACCGTTCAGAAGTTAGGGGTCAGCACAGTTTCACATGTTGTGCATGAAAACTCAGAAATTAGAATTAGAATGGCTTTATTTTCATCATACATAGCATGACGAAAATATGAAATGTCCAGCTAGAATAGTTATTTACCACATTAACAGTGTCTACACTGGATTCATCATTAATTTAATGTTATCTTCATTGAAAAAAAAAAGGTTTTCTGTCAAAATAAGGACTTTTCTCAGTGACCCCAAACTTTTGAATGGTAGTGTGATAAAATACAGTAAAATAAAGCAAAAATATAGTAAAAATTCAGTAAAACTACCAACAAAATCTAGCAAAAATACAGTAAAAATATAGAAAAAAATTATAGTAAAAATATCATAAAAACATAGCAAAAATACAGTAAAATATAGAAAAAATACAATAAAACTTGTTGAATCCTAGGGCCAGTAACCTCCTAAAGTAATTAAATAAATGAATTAACTGTCAGAGAATTACTGGACCAGCTCTCCATAACGGGTCCGGTTCCTGCAGCCCAGAGGGTCGAACCCAGATGGGATCTGAGGAACGTTTAAGCTGGTTCAGGAGAAAATTCGCCTAGCTTCTAACTGCCTCCATCCAGACGCCTATCCTGCTTCCTCTGATAACTAACTCAACTGAGTAGCCACTTTCGAACGGTCAAATTAATTACCAGTCACGTCTGTTAACGGCAGCTTTTCTCTCATCGGATTCTGCACTTGGTAAGTTGCTAGGTTTAAATTTAGAGGTTAAGGAACGGATAACCCCAAGGATAAGTTTAAAAAAGGCCTCACCTGGCCCCAATGACTAGGTAATCTGACAGAACCTGTTTAGATGTAATGCACACAAGAACCTGACTTTTTACAACCTGAGAAGATATATGTGGTTAATTCATCATCATGATAAAAATAAATAGAAATTCCAATCTGTTAACTTTAATTGCAGGATGAATATTTTATTATAATATTTCAGCAGGGAAATAGCAATAGCCCAATCGTCTGAGTGACTCCATAACTTTTGGTAACTTTTGAGCAGTAGTGTATATCTGACATCTAGAGCGTTTGTCCGGCGGCCCCAGTCATCGAGGGGCCAAAAATGGTGTTTGTGCCACTAAAGTACAATATGAAGATGAGTCCTAATTATGTGTCCCTTTGGCGGGACCTTGTGTTTACCTTTAAGACCCTTATTTTAGTGAATATTGCACGTTTAATCTAATGGGATCGCTGCTTTAGCTTAGCGTACACACTGACTAGTTTAATGGAGAATGAGGCTAATAGGTAGAAATGCCTGAAGGGCTGAATGTGACGCTACAGGACGGATGCATTCAGTGGAGAAAAGATGGTCTGACAGGCTTCTTGTGTTGGTTAGTCCTAGCAGATGTGGCTACACGGCAGTGCCAGCCCGCTGCCTTTCACACCACTACAATCCAGACAAATGGAAGTGTCAGCTCAGCTCGGCCAGCGACTTGAAGCGAAGCAGCGATCCAGCCTGCCGCTGCCCACCGCTTCTCATCTCAGACACTTTGTTGTCTATTTTCAACGAGGCAACCGCAGGGGTCACCAGTGGTGAATCAGCCTGGTGGGAAGCAGAGATGAAAGAGTGGTGCTGAGGGGAGGGGAGAGGCAGAGAAGCATCCCACCGCTTCCTTTCATTGTCCCCTATGAATGTTGCTCAGGTCATAAAGAACCCCAGCACTGAAGGATTATATATAGCAGACAAATGACGAGGTTTGCACTGATTCTTTCTTATCCTCCCACTGAGCGAGGAGGCCTGAGCTCTTAAGGGCAAATCAGCCACCGCAGCAGGAGATCTCTGGACAGGAACAGGTAATGGAGATGGAATATATGTGGAGGGAGTAATGCATGATGAATGTGCTCATGGGTATCAAACTAAACTTATTGGAAGAGAGTATTTGCTGCTTGAGCGTGCCGCATTAGCAGAACCTGCACATTTCATTTCATCAGGTTCAGGTGTGAACTTCTTCACATGACTGCCACTTAGAGCATCAAGGTGAGGTTTCAAATGAGCGGTTCAACGTCCTCCGCCTGTTATTATACACAGAAGTAACACTCACAATCTGTTTAGCATATTTACATGTCCGTATAGGACTCAGCGGCATAGCGGCGTGGTGGTTAGCACTTTAGCCTTGCAGCTACAAGATCCATAATTACGAAAAATTAGTCCAGAATGACATGAAATTTGTGCTAAATGACTTGAAAATTATCCCAAAGACACAAAAATGATCCAAAATGACAAGAAAAGATCCAAGCTGACATAAAACTTGGTCAAATTGACAAGAAAATTGTCCAAAATGACTCAAAAATTGTCCAAAATGACTTGAAAATGATCCGTGATTATGGAAAATTAGTCCGGAATGGCATGAAATTTGTGCTAAATGACTTGAAAATTATCCCAAAGAAACAAAAAATTATCTAAAATGACAAGAAAAGATCCAAAATGATATTAAAACTTGTTGAAATTGAGAAGAAAATTGCCCAGAATGACTCAAAAATTGTACAAAATGACTTGAAAATGATCTGTAATTATGGAAAGTTAGTGCAGAATGACATGAAATTTGTCCAAAATGACTCGAAAATTATCCCAAAGACACAAAAATGATTCAAAATGACTCAGAACTTGTCCGTGTCAATCTACAATTGAGGGACTTTTGAAGTTCATGGGATGTATCTTGAGTAAATTTTAAGAAAAACACAACTCATGTTTTTATGTTCATTATGATCTTGTCTTTACAAATTCCATAATTATTTATTATGGAAACAATAACTTATTAATAAAAAATAACTGGATATCACTAAATGTCAACTATGATACAAAAAGTCCAACAATTCTATACTGACCCAGCTCACTTCCTAAACTACCTGCATGGCTAATTACTATAAGAGCTTCTGTGAGAAAACATGCTTTTAGTCTTTTGTTTTTACTTACAAAAGCAAAAATATTTGAGCCAGAATTGCACCAAATTTGCACCCAAACTTTCAGCAACGTTCTGGTAATGATAAGAACATTTCCAGCAACCATTGTGTTAGCTAATGGTGTTGAAAGGCTCATTGATGATTAGAAAACCCTTGTTGCAGTTATGTTAGCACATGGAGAAAAGTGTGATATTGCCCGGGTGACCCCAAACTGTTGAACGGTGGTGGAAGTTAGCGAACCCAAACAGGACTGGATCATCCCTTCCTGGCTCTAACTACCTAACAGACAGTCTGTAGATTCTCTCACTTGATTCAACTCTTTGCTCCTTGAGGACATTTCAGTTTTATGGCAAAACCAAGCAGAGGAACTTTGTGCTGTGTTGAAGTTGACATTTTTAATTGGTGAGTTTCTTTAACACCTTGTGCTGAGATTCATGTGAATGAAGACAAAAATAGTGACGTGGAAGCTCAGAACAGACAGAAACAGGATGAAATGTCATTTCTGTCGCACAGTCGCAGCTCCAAACAGCTAAAATATCATCTTGTACTGATATTAGCACTGCACTCACCTGATTTCTAACCTGCAGAATTTACTCCTTGTGTTAACTTAGAGTGCTCGTGTCACTTCTAGATGTACAACAGGAGGGAGTATTTTAATTTGAGCTACAGGACATAGATTACATGTTAATTCCAGCCGTTCACGAAGCCAAGATTTGCGCTTCCTGGATGTAGTGGAACATTCCGACTCAGACAGAACCACCAGTGGAAGTGTTTGTCGTCCTTTGTGTCACCCTATTAGGGACTAAATGTTACTTCTGACAGTTTGAACAAACGAGGGAGCAGGAAAGAGGAGAGCAGATGACGGTCGCTCTCTTTGAGCTATGGCAGCCATCCAGTACCGGCCTTCTCTGTATTCAGGGAGCAGCTCGTTTTCGTGTCAGCGCGGGACAAGAGAAGCACTTAACGTGACATTTAGAGATGCTCAGAGATTCTCTCTGGAGGCCAGGAGGGAGGGAGAAAAGAACCAATGATGTTATCGCAGACATGTGTTTTAAATGCCAGGAGGGGCGCTTTGCCAAAGAGCTTTGGCCACAAAGATAAGAGAATAACCCGGCCTCTGGTCATGCACCTTCTGCACCGGTCCTGGGGCTCACGTTAAGCTTTGTCTGAAATGGCTTCATCTCTTTTCTATCAGATATGATCTTTTAAGGCTTATAGAACAATCTTCTTAGATTGTACATTAGGGCTGCTGTTATCCTGAGAAGAAATCCACACATGCACAGTGCATTTTAAATAGCCGGCCACAGGATGGGACACTCAGAGCTTCATGAGTGGGCGACTCGAATCTTAACCAGATGGCTATAATACACATCTTAACGGTGGATCACAGCCACTTTTAAAGACCCCCTGAAAATCTCCTTTCCATTAATACCAGACTAAATATCTTTTATTGATGTGGGTTTATCCTGAAGGGACCTCCGCAACAAGACAGCATGAATATTTAACAGGTAAGGAAAGGTCAGTCTTCGAGCATGGAAGCTGAGATTGAACTAATCAATCATCATTTCTGTGTGAACTCTCCTTCAATTAAAACAAGTTGCCGGGGAAAACAGAGGCTTTTGTTGCCCAGAGATGGCATCAAAAATAGTATACAAACAAATCCAAGTAAATCCATAAAACACGCATCTGAATGTTTTGCAATTCCAATGCGCCCCATCCATCCATCTTACAGATGGATCTCTCCTCCTGCTGTCTATGTAAGCATTTGTACTTTGTGCACAAAACGCCGTCGTGTTTGATGCAAGGTCTGGCGACTCTGACACAGCCTCCAATAAATCAGGCTGGAGGTAGATGTATGAAGATAGAGCTGCATAGTGATGAAGCTGGTGCAGAGTTTAGAAACAAGGTTAGCTATTCATCACCAGACATCATACCCGTACATCCCCACAACTTCCACTAGCTCCTTTCTCCCCATTTGTCTCTGGTATGGCGACTCGTTCCTGCAGCCTCTCAGTTTTCTGCTTCATCACAGCCGTTTTGGAAATGGCACCTAATGTAGAACAAACATCAAAATATCTATAATATCAATAGTTTCTCTGGTAACAGCGGGATACTATAGGACCCTGAAACTGAAGGGAAAGGTGTCTGATCTGCAGTAACACCAGGTTCCGGTCTTGGAAGCACATTCCGTTTTATCGCTCTCATCATTTTCCATCGTCTTGAACCACTGCAATTTGCCAAATGCTCCCTTGCAGACTCTTTTTCCCTTCGCTGCACCACGTGCTTGTATTCAGTGTGTGTTTACTCGAGGAGGAATAATCCATTTGTATGTTTCTTGCCATCTCAGGGCTCTGTGAGCATTGAAAGCTTTGATGTTTAGTTGTCTAAAACAGTCACCTAAGCAGCTTCATAACCAGCCTCCCAGAGCTTCTCCCTGTTCGCTGCTCTCCTGTTTTCTGCTGTGTGTCTGGATTGCCACAATAAAGTGTTCTTTTGAAGCCTGTCCTTGCTGCTCGGGAAGGTGTTTTCTGTAGATAATGACTTATTTCAATTTAAACCTCACCTCACTTTTAAAATATATATATGTAATTTGTTCTTGCTAAAGGCTTGTGAATGCTGCGACATGAATTTAATCAAGACCTGCTGGCGGGAGAACATTTGGCCAGACGTTAATTCTTCCATCTTTGTGGCTAATAAGGCCATGGAAAAATGATTAGACCACCCTTGTTTTACCACGAAAGGTATATTACCTGAAGAATACAATGAACATGAAAAAAAATGCAGCTGATTCCATATACTTTATGTCCTATTTGACCTGCTTGAGCTTCATTCCATTTCCAGGGTATATAAGAGGACATTTCATGTCATCAGCAGCACATATAAAGGTCTAGAGTGGTTTCCTGCTGACATTCAAGCTGTAGCAGAACTCAGAAGCTGTCAGTTCTCACATAACGCCTAAAACTAAAGAATTATGTGAAAAGGCAGCCATCTTGGCACTGATATAAATTGGCACGACTGAGAGACAGGTAGCGAAAAAACTGAACATCTCCAAGACAGCCGTTCATTACACCAAGAAAAAACAGCCCAACATGGTTCTACCAAACTGCTAGCTGGTCAGGAAATGTCTTTCTACCCACCAGATGATCGTCACTCATCCCTTCCTGTCAGGAATCGTCCTCAGACCTCCAGGGACAGGGACAGGGACAGGGAATGAGTGGACACTGTGGAGAAATGGGACTTGTTCTTCAAGGACAGCTGGAAAGCGACTTGTTGAAGCTGGTCTGAAGTCCCACAGGGCAGGAAGAAGCCCTTCATCAAGGAAAGGCAGAGGAAAGCTGGTTACTCTTTGCTGGGATCACAAGGATTGGGCTGTTGATGATTGGACTAAGGTTCTCTTCAGGGATGAATCCAGTTTTCAGCTGATGTCCACTCCAGCCAACTTACTGGTTAGGAGGAATCCTGGAGAAGCTACAAACCAGACTGTCTGCTCCTACAGTAAAACATGGGGGTGGATCAGTGACCATCTGGGGTTGTTTCAGTCTGGGTGGAACAGGACCAATGAACCAGGTCATGTTTGGGACTACTCTAGAAAACAGTCTTCTATCAGCTGGAAAACTCTTTCCTGCCTCCAATGGCTGGATTTTCCAACAAGACAAGGTCAGTTAAAGCCTGGATGGAGAACCAGAACATTGGAACCATGCCTTGGCAGCTCAAACACCAGATCTAAATCCAACTGAAAACCTGTGGAAAACCATCAAACTAATCATCTAATCATTTTCTCCCTGACTGTATATATGTAATTTGTTTTTGCTAAAGGCTCGAGTACCTTCGAACGCTGCGACATGAATTTAATCATGACCCACTGGCGGGAGAACACACTGCAGATTTGGCCCAACGTGAATCATCCCATCTTTGTGGCTAATATAACAAAGCGGCCAGGTGGCGGGAAGAGACGCAACGTGGGAAAAAACAGAAGCATCAACATGGAAGCAGACTGGGCCGGTTTCCAGCCACCGTGTGCCTGGAATGTGCGATGACTGAGTCCATGCAGTGTGCAGTCTTAAGCAACGCTGCTGTAAATTGGCCGTAAAATAGCAAACTGGTGACTGCCACAGTCATTGGGCTCAGGGCCCAGACAGTTCCTGACTCAGCTGTAAAAGCATGGCTAACTTGGCACAGATTCACACCAGCTGGATGGACGATTAGCTGCCATTATCAGCCTGCACCTCACAGTGAACCGACAAACTCCTGTCTGCAGACAGGAAGCAGAATGTTTAAATGTACAAGACAAATCTCAGAGAAATCAATGCTTTCATCTACTTTTGTTGGAATAAAATGAATGTTTCTCACTTTGATTGGAAAAACAATTAATTTACTATGAGTAAAACAACACTTTAACCCTTAGATCAGGGCTGTCAAACTCATCTCAGTCCAGGTTCCACATTCAGCGTAATTTCATCTCCAGTGACCAGTAAAATCTTTTCTTTCAAAAATAAGGACATTTCTAAGTGACACCAAACTTTTAAACTGTGTGGTATTTATCTTGTCATTTAACTTTTTGCAAAAAATGAATGAACAGATTCATGCGATGTCAAATGCAAACAGCTTCTACCATAGTAGGGATGATTTAATGAGATGAGGTTCAAGTTTTGATCATTTTATTGAAACTCTTCTATGAATATAACATACAACCAGCATGATGAATCTCTTTGGGTTTTTCAGATCAATAACTCCAGATTCTTGTCAGGGAGATGAAAGGTCTGTGAGTGAGAGCTGACATAAAACCAATAATCAATAGATTTGGCAAATAATTGTGCGCATCATTTAAGATGCAAACATGCAAACGATCGGTCCAAGTTTTTCCAGCGTGCAGTGAATCATCCACTGAGGTAATGCTGGCAGATGGAACCTTAAAATGTCTTTTTCTGAATAAAATGCTTCATTAAAGGAACTATCTCTGCTGCAAATGTTAAACTTACATTTAAAATCCTTTATTTTATTTTCTAATGTTATTGTTTGAGGTCCTCAGTGATTTCTGCGATTATTTTTTCCTGATATATGTAGTGGAATTAAATTTCCTCGTCTATTGCTGAGTTTCGGTCCCTTGTGTTTCCTTTGCTGTAGCGAGCAGAGATCAGTTTTATCAGTAAAAGTCCCATTTCAAATTAAAAGTGTGCTACAAATGTGAGGCGTTAATAATATTGTCCGTTTTAGATCATTAGAACTGTAACTCTCGGGGGTGTTGGTTGCTTCATTGGTCAGACAAAGCAAGCAGTTTAAGAGCTCATATTGTTCTGTGGGATTCTGTGATGGGCAGTTTGGAATTATCTTTCGATATTTTATAATCGACAGAATGAATCAATGAACTGAAAAAGAACCGCAGGCTTAATCAGTTGTGAACAGAGTGTCGATACGTAAAACTTCTTACTGATGGACCCAGGAATGGATCTGTTTTTTTATGTTTTAAGATGTGTTTAATAGATGACAGTTGGCGTTTTGTGTTATTTTGTATGTTTCTGCATAAAGGCCTGGTGTCCTACAGTCCTGTATGAGAATATACACTTTATTATTTAAAATAGAAAAGCACTCAGAGAGCGCAGTCCTCCTCCAAGGCTGCTCATTCCCCCATATGGCATTCTCAGAAATGCAGCATTTGTTTATTAGTTATTGATGATCAGAAATCACTTAGAATGTGTCCATTTAATATAGATGTACCCACAAACACAATGATCTTGCTCTGAGTACAAGCGTGTGTTCTGCATGTGTACATTATGTAGGGATACTGGATCATGTGACCTAAATATGTAGCGGGCAGCAGGAATTGATGGGACTCAGAAACACCCCCATAATTTAATCAGTTGTTCCTTGGATCATTTCTGATGGCTTAGTCCTGATAAGTCCTCAGTGGTGGATTTGTAGTAGGATCACAATCATGTGATCATGTAGGGTTCACTTGTTGTCATGGTTACAGTGACGCTGTGCTGCTATCTGGCAATGATACAGAAATCTTTAACTAATCCATGGATCCATGCTATAAGCTGCATCACTGCCAAAATCTCATCACTTGGTCCTTGTGTCATTTCTGATCTTCCCTGAAAATTTCATCCAAATCCGTTAGTCCATTTTAGAGTGATGTTGCTAACAGACAGACAGACAGACGGAGAATCGCCGATCATCACAAAACTCTGCCGCATAACTTGACGGAGAAATAAATATTAATTGGACATGAAGTTCTGGGGCTCAGGGAAGAGTTCTGTCAAGTCTCAGAACCTCAAAAAAAGTGTGAAGCAAAGAGGAGATTTTTAAAAATGTGGGTCTGACCGGAAACAAAAGACACTAAGGTGCATTATGGGAAATGTAGGATGCACTGTTTTTGGTCCACACTGTAGATTTATCTGAGTCTGCGCATCTCCGATTTAGACTATTCTTTTTTAAATCTGCTCTTTTTGAGTCTTCCAAATGAATAAAGGTGCAATGCCAAGTCACTGGAGTGCTCCTTTAACTTGGATTCTCAAGAAGAAAAAGATGACATAAATGACAAATTACACACCAAATCTGAACGCCTTCCTCTCTGAAATGACACCATTTTTCAGTATAAAAACTTCCACTTACTACAAAGAGATTAGTCCCATGTGCTCAGAATAAAGTGATGAATTTCAAAGTACAGAACGGCAGCCATGATAAGCTACTGAGCCTTTTTCAAATGAAGGCACCTCACTGCATGCACAGATTAGGCTTTTTAAGGTGATAAAAGTGTTGTGCACAATGAAGTTCAAAGAGAAAAACATCATTCGCAGCCATCTCCAGAACACACTGACCTAATTAAACTTTTGATCCAGTATTACTGCCGTGTTGGAGAGACAGCGCTAACAGAAGAAAGAAGACAGAAATCATAAAAGTCCGACTGCGACAATCAAATGTTCCATATGGTTTATTTTTCTTCACTTACATCAACAGATAGATTTTACTCCAGGGTGTCACTTTAAGTGTTTGAGAGGTTTTCTAAAGAAAGAATGAATGCTAATCACAACATATTTACTGCTATTGTTTAGTCAAGTCTTGGCCTCCATATGTTGTTACTCTTTTATTCTAAATCAGATTATTTTCCTGTTTGCTACCTTTTAAATCCGGCACAATGCATTTATTCCGTCCTTGGGACTGTCTGCATTAAAGCCTGCTGTTAAATTAATCATTTTTTTAGTGAATGCGAGCAGTGAATCTCTTTAAATGAATCTGTCTCATTAAGGGCAGACGGTGAAAAATAAAATTATCCAACAGAGAAAAGAGGAAAAAAGATAAGAAAGAGGAAAAAGTGGAACATGAAGGTGTTTTCAATTTTGTGTATCTTACTTTAAAATGTGTCAGGGCCAGCAACACAGACTAATTAATTATATACTGTCTTATTTTAAGTTTCATGAATGTGACTCGTCTTCAGGCACCACTAGAACCCAACAAACCGACAAGAAAAGCAGTTTGTTTTCAATGAAGATAACATTAAATGAATGATAAATCCAGTGTAGACATTGTTAATGTGGTAAATGACTATTGTAGCTGGAAATGTTTAATGGAATATCTCCATAGGGGTACAGAGGAACATTTCCAGCAACCATCACTCCTGTGTGAGGAGAAATCTTTAACTAATCCATGGATCCAAACTATACTTGGATTGATTTTCCATTTTAAAATGAAAGTAAACCTTCAGCTTTGCACTTCAAAAACTCCAACTCTTACCAAGTCTATTTGTCTCATTTTTAGTCTAAATGTCTCATCCCACTTGATTTAAGATAAATTCACTTAACAAGAGACATTTCAGCAGATGGAGGGACTTGTTTTAAGACAATGCATCTTAAATATCTTGTTAAGTCAAACAATCTTGAAATTATCTTGTTTTGAGTTGAATTTTACAAGAAAACTCTAAATATCTTTAACCCTCCTGTCATCCTGCAGACCCGTTCTAAAGTTTGAAAATGTGGAAAAATAATATATTTTCACAGTGAAACTTCTGATGTCCACATTTTCAACATTTTTGGGAAATCTTTGAACATTTTTTGGAGGAAAAAAGAAATGTTAAAAATATTTCTTCAGAACATTCACATAAAAATCAACCAAAATCCAGCGACTTTCACTGGATTTTGGTTGATTTTTTTTGTGAATGTTCAAAGATTTCCCAAAAATGTGGACATCAGAAGCTTCACTGTGAAAATGTTTTTTTTTCTCCACATTTTCAAACTTCAAAACGGGTTAATTTTGATCTGCAGGACGACACGAGGGTTAAATTCATTCTACTGTATGTGTTGAAAAAGACCCGGCGACGATCTGGTCCAGAGTGTTTTGACATGAAAAAAGCCTTTTAGTGTGTTTTTAAAGAAGCTTTCATAAATCTGAGAGCGTATCTAGCAGTTTTTACAATCTATTTTATTAACACAGGCAAAAAATAGGGCATTTTTAAATGTATTTTCTCCTTCCAAATGTTATTATAAACCTCTATCTACACTGCCAAATCTAAAATGGATTTACAAGTAGACTCCAGGAGTGTTTGTTGGCCTGTTCAGTACGAGGGAACAAGATGGAAAGTTCAGGAATACTACTATCTACTAATCCTGTACGAGTTTATATTTTAACAGATACCTGCTCTGATACTGCAGGATGCTGAATGACATTACTGTGCTGCTAAGCTGGACGTTAGAGGGGGTTTGGGAAACTACGCTCTGAAGCACTTTATTATATAACTGTGATTTATTTCAGAATTACTCTCGTACTTTTGCTCGTACTGCACCGGAACACTATAAACTGCCAAGAATTATGCTGAGCACAGTAAGCTGTTTTCTGCAATCACAATAGGTCAACTTGAACTCTATTAACAGAGGAGATTGTAAAAACTGCTAGATACGCTCTCAGATTTATGAAAGCTTCTTTAAAAACAGACTAAAAGGCATTTTTCATATCAAAACACTCTGGACCTGATCCTCGCCGGGTCTTTTTCAACACAGAAACAGGAGAATAAGTGAGTGAGTTTCACTGTGAAAATATATATATTTTTTTTAGTTAAAGATTTCTGTATCATTGCCAGATAGCAGCACAGCGTCACTGTAACCATGACAACAAGGGAACCCTACATGATCACATGATTGTGATCCGACTACAAATCCACCGCTGAGGACCAAGAATGTTTATAAAACTGTAACTGTTAATAATTTCTACTTTTTAAAGAAAATCTGAATAGTTTGAAGACATTTAAAAGTCATTTTGGACCCATTTTTAGTCATTTTTTTAACCCATCTCCTGGACTATTAACTCATGTTGGACAGGTTTTGAACAGTTAAGGAGGATTTCTGAGCAAGTTCTGGACAAATTTGAGTGATTTCTAGTCATTTTGCACATATTTAGGGTCATTTTTTTGACAGATTTTAACAACATTTTCAGAACACATTTATTTTATGAGTCATTTTGGACACATTTGTAGTCATTTTTTGAACACTTCTAAGCCACCCTAGATGTTTGACTCATTCTGGACAGATTGTGAACAGGAAAAGAGAATTTTCTGGCCAAGTTCTGGACAAATTTCTAATCATTTTGGACAAATGTGGAGATTTGTTAGCGGCACGGCGTCACTGTAACCATGACAACAACTGATGATCACATGATTGTGATCCTAGTACAAATCCACCACTGAGGACTTATCAGGACTTATCCATCAGAAATGATCCAAGAAACAACTGATTAAATTGTGGGGGTGTTTCTGAGTCTCATCAATTCCCGCTACATATTTAGGTCACGTGATTCGGTATCTGTACATAACGTACACATGCAGAACACACACCTGTACTCAGCGCAAGGTCATTTAGTTTGTGGGTACATCTATATTAAATGAACACATTCTATGGTACCGTGATTTCTGCCCCAAATTTTTTCAAGATTTCAGCCATCGACTGACGAATGACACAACTTAGCAGCCTTGGAGGAGGACTGCGCTTTTCTTGTTATATTTGTTGTTATCTATGACAATGCCATATGGGGGAATGAGCAGCCTTGGAGGAGGACTGCGCTCTCTGACTGATTTTCTAGCTTTTATTGCAACTGCTGCAATAGGAGTAAAACCCTGAGCCAAAACGCAAATTTGGCTTCTGTGAAGAAACAACAGAACAAAAAAATCTGTGCAATTTGACACCAAAAACGGTAATTTTTTTAAAAAAGAACTTCACATTTCCTCTGACAGGAATGTTAGGAGTAGAACCAGATCAAATGCAAACGTCTAAGAGTCATATATGTGGCATGTTTGGCAGTAAAATTACATGGCCATGTCAAAATGAATTGGGAAAAAAGTAATCGCATTCATGTGGGGATAGAATAAAGCTTGACGACTGAAATTATAGTAATTTTTCCTCTGACGTTCGTTCATCGGCTCGAATCAAGTTCTGCAGGAAGTGACATGCAGACTCTGTTGGAGGAGACGTTAAACATCCATCAGTGCTGATGGTAAGGACAGGAAGGCTGATTAGAGCACGGCAGGACACATCACCGTCAGCCGTGTCCCCAAAGCTTCAACTACCTGCTAGAAAATGCAGATTGTATCAAAGGCCTCGTCTCCAGCGTCCTCACCGTGCAGCAGATCGTCCACCAATCTGGGCTATTCTCTGTCGAGCTGCCAAGGTGCACAGCATGGGCCAGCAGCTTCCTTTTCATGCAGGACCAAGTGGAGACAGTGTCCCTTTTGATTAAGCGCTCTGGATGAGTTTGTGGTGGGAGCCCAGCGCAGGTTGGCGTGGTGCCTTCACTGCACTGCAGGTCTGTGGGCCTGCTGGAGGATCCCCGTGGTGGAGAGTTCACACATCTTCAGTCACTCGAGCCGCATGAAGCCGAGGCAAACGGCCACAGTCGTCAATTCACTGAACCCAGAGATGCTGTACGGCATCTAACGGCGCAATTTACAATTAAAACGCTCAATCCTCCAAATGAAGAGAGTAAATTCCAGGCAACGGTGTGGGGCAAACAAGCACTTATGGCCAAGATACTGCTGCTTAATGCGCTCAGTTATCAGATGAAGGTCAAAAACACTGCACAGCCTCTCTGAACCTCCTTCTAAAAGATTTCAGATTGGAAAACCGCTGGAAGAACTATTTTACAGGAAACTTATAGAATGTGATGTTGAGAGGTTTCCATATCAGACTGAACTAGTCAAATACTTCACTAAAAAACTCATGACACGCCTCAGCTTTGAATTTCCCTCAGGATTAATGAAGTATCCATCCACTTATCTATCCATGCTGCTACCTCGGTGTCACTTCTCCTGATATCAGTAAACTTTACTCACAACCTAAAGTCATCTGAGTCTCTAAAAAGATAACAAACCTGACTGAGACACACTGGCACTAAAAGATTAGACAACGTTATTAAAATTATACACACGCTCTTAAAAATTTATGTTAAAAAAACATCAAATGTAACAGTTTGCATCAATCATTTTGAGTTTTGTCAACTTCTAATGAAACTATGTTCAACCTACCAACTATATTGAGTTACAAGAATTAGCTTTTAATTCTACATTCAAAGATATGGGTTTCATCCATCCATCCATCCATCCATCCATCCATCCATCCATCCATCCATCCATCCACATCATATTATTTGTAGCATAATTACTGGCACTGAGTGGATAAATCAGTGACGGCAGCATCCTTAGTTATTCATAACAGCTACAATATCTCCCACTAAGTGCTAATAAACCTTGTTACAATGCATTACTGGCAGTTACATCTAAACAAAGTCCAATATTAAGACTAATAAACTGAATTCAGCTCATTTGAAAAGACTGACACACTGTCTAGTTGTTGCTTCACTCCTCTGACTGATCTGAATATGTAAGGCAGCAGGAGGTAATTCAGATGCTTAGAAGACGTGACTGAAAGTGATGTTCAGCCATCAGATGACTGCTTATTACACCTATGAAGTGTCTTACAGCACATTAACACGGTTAGAAAACAGAAAGAAAGATTTCCACCACTTTAAATCTTTAACTGCTGGATCAACTTCACATTCATCTTTGATGCAAGAGTGACTCAGAGTTCCAAATACACTTATTTTTGTCTAAAAACATTCCATTAAAAAAAATCCAGATAATTTTGCTTTTATTTGCTGCTGTATTCAGTCTGTTAGAGGTGTTTCCAGCATCTGTAACAGAGTGGGACCAATCTATACCAACAAATGAAGCATAAATATTAAATTATTAGATGAAGAAC
The DNA here is from genome assembly GCA_027123335.1 of Amphiprion clarkii. Taxonomy (NCBI): domain Eukaryota; kingdom Metazoa; phylum Chordata; class Actinopteri; family Pomacentridae; genus Amphiprion; species Amphiprion clarkii. The sequence continues at coordinate 2,558,674 of CM049590.1, read as the reverse complement.
CAATAAAGGTACAAACACCCTCAATAAATAGTAATATTCCGACAGCTGTGCTACCAAAAAATACTGTAAAAATGCATTTTTTCCACACGAACTACATTTTGTAATCTTAATTTCACAGTAGATCAATTGTGTTTAGTTTCAGCATAAAGTTTACAGTGTTAAACTTGAATTTAATAGTTTTACTTATTAATTACCAAACAAATAAACATTTTATGGCAAGTTTTATGTATAATTTTTTGATTATATTCACAGTGTATTTAATTTTTTTTTAATGTTTTCTTGCTATTTTTTTTTTTTTTTTTTTTTAGAAATACTAAAAAAAAAATCTGTAAAATTAAAAAGGATTTTTCATGAAATTACAATTTTAAAGCAATGTTTGTTCTTTTCTTCATCAAATCTATAATAACGATATGGACTCAATGTTTTAACTGTGAGAAGTTGCAAAAAAATAAAATAAAATCTGCAAAAACTTTGTGAGCATCCAGACAGGCTGCTTCTTACCTGATATCACCAGCATCCATCCTTCCTTCCCTCAGTGTTTACAGCACCTGTGACAGGTAATGAGAGGAATGGAATAAACAAATAGATTTCAGGGTAATAATCGTATAAACATGTTGCCAGTCAGCACAATAAACTACTGAGTGGTTAGTTATCTTAGTTTCATCTGCTCCAACAATGAGCTCCTAACATCCATCAGATGTTCTTTCATGTTCTTCAGCAAAGTGTCATCTTGCAGTTTGTTGTGAAAACCAACATTTTTATTGCAAACTAGAGCGTGATGATATGCAGCATCCTTCATATTGTCTGACTTGTCACAGAAACTCTGATTTCTATCAGTGATTGATTGACTGATTGATAACATCAAGTCTGAAGCAGCTGATTTTTAGAGGTAACTTGTACAAATACACCACCAGTCAAAAGTCCGAAAAAAGTCACATTTTTTTGGGGGGGGGGTTTGTGGCATTTTTGCTTCTTTTAGTGACATTTTTGCTTGGTTTTGAGGCATTTTCCAACTTTTTGTGGCATTGTGGAAACTTTTTGGCCCATTGTTGCATCTTTTATTGATATTTTTGCCTGTTTTTGAGGCATTTTTCCAACTTTTTGTACCATTTTTCCAACTTTTGGAGGTATTTTTGCATCTTTTAGTGACACTTTTGCAATTTACCTTTGTACCATTTTAATTTATTTATTGGACTTGAACTACTTGAATTTCAATAAAAAACTGGAAAAATTGGGGCGTTCTACAACCTTTAACTGCAGCTCTGATTAGTGGTACCATGACTTATTATTTACCTCCTGATTACTGATGCTACCATCATATTCCATTGTTGTGAAGCCTCACAATGCTGAACACTGTAAAATAATCCTGTGGCAAGACCTAGTTATCAACTTGAGCAGGTTTGTCTGCTTCGTCTTTTTCTGTTTTCCTCGTAATTAACACAGAAAATCTCAAATAAAGTCACATAAAATATCATAGAAGTATCATGACTACCATTATGAAACATCTGGCAGATATTTTCAATTATAAAATGTCAGAATATGTTGAACTTGTTCCCAGAAGATGTTCAAATATGTTCACAACAACCCAAAACACCCAGATGTTGTATTCCCCACACATTACATCACCCCATTCACACCTGACAAGCTAATTTCTTTCTTAAGTTTTTGCTTAAGAATAATTTTAACAGTTCATCAGCCGTTGCACGCATTCTGTCAGGTAATTAATGAAGCAATAAACAGTTTCAGGTCTTGCATGCTGTTTGACTTCTGGTTGCCTGAGGGAACAATGACACCGACATGTATTTATCAGACGGGGCACAGTAGGAGCTTAATGTATTGCAATTACTTTTAGCATCTTGGTTTTACATTTGCATCCTTTATAATACTTAAGAAATGGAAATGTTTATTTCATTGCTTCCATATATGTGAACTTGTTGCCCTCATTTATCTTGATTATCTTCCAGGCTTCATGTGTCCTTTTCTAATTTACATCTTATAACCAGCAGAACAAGCAGCAAGAGGCTAATACACCGACTGTCCAAAAAAACAAAACAAAAAACAGCCGCCTCTTGGATTTAACTAAGTAAATAGGTCAGAACCTTCCATTGGATAACTACTGCAGTGATGACAACAACTTCTTTAACTCTAGCTGATGCAGGGAGGAGCTTCTCATTTCTGAAACAACCATGGTGGAAGACATATCCTGTGGTCATGGAAAGGATGTTGATCTGTCTCAGAAGGCTCAAATTATTGGCCCGCATCAAGCAAAGAAAACAACTAAGGAGATGAAACGACTAAATGCTGTGACAATGCTGTGATAACCCACAGTGCTTTCTTTCTGCTATTCTTTAGATTTTCTCATTTTTATCTTGTGCAGAAGTTTTACATTCCATTTGCTTTCCTTAATAGCATCTCAGGCTGCTATTTGCTTGAAAAGCCCAGAAACTCTCAGCTCACCGGAGGTCCCACCACACCGAGTCCAAAAACTTTTTCACCGCTTCTCCCTATCACTTTCAAATCAATACTAATTCCGATAAATACAAAACACATACACATCTGCAGGCGCGTCGGCCCGGCAGTGTTGAAAATGAAAAAGACTAAAACAGATCAACAGAAATCCCCAAACCAATCCAATCATGGTTTCCAGGAAGCTCCGGTTCCATTACTGGGAGCTGTGTACAGTCTGCTGATTCAGCACTTCCCAGGGGTTATTTCTCATAAGGCCTGTGTGGAGCCCGTCAGGGACCTCGTAAATATCCCTGCTGCACAGCCAGAACAACACCAGAATCGCTTCACGGCACAAAACACTAATGCACACTCTTTCTCCGATTTTAATCAGCGAGCCCATTTGTAAAGGAAGGAGAATATCTTGCAAGAGGCCCTATAGACCAGGAGGGTCAAACTCATCTTAGTTCAGGTTCCACATTCAACCCAATTTGATCTCCAGTGACCAGTAAAATCACAGCATAATAACCTGTAAATAACCACAACTCCAAATATTTCCTTTGCTTTTGTGCAAAAAAACACATTCTGAACATATTTAAGGAGTTATCTTTTTACAAAACATCATGAACAACCTGAAATTTCTGAAGAAAAACAAGTTCTACTTCAACAACATTCAGCCTCAGTTTATCGTTTACACATTACAACTTCCAGTGACTACAAAGGAACACAACATTTAGTCATCTGGAACTGATGATATAGTATTTTACTTTGTGATCAAAACAACAATAAAAAAAGACAAAAAATGGCAAAATATTACAAAAATGAGAAACAAAATGACAAAAAATTACAAAACATTTGACAAAAAAATTGACAAACAAAAAATGACAAAGTGTGAAACAAAACAACAAAAACGTGAGAAAAGTGATGTCAGACAAAAAAGACAAAAAACAACAAAAACAAGACAAATGACCAGAAACAGAACAAAAAAAGAGACAAAAGAATTAGACAAAAAAGTTCCAATGTGACAAATAAATGGACAAACGACAAAAAAGCGAACAAAATGACAAAAAAGAGAAACAAAACGACAAAAACATGAGACAAATCACAGAAGTCAGACAAAAAAATAACTAAAACAAGACTAAATATGACAAAAATGAGACACAAAATGACAAAAAAATTTGACAAACAACACAAAACAAAACAAAAAGTGACAAAAAATTGGACAAAAAGTTACAAACAGGACAAAATATGGCAAAAGCATGAAACAAAACAACAAAAACGAGACAAATGATACAAAACAGAACAAAAAAAGAGACAAAAATTTGACAAAAAAGTTTCAAAGTGACAAATAAATGGACAAATGACAAAAACGAGGCAAAAAATGACAAAAAAGGGAACAAAATGACGAAAAAAAATTGACCAAAAAAACACAAGCGAGACAAAACGGAAACACAAAACAACAAAAACGAGAAACAAAACGACAAAAACATGAGACATCAAAAGTCAGACAAAACCAAGACAAAAGAACAATGATCAATCTAGTATTTTACGTTATGATCAAACAACTTGTCATGGTCTAGAAATGATTTTAAATTTATAGTTTTACTAATTTACAATCTGCAGTTAATGTCTTCTCTGGAATTTTGACACTTTGAGGGCCGGATTGGACCCTCTGGAGGGCCGCTTTTGGCCCACGGGCCTCATGTTGGACACCCCTGGCCTACAGGTAAAGAGCACGCTGACAGAAGACGTTATCATCACAGAGCTGAGCTAAATAAATAAACGTCCAGTTCGCTTCTGCGTGACCTTTAGAAAAGGAGACATTTCTGGTTCTGGCGCTTTCCATAACAGATTCCTTTCATGCCCTCCTGCCTCCTTCTGGGCTCAAGGATGTCGACTCCTTGTAGAGTCCACAAGGGGTGTCCAACATGAGGCCCACGGACCGAAAGCGGTCCTCCAGAGGGTCTAATCCGGCCCTCAAAGTGGAAAAATTCCAGAGAAGACATTAGCTGCAGATTGCAAATTAGTAAAACTATAAACTTAGAATAATTTCTAGACCATGACAAGTTGTTTGGATCATAAAATAAAATACTAGATTGTTCATTGTTCTTTTGTCATTTTCTGTCTCATTTTTTTAAATATTTTGGTTTGTTTTGTCTTTTTTTATTGTTGTTTTGATCACAAAGTATAATACTACATCATTCAGTTCCAGATAGCTGTGACTAAATGTTGTGTTTCTTTGTAAACACGCTGTGATCTGGAAGTTGTAATGTGGAAATGATAAGTTGATTGAAATTTAATTTTCTTTCAAAAATTCTGGTTTTTCTTAATGTTTTGTAAAAAGATAATTCTTAAATGTGAACATTTTTGCACTAAAACAAAGGAACCATTAGGAGTTGTGGTTATTTATCGGTTATTATGCTGTGGTTTTACTGGTCCAGGTCACTGGAGATCAAACTGGGCTGAATGTGGAACCTGACACCCCTGCTGTCCACACACTGAAGACTGAACTCCCATCCAGATTAAGTCAGTGTCGGAGCAGAGGGGGTTCAGAGAGCATCCAGTCCTGAAAGAGGATTGAATCGAATACATACCAAAGTGCACCCAGGTTAAATCCCTTGATGGGAGCATCTTAGGCAAAATAACAAAAGCTTTTGATCAGCGCAGGCTTAAAGGAAATCCATTACTGAGGGCTAAAATGCCTTCAGCTTCAGATCCACCAGGGTGGAGGAAAACCTACGTGGGACGATGACGGAGAGCACATCTCCCTCCACACACGACGCCAATTATGGACATGCTGGAATCTGTCCATGGTGCTGAAATGACTCGCCTGAGGATTTAACTCTTTCCTGCTTCCTGCGTGGAAACTTCAATTGTGTTTTCAAACTCACACTGTGGAGACTCGATTTCTAGCCTCACAACACATCAGAACATTGATTTCTATCGACGCCCTACACATGCACAGCCCCTTTATTAATAGAACTGGGTCATTAAAGCAATATTACAACTTTACCAGACAGTAAACGACAAATCTGGGGCTCTAAAGTAAATAAATGATCACATATGTGCTGTAAAAGTAATAAAAAATGAAATATAAAGAATAATTTAATCCCAGTTCAGCCTGCAGCTCCTATATGATTCTAGTTAATTTAATCCTAGCCAGCAGTTTAACCAGGACACTCACATAACAAGTATGTGTGTGTGATTAGATGGCGCAGATGTAGATCAAGACAGCCAGGCGAAACCGGAAGTTACAATATGTGGTGTTCAAAATAAGAGGAAATTATTTGGAAATAAATGAATCGATCAGAACTTGGAATGAAATCTTATAAAAATGCCTCAGTTAATTGTGAACATATCTTTGTAGCGTATTGTGTATTAAAACCCGCATTTAAAGATTTTATTTTTATTTTATTTTACACAAACAATATAGTAAGACAATAACCATAGGGGGGGAAATTAGAAAGATTGTATTCAACATTAAAAAGTAATTTTGTGCAAAAAATTCAATGTAAAATGCATATTAAAATAGCATTTTCTATTTCAGTGACAGAAGTATTGCACAAATATTGACCAAATGTCAAAAGTGAACACTGTTTAAGGAGGTTATCCCTCACTTTGTGATTTCATCGGTACCCCAGATTCTTCCTCGTCTGACCCACAGAAAACCTACCCAGGAATTAGTCTGATTCTTAGACCCTGCGAGTATTAACAACCCCATCTTCATTCCAAAACTGGACTAAGAATGCCAACAATGTCAATTTACCCAGCAAGTTTAAATATTAAGAGTAAGATCTTACGATTTTAAAGTTGCCTGGTCAGTTTAAATATGGATTATTTGACCACTTCAAGCGGGGTATGACTGTTTTTTTTTTGTTTGTTTTTTTGGACAACTGAATTGAAACCAAAAGGCATCAAGCTCCACATATTAAGCTAGTCTAATTATACTTGTGCCCAATTATTTTTTAGCAAATTTCAAGGCAGTTTAAGCTGCACGAATGCGGAAAAGGCAAGTTAAAGGTTAACTTTTATTCGTGGCTTCATTGAACCCTCACATCCTGCTGTTGTTGTGGACTTTTATAAAAAATTTAACTCGCATCCCACCACTACAAAAATATAAGTATGTCACAGATGAAGTGTACAAAAAATGGAAAAAATATAAATAAGTGAAAACAAGTTCAGTAAAAATACAGTAAAAACAGCTTTTTGCTCCAGAATCACTGCCTACCTCAGCTTTAACCCAAACCCACAGATAAATATAAAGGCAACATTTTTGTTGTTTAATTGGAAAACTTTGCTTATTGTGTCAGATATTTCTATCCGACAAAATGCAATTAATTACTTACAAAACCCTCAGTGTAATCACTTTAGATATTTTGGGGATTTTTTGGGAAGATTTTTTCTCATTTTTTGAAAATATTTTCTTGCCAAATTTGGGGGATTTATTTATTTATTTATTTTAAATAAAACTTTTAAGGGAAACTTTAAAGGAATTATTGGAATTTTCTTCCTGAAGGTTTTGCAAATTTTCAGAAATTTGAAAAAAAATTTTGCTGAATTTTTAGATTTTTTTTCAGACAAGGAAATAATAATTTTTGGTGCTTGTAAATGAGGACAACAGGAGGGTTAATAAAAATACAAAGTTTTGCCTAATGATGCTCCAGAAATACTGTATACCCCAGCTTTAAATGTCGCAACGTGGGCTCTAAAGTGCTTTATTTTGAAAGTCCTGCCCGGTAATCCTCCTGTTAATCGGTGCAGCTTGACGCCGGTGCTCCGGGATCAGACACCGAGGAGCAGTTGGCAGGACAGCCGAGCCAGAACGCTCCTGAGGCGGGGACGTGTGGCTTCGTGCTGGTGTCTCTGAAGGAGAGAAGCGGAGCAGCATCTGGACCAGCGGAGACCAGAATGTTCCAGAGTTTGTGAAGAACCTCTGAAGGTCCAGGAAGTAGTTTGGAAGTGGAGCGGTTCCGCTGCTGGACGAGGCCGCCCGGAGCCGGACATGTTCGGACCCGCCGCTGCTGGGACTCCGGCTCTGTGAGCACCAGGAGCTCCGAGCGCAGGATGAGAAGCGGGGGAGACCAGCAGGACTCGGAGCCGTGATTTCCAGTTCGCCACCATGGAGGAGAAGTTCAACCGACTCATCTTCATCCCCGTCGCCGCGGTGCTCTTCCTCATGATCGGATACCAGTACGTGTGTCCGGCGGACAGCAACACCTGCTACTTCAGGACCGACGACCAGGGGCTCTTCCAGCGGCACTCGTCCGGCTTCGAGGCACTTTACCCGGAGCCGGACGGGGACGAGGACCTGCCCTCCAAGATCACGTCCCGGTTCAACTTCACGGAGCGGGACCTGGACCGGCACGTCGACTTCCACATCCGCGGGGAGGACGTGATGGTGTTCCTGCACATCCAGAAGACCGGCGGGACGACGTTCGGCCGCCACCTGGTCAAGAACATCCAGCTGGAGCAGCCCTGCGACTGCATGCCCGGCCAGAGGAAGTGCACCTGCCACCGGCCCGGGAAAGCCGAGTCGTGGCTCTTCTCCCGGTTCTCCACCGGCTGGAGCTGCGGGCTGCACGCGGACTGGACCGAGCTCACGAGCTGCGTGCCGGTGGTGATGAACAAGAGGGACAAGAAGAGCGCGCCAAAGAGCAAAAGGTGAGGAGAGGGACTTTAATTCATTCATCCACCGATTCACTCGTTCATAGGCGGTTTATTAACACCTCCTGGATCCACCGAAGTCATTAAATCACTAACTTTATATTCATGCGTTTATATTCATGTGTTAAGAATGAATGAATTATTCACCATCACCCAGCTGATTCCACTTATTCTGCTCCTTTCTTTGTCATTTATGAATGAGTGAATGATTTCAAGCCATCATTCACTCGTTCATTTTCATAATTAAACAGGTTCAAAATGAATTGAAAGTGAATGAATGAATGAGTCACTTTTTAAGCAGTTCACTCACTAATTGAAATAGAAACTGATTCTCGTTATTGTGCTCATTTCTTTATTGTCATTTGCGAATGAATGAATGATTATCTCACTCATTCACTGACAAAGCTTTTTTTCCTCACTGACTTATTTTTTTACATGAAGCCATCATTCACTTATTCATTTCAGTGAGTTAACAGATAAAAATGACTTCAAAGTGAATGAATGAATGAGTCAGTTATTAAGCAACACTTTCATTCATTCACAGCCTATTTATTGATTCACATAATTTCTCAGTGACTAATTTTTGACATGAAGCCACCATTCACTCAATCATTTCAGTGAGTTCACTGGTAAAAAAATGACCTTAAAGTGAATGAATGAATGATTAAATGATGTGAGACTATAACTCACTCATTCACTCACTTACAAAGCTTTTGTTTTCTCACTGACTACATTTTTTTTTACATGAAGCCATCATTCACTCATTCATTTAGTAATTTAACGGGTAACAAAAAGACTTAAAAGTAAATGAATGAATGGATGAGTCAGTTATTAAGCAACTCATTCATTCACCCCATTCTCTGAAATAGAAATTGGTTCCCCTTAATGTCTTTACTGAGTGAATGAGTGAGTGTTTCAATCAGCATCCAGTCATGTGAGATAAGAACTCATTAACTAACCCTTTTCTTGACATGAAGCCATCATTCACTAATTCATTTCAGTGAGTTAATAGGTTAAAAAAATGAATAAAGTGAATGAATGAATGAACGAATGGACAGATGCCAGTAAATAAGAGACTCTGAGCATACAGCGAATGAATGTGTGAGTAGATAAATGAGAAAGCCAGTCACTGAGCTGCATCGTGATTCATCCATTCATCGTGTGAGTGAGTGAGTGAGTGAGTGAGTGAAAGGAACTGGCGACTGAAGCAAACTAAAGAGTTGATTATTTGATTTTGAGGCGTTTTTTTTCTCATGATTGTTGTTTATTGAGAGACAAACCCCAAACATTTGGTGGTTTTATCTCCTCACGTCGGACCTTTTTCTGCTTCTTTTAGTTTTAAATCACTGTGAATTCAACGCTTTAAAGTTTCAAGACGGAGCCGGCGGTTTGAAACCAGCACCTCGGGCTCTTTCTGACATGCAGAGTTCACTGGAAATAATCATTAGCGGTTCTGGAATAGATCTGAGCCTACGGGAGGAGTAATGTCAGACAGAATGGAGCGAGGTGTGGAGCTCTCTTTGCTTATCTGGAGGCACTAAATCAGCACTAAGTGGATTTTTTCTAACAGCAGGTTGAGGCGCCGATTCTCTTCGGTTTTCAGTTTCCTCCGGGGCTCCACTCGTGTGCGTCCTTATTGGGATGTAATGCAGGGTGTGGAGGCGATAAAGCCTCGGTGTTAGCATGCACACCGCCACCGGTCTGCACATCCAGCCGGCTAACGGGCTGCTTCCTTCCCCGACTCGAGGTCTGTTTCAATTTCCTGTAATTACAGCAGCAACACGGCTTGGCTTAAGGGAGTAAATCACTTAAGAAGGGCAGGGTCCTCTGAGGTGTGCCGCCTCGGTGTTGAAGCCAATTTGCCTTGCAGTCGGTTCAGAGAGCAAATCTCCATATGTTTCCAAGAGCGTTAAAGGGGGTCGGCGAGGGCCTTCAAGAATCCTTCAAATCCATTAACTGCCCTCAGTAGCAGCCATCTGACCTGATTTAAGGCTTTGAAACAGCCGTACCGGTCAACACCTGTCAACTCAATGTACAGTGACACGGAAAAGTATTTGCCCCCGACTCAAATTCTTATTTTTTTGCATATTTTCCCCACAAATTCACTCAAGAAATCACTTCAATAGAACCAGTCTGACTAAATGAAGTCGGTCAAAAGATCTCAAAAAGCTGCAACAGATTGCCGCAATCCAAAGAAATTCAAGAACAATTGACATCTATCAGTCTGGAATGGGTTCCAAAGCCATTTCTAAAGCTTTAGGAGTCCAGCGAACTACAGTGAGAGCCATCATCCACCATTGGAAAAAACATGGAACAGTGGAGAACCTTCCCAGGAGCCGACCAACATTATCCCATGAGCACAGCGACGACTCATCCAGAAGGCTGTATTTTAGAAGAAATATGGATCCATCCTCATATATATATACTTTATGAAGACACAGAACCAGCCTCAATTCATTTTATTTTTTTTTTTGCGCTTTAATTCCCTTTTCAAGATTCAATAATTATTTTATACTGCGTTGTGTTGGCCAGGTTTCAAGTAAATTTTGAGTTACTTTGGAACAGTGTTTTAACTAGTTTGGGATATTTTTGAGTAACTTTGGACGTTTCAGGTCATTTTGGACAAATTTTGCCAAACTACAGGTAGTTTTTACTCATTTTGTACAGGTCTTTAGTTTTTTGGTTTTTTTTGGACAATTCAGACTCATTTTGGACAAGTTTCAGGTCCAAATTTCAGTGTTATCCTGTTGGAGTTTACAGCGTTTGAAAATGTGCAAAAATTGGTTCAAAATCGTCCAAAATATGATACAGAAAACAAAATGGTCGACTTCCTGTTTGGTTTAAGGCATGGTTGTCCATTACCTTTTTCATAGCTTATTTCATAGCTGTAGGTAGCATGTAAAGGCCGTTGTTACTGTCTGAGATTTTCCAGGTGGCGCCATTGAACCACTTTGACTCACACCTATGTATTTCCCCTAAAATGTCAAATTTTGTCACCGGTCCTAATGTGATTTCCTGTATTTTTAGGCCTTGAAAACTGTGGTTTAACAGACGGACAAGAATGAAAAACAATAAACTCATGAGTGTGAAGAGGGTCTTCACACCATTCGTTGCTCGGACCTTAAAGATAAGAATCCGAGAAGGGGGCAAATATCATTTCACAGCACTGCAGTATTAAAAATCAGCCCTCGTTACCATTGGCACTTTGCTAGCCGACGTGTTTGGCTTCATGTTTACCAAATCTGGGGTTATGCGGCCAGTTTTCTGCTATTAAAGGTCAATTATTTCACTAATTCTCACGAGGGAGGTGTTGATTGGAGTGTCGCCTTTCCGCTCACGGAGCTAATGAGCGCTGAGTTAACTCTTGTTGGTGTTGACTTACGGAATGATTTTCCTGGCTTATCGCTGCACCCTATCTGATAGAGGACACCGCAGCAGGAAGTGCTCAGTGATAATGTGATACGTGGCCGATCCCTGCAGGGAGGAACTCGTTCTGCTGTTCCATGTGAAGGTCAGAGGTCTCCTGAGTGGCTCCAGCGTCTTGTTTCGAGGACAGATTTCTCCTGTTTAACGTCACTCATTGTGCTGCTCCAATAGACTGCATGTATATTTTAGAAGAAGGTATCAGATTTGAGCCAAATGCAGCCGTGAGTCATAACTCAGCTTATACCCGTGAATTTGTTGGTGGATGTGTGAGTCATAACTCGTTCGGCGGCCACAAATCTGTCACATGAAGTTCTCATTTCCTCGAGGATAATGCCGGCTTGATTTTCTGTCCACACGCCTCTGGAAAGAAATATCGGGGAACCGTTTCGAGAAAGACGAACAATTAAGCCGAGACTCGCTGTCATTTCAGATTAAACCTGCTGAATAAAGACTCTGCAGAGCTTTTCTGCGTCGCCACCAGGGTTCATGTTGCTGCTTCATCAGCCCTGAAAGGCTCGTGTCCTGTCTCTTTGGGCAATGTCGTCCCTCCATGATGGACGCACAGCGATGGCAGCAGAGGGAACAGAGCCGAGTCTGTGTTTGCGTTTGTGTAGAAGCCGTGTAACAGCTCATAATACAATATTATATGCTACTCTGATCTGCTCTGGAAGATTACTCTACCTCACTAGATTTGTTTGTTTCGCCTTGATCCCTCTGTTCTTAAGAGGTTAAACAGTATTAGAGCCAAACATCTATAATCCCCATTGCTTTATCAACTCACAAAGAACTCCAAATGTTGTTTTCCTGGTCTGATTGCAAAAGAAAATCCAACTTAGTACCAGCGTGTTGACACTGAAGGATGACTCTCATCTTATACAAGTCACATATAGCAATAAGAGTGCAGACAGGCAGCGATCAAACATGCTGGGAAAGGAGGACGCCCACACTTAGCTTCAGGCTACATCCAGCAGGGTGTGATGTAGTTTGCAGGGAAGACTTGCATATCCGAGCCCTCAGACAATACTCTGGTTTATTTAACTCCCCAGGACAAGATAGAACACATGGCCCAAAGAATACGCTTTACTCAGACAGTGTAGTACAATTTAGAGTTCTTCCATTTGCTGCTACTTTAACCCCAGTAAAACCCACTGTGGCAGAAATACATCAGTTTGATTTTTTTAAATATTATTTTCTAGTATATATAAATATATATATATACACTTTTTTGTTTTATTTTGCTAATTTTCTTCTCTATTTGGGTTTATAGATTATTTACATTTTTAGTTTTTTTTTAATATAATATAATGTATATAACCTGTCACAACATTGACTCATTGCTCTCCTCGACCACCACCGAACCCCGCTAGCTGAGCCGCCACTCACCTCTCCTTCTGGGTTGTCTTCTCCTGAGCTGGAGGGGAGAATATCCAAACTTGACCAAATCCGTGATGAAGGACACTGTAGAGGTCACTGGACTCGACTGCCCTGTGTCTGGATGCCACCGATGCCCCGGCCACTGACCACCGGCGCTGGCTGGAAGAGAAGCCCCGGTTAGCTCGTGGACTGGTGCCGGTGTCGCGCCAAAACTGACTGCAATCTGTTGGAGCACATGTCAATTTTGTCACTGCTGTCTGTCTGTCTGTTAGCAACTTTACTCAAAAACAGACTAACAGATTTGGTTGAAATTTTCAGGGAAGGTCAGAAATGACACAAGGACCAAGTGATTAGATTTTGGCAGTGATGCGGCTTATAGTCTGGATCCACGGAGCACGGCGTCACTGTAACCATGACAACTAGTGAACACTACATGATCACATGATTGTGATCCTACTACAAATCCACTGCTACAGACGTATACATTGGAAATGATCCAAGGAACAACTGATTAAATTGTGGGGGTGTTTCTGAGTTCCATCAGTTCCCACCGCCCGCTACATATTTAGGACACGCGATTCAGTATCTGTACATACTGTACATATGCAGAACACACACCTGTACTCAGCGCAAGGTCATTGCGTTTGTGGGCACATCTATATTAAATGGACACATTCTATGGTGCTGTGATTTCTGATCATCAATAACTAGTAAACAAATGCTGCATTTCTGACATATGGGGGAATGAGCAGCCTTGGAGGAGGACTACACTCCATAATGTTGTTCTGACCAATCAAAAGGACAGTTAGTGATATTCATTATTCAGTTTGGAATACAAACATCTCAAATGTCAGTATGTTAACTCTGAATGAAGACGCTTCCTGTTGGATATTATTCCAGTAAAGCATTGGAACAGTGGAGAACGAGAGCTTGTCATATGCGACTATAATTGCAGTATGTTTAAAAGGCAAGCTTTTAAAATAACTGTAGATATCATTGAGTGAAACCTTAATTGAAGGCATCTCTAATGACATTTTGATAAGGCAGAATTCTCGTTGGAAACATTGAACTGAAAATATCTTGAACTGGAATCGTTACTGGTCAGAATCTAACTGGATATCAGCTAATTCATACATAATTCAGTTCACGTTGTGGAAAAGTGCAGCCAAATTGTCGACATCAGTACTGCAGATTTCCATGTACATATGATGATATCTGTACAGGAAGAAAGACGAAGTGAATATCTGAAATTGGAAGAACAGAATTACAGATATCTATAATACATATCCAGTCTGAATGTCTGTATGTCCAGCGAACCTCTTCACCTTAGTGTAACCACCTGCCTCATTTTCCCATCACCATCCTCTGATGAAACACATTTTTCTATCAGGGAGGTTGTGAAATCAGCGTGTCTAAATATTCTCCACTCTCCCCTGAATGTACAGAATTTCCGCGGTCCTTTTCACAGCCTACATCTCGGTTGAAGCCGCCTTTCTCCACAACGACATGATTCAATGATGTCTTTTACCTGGATTCACCTCATTACTGTACCTCAGGAAATGAGGAATATTTTGCACATTTGGTGCATGTCGCTGGTCCTGTTGGTCTGTTCTGGAGACAGAAGCACCATCTGTCTGCTTTTGAGCAGCACTTAATAGTCACCTTGAAATCACCTCTCTCCTACACACCCTGCCAGTGTAGAAACTAATAACAGCAGCAAATACATAAACTGCAGCATATTATTACACAGACGTGGAAGTACCTGCAGCGCAACGGCTGGAAATGCTTCATATTCTGAATTATCTTTTTATTTTCTGTACTTTGCTGTGAATGTGGGGTGTTGACATCTGGAAAAAACACATCTTTAATAAATGCATAAGACTAAAAAGTGAGAATGATCATTTATTAGCTCCTTGGTTACCAGGAGAGTTAGCATAGCAACCACATATAGCCGGGGAGTCAAACTCATTTAGTTTAGGTTCCACATTCAGCCCAATTTGATCTCCAGTGACCAGTGAAATCACAGCATAATAACCTATAAATGACCACAACTCCTAATATTTTCCCTTGTTTTCATGCCAACTACATTCTGAAAATATTCAAATGTAAGGAATTATCTTTTTACAAAACATCATGAACAACCTGAAATTCCTAAGAAAAATAAATTCAATTTCAACAATTTTCAGCCTCAGTTTATCATTTCCATATTACAACTTCCAGATCAGAGTGTCGACAAAGGAACACAACATTTAGTCACAGCAAAAAAGGAACAAAATGACAAAACGAGACAAACTATTACAAAAATGAGGAAAAAACCACACGAAACAAAACAGAGACAAAAAATTTTATTAAAAAAGTTACAAAGCGACAAAGAAATGGTCAAAAACAAGACAAAAAATGAAAAAAAAACGAGAAAATGACAAAAATGACAAGTTAGTGGAAAAAGGACAAAAAGCAACAAAAATGAGACAAAATATTGCAAAAACTAGACACAAAATGACAAAAGGACAATGAGCAATCTAGTATTTTCCTTTATGATCAAAACAACTTGTCATGGTCCAGAAATTATTTTAAATTGATAGTTTTACTCATTTCCAATCTGCAGTGAATGTCTTCTCTGTGATTTTTCCACTTTGAGGGCCGGATTGGACCCTCTGGAGGGCCGCTTTTGGCCCACGGGCCTCATGTTTGACACTGATGACCTACAGCGATGCATTATGAGAATACACTGGCGTTAATGAATTGACAGCACACTTACAAGGACGTTTGCAATTCACCTCCTGGAGTTTTTTCCATTTTCCTCCTATTATCCACTAAGTTCTTAGTTAACATAAGCAGCGTCTACTTGTCCTCCTCATGTAAAACCTCACTGAGTAACACATCGCCAGTCAAAGTAGTTTCTCATTGGTCCACCACCGGTCAGAGGCTCCTGCAGGCTTCGCTCACAGCATGAGGCAACAGCATTCGCATCGCAGCGGGTGACGAAATTGCTGCAAGGCCAGACGTCAGACCTCGTTGAACTGGCGGGTTACTCCTCCTCGGCCTCACACTGAGCAATCAGAGAGCAGAACCTTATTACTGACCTCATTATTTCAGATCAGAGCAAAGAATGCAGGCCGGCCGGAGCGCAGATCAGCCCCAGTTTAATTAGCTCGGCTCATTCTGCACACACAAGGTGGTTTTAGCTGCTAACTGATCACGATAAAAGCTTCAAAACAGGGGAGTCAAACATTCGGCCGACTTAGAAACGTGTCAGAGAGAAGACATTAACTGCAAATTGTGAATATGTAAAACTATAAATGTAAAATAATTTAATTCATAAAGTAAAATACTAGATTGTTCATTTGTCATTTTGTGTCTCATTTTTGTCATATTTTGTCTCGTTTTGTCAGACTTTTGTCATTTTGATCATAAATTAAAATGCTCTATCATTCAGTTCCAGATAGCTGTGACTAAATGTTGTGTTCCTTTGTAGACGCTCTGTGATCTGGAAGTTGTAATGTGGAAATGATAAACTGAGGCTGAATGTTGCTGAAATTGAACTTATTTCTCTTAAGAAATTTCGGGTTGTTCTTAATATTTTGTATAAAGATAATTCCTGAAATGTGAACATTTTTGCACTAAAAGGAAACATGAGGAGTTGTGGTTATTTATAGGTTATTATGTTCTGATTTTACTGGTCACTGGAGACCAAACTGGGCTGAATGTGGACTAAAATGAGTTTAACACCCCTGCTTTAAAATGTGAAAGTTCATGCTAAAAAAAAGTGACGGGATTATGGCGAAAGAGATTTTATCGATGATTTTCTGTTTCTGCGTGTTAAATAAACTCTGCTGAAACACTACAAGCCCACATGAGAAAAAACATCTGGTTGCAAGTTTTCAGACATTAATCTTCCTTCACAGTTACAGTGAGTCGGTTTAAATCCTCAGCTGAAGAGAGCCATATGCAGAGACTTCAAGGAGGGATGTATGTTACTGAGAGTGTTCTTTTTATCCATTTCGAAGCAGAGTTCTTAAATGCTTTAGGCACAACACAGCCCTTTTGCTGTCAACTTTGCTTTTGACTGTGATTTCAGTCTCTCTGCTTACACATCAAGTTATTTTCAGGCTGCTGACAACCACACATTGCTGTTAAACTCAGTGTGACAAGAATGCTGACAGAAAGTGTGACCCTCGGTAGCCCGAAGACAGAGAAACTGCATCTGTGATCCTTTAGATTGAGGCTGTGCAACTTTTTAAGGAAAAATGTGTTATTTACGCTAAATTAATTTACTAAATGGAAATGCACCACTGCTCAGTTTCATACAGGAATGGGTTTAGCAGGTAGAGGCCATCTAGTCAGACCAGAGGCTGTATGTAAAGATGGACAAGGACTCCATCACGTTAGTTTCCTGAATTTTGAAGTAACAGTGCCTAAAATCTAGCTCATCTAATCAAAAAATGAGCGAAGAATTGGAGTGGAGCTGAGCCAGTCACTCAAAACAGACACACACTGAACAAGAAAAGCAATCAGAGAGCACAGTCCTCCTCCAAGGCTGCTCATTCCCCTATTCGGCATTATCAGAAATGCAGAAATGTTTACTAGTTATTAATGATCAGAAATCACAGCAACATAGAATGTGACCATTTAATATAGATGTACCCACAAACAAAATGACCTTACACTGAGCACAGGTGTGTGTTCTGCATGTGTACGTTATGTACGGATACCGAATCATGTGACCTAAATATGTAGGGGGCGGCGGGAATTGATGAGACTCAGAAACATGCCCACAATTCAATCAATTGTTCCTTGTATCATTTCCGACAGATAAGTCCTGATAAGTCCTCAGTGGTGGATTTATAGTAGGATCACAATCATGTGATCATCAGCAGGCAGCTGATGTAGCGTTCACTTGTTATAAGTAAAGTAAGTAAAAGTAAATAAGTAAACTGCATTGTTCAGTTCCAGATAGCTGTGACTAAATGTTGTGTTCCTTTGTCGACACTCTGCGATCTGGAAGTTGTAATGTGGAAATGATAAACTGAGGCTGAATGTTGCTGAAACTGAATTTATTTTTCTTAAGAAATTTCAGGTTCATGATGTTTTGGAAAATGATAATTTCTTAAATGTGAACTTTTTTGCACTAAAACAAAGGAAACATTAGGAGTTGTAGTTATTTATTGGTTATTATGCTGTGATTTTACTGGTCATTGGGCGATCAGAATGTGGAACCTGAACTAAAATGAGTTTGACACCCCTGGAGTAAAGATTTCTGTATAGCAGACTTTACCAATTCCACTTGCTAGCTCTATATAGCTATCTGAATGCTACCCTTTATTCAAAATTGCATAGAGCAGTAGCATTTGGCGCTATCCCAGCTGTTACGTCATGCTAAATCTCACTGTTTTCTGTGAACATTAGCATTTAGCATAAAAATTAGCGGACTGTCACTTTAAGTAAAATTCACTTCACTTCTGTTTAGGAGACAGTTTTCATTTCACAAGTTCTGATTCGTCACTTTGTGTGGGTGGAAAAGTGGATGTACAGTACCTGACACCACAGTTTTATTTTTAGGAAGGGGTGAATGTGCAGGTCTTTGGGGAGATTCTTTGCTGCAGCCTGATGTTCTGAAGTAGGAAGATGAGGAACAGAATCTCCTCAGGTTTAGCATTCGGTGTTGGTCTTCTATCCTCACACAATCCTGGCTTACCAACACTCCATGCGACCAAACAAACGACACTGATGAGGTGTAAACGTTTGGTTTACGTGTCACAGTACGTCTCTTCACATACACTCAGCAGCCTGTTGATGACGTCTGAACTAAAATTATCACCTTTTGTATGACTTGGCATAAGGTGATTTATGCCACAGTGTGCAGTACCAGTACCACAACCTTAATCATAGATCTTACAGCAGAATGATGATAAATGAAATTAATAAACTATCTTTTTACAAAACATTACTCTTATAACATAGCTGTATAGCTACTTATGAACAGAATTCTGTTAGCCAGCCAAGCTAATTTATGTTATATAAAGAACCCTCAGCTACTGTTAGTCTCTGATGTGGCTTGGTAGCCAAAGTTACATACATGAAAACAACTGCAAGAGCATGCGGGAATTAACTTTATTATTACCAATATGGTGAAATAAGAGGTCAAAAACAACGTAAAAACCTAAAAAAACTACAATATACAGCATTCCTTGTACAAGTAGAGGAGTCGCCCCCTGCTGGCTGTTAAAGAATGCAGGTTTAAGCACTTCCTCACTTTTCCAACAGTATTTAAAAACAATGGAAATCTTGGAAAACTGCTATCATATCTGAAAGTAATAGAACCATGCTGTGTTTAAGCATTATGGAAGCATATATTTAAGTCCTGCCTTTAAACACGCACCATAAATAACGAACGACAGACGCGCTGCTGCTGCCTGAGTGTGAATATGATAATGAACTGATAAGGATTTCTGATACCTTCAACTGCCAGCGCTGGTGGATGTTGTTGTTGTGTTTACCACTTGTGTTGACACACTTCTATAGCTGGTGAGGTCCTGTGAGAAAAGATCCCACCAGTAATTACCACCAAGAGGTTGATGTGAACAAGCTTTGTTGTCAGTAGTCTTTACGAATATACATGCAGCATTTGTGAGGAAAAATAAAAGCGTAGATTTGTCGTTTGGGTAACATTTTTGCCATAATTACCATATGAATTCTTCAGTTTTGTTTAGTTTTAACCACCAAAATCAAAATCGGTTTATCCTTAAGTGAACATTTGTGCTAACGTTGAAGAATTTCCTTCTTTGCATTTTTGTTTTATTGTGTTTTATTGTACAGTTATATTTTGACTTGAGGTCACAACGACCGTCTAAATCTAATCAACTCATCTCTGACTCAAAGTAAACATTTGTGCCAAATGAAAGGGTTGGACAGACCCTCAGACATAAAGCAGGTTTTAGGTATTTTGGAGCATTGTATATTTTTTCACATATCAAAAACTGAATTTTTGAGAGATTCTATCGTAGTATGTGATTTTATTTTACTACTTCTTTTTTTTTTCTTTTTAACAATTTTTGCTTAGCTCTTATGAAGAATTTATTGATTTGGGCCCATAATAATACATCATTATACAATATATAATAAATTAAGTTTTTGCTGCTAATTACTCTGCCAAGGAATGTGGTGGAGTTATGCGACGATCGGCGTACGTTTGTCCATCTGTCTGTCTGCCTGTTACCAACATTATTCAAAAACGAACCAACAGATTTGGATAAAATTTTCAAGGAAATTCAAAAATGACAGAAGGACCAAGTGATTCAATTTTGGCAGTGATGCAGCTTATATACTGGATCCACGGATTTGTTAAAGATTTCTGTATCATTGTCAGATAGTGGCACGGCGTCACTGTAACCATGACAACAAGTGAACACTACATGATCACATGATTGTGATCCGACTACAAATCCACCGCTGAGGACTTATCAGGACTTATCTGTCGGGAATCATACAACAACTGAGCAGCCTTGGAGGAGTACTGCGCTCTCTGAGTGGTTTTCTTGTGTTACTGCGTGGTTGTTTTGCACCTGTTTTGTTCATTTCTCGTCTTTATGTAGTCGTTTTGCAGGTCTGAGGTTATTTTGCATCTTTTTGTGGTCATTTTGTATGTTTTTGTACTCACTTTCTGTCACTTTTTGGTTATTTTACATCAATTTCTAGTCATTTTGTGCCTTTTATCATGGTTTTATGTTACTTTGTCATTCTTTTGTGCCAATTTTGGTATTTTTTTGTCTTTTTGCACCCATTTTGGTCATTTTTTTGTTATTTTACATCAATTTCTAGTCATTTTGTGCCTTTTCATCATGGTTTTATGTTACTTTTTGGTTCTTTTGGGTTGATTTTGGTAGTTTTTTTGTCCTTTTACACACATTTTGGTCACTTTTTGGTTATTTTACACCAATTTCTAGTCATTTTGTGCTTTTTTATCGTGGTTTTATGTTACTTTGTGGTTCTTTTGTGTCGATTTTGATAGTTTTGTCTTTTCGCACCCACTTTGGTCACTTTGTGGTTATTTCAGCCTTGGATGAGTACTTCGCTCTGAGTGCTTTTCTTGTTATTGGATTTTAAGATTGACTTGCCTGAGATGTTGACAACAGATTGCTTTTTAAATATTCTCTCTTACTGATGCTAACTTTTGGCTCAGCTTATAAAGTTCTTTGGTACTGAGGTACAAAAAAAATAAAAATCATAATTATAAGGTATTATAAGATATGAGAGCGTCTTTTACATAGAGATCTTTAAATTTATATTTCAAGTGTTGGAAATGGGACTAAATAACCTTCCATAAAGTATTATAAGAGTGTTTTTGTTTGTTTAATTTCCTGCTTAGTTAAAATACAAACAAGAACATTTCATTTTATCACATTCTAGAGATCTAAACTGTGTCCCTGAAGCACATATGGATGTTTTCAGAGGGATCAATAGCAGCTTAAATGCCAGAAACCAGAATACAAAGGCCTGGGTTGCTGATGAGCAGACATATCCCCGTTTAGATCCCAAACTGGTTTGAAGAAATAAGTTAAAGGAATTCCTCAGACAAACAGCCTCGCTGGTGTTAAATCAAAGCCGTCGTGTCGCTCCCTTCAGGACAGCGAGCAGTGGCTCTTATTCTGTGGAGAAATGGGAGATATTCAGAGGATCGTGGTAATCTCCACACTCCTTAGAGGGATTAAGGGCAGTCGAAGACAGGTTTTATTATACGAGGGAGGAGGAAGGAGGGGGGATTAATCCAGAAGTCCAGATTTATACAGAAACCTGTCGACTGTTTAGAAGATTTCAGGGAACAGTGTATGTATGTGTCCACCGGACTTCTTCGCTAGATAGATCATTAAATGCCTCACTGTTGGGTTGATGGATAGATCATTCTAGAATAAGAGTCTTTACCCCTCCTGTTGTCCTCATTTACAGGCACCAACAAATATTGTTTCCTTGTCTGAAAAAAATCCAAAAAATCTGCAAAAAAAATTCCCCAAATTTCTGAAAATTTGCAAAACCTTCAGGAAGAAAATTCCAATAATTCCTTAAAAGTTTCCCTCAAAAGTTTTATTTTTAAAAAATCCCCCAAATTTAGCAAGAAAATTCTTGTAAATATTTTCAAAAAATGAGTAAAAATCTTCCAAAAAAATCCTACAAATATCTAAGTGATTCCATATATATCAGTAAAATTTTCAGTATTTTCTTTAAGAACATTCATAAAAAAAATCAACCAAAATCCAGCGAATTTCGATGGATTTTGGTTGTTTTTTTTATGAATGTTCTTAAAGAAACTTTTTCAATATTTTTTTTTCCACCAAAATGTGACAAAATTTTGAAAATGTGGAGATCAGAAATTTCATGGTGAAAATGTATTTTTTTTTCTCCACATTTTCAACCTGAAGTAGAAAAATTCCAAAAATTCCTTGAAAAGTGAGCAAAAATCTTCCAAAAAAACCCTAAAAATATCTAAAGTGATTACATATATATCAGCAGAACTTCTGATATTTTCTTAAGAACATTCACAGAAAAATCAACCAAAATCCAGTGATATTCGCTGGATTTTGGTTGCTTTTTTGTGAATGTTCTTAAGAAAAATCTTTTTTTTTTTCACCAAAAAATGTTAAAAGATTTTTCAAAAATGTTGAAAATGTGGACATCAGAAGTTTCACTGTGAAAATAGATTTTCTTCCACATTTTCCAACTTTAAAACGGGTTAATTTGACCCGCAGGACGACACGAGGGTTAAACTCTCTTAGGTCAACCTCATTGAGTGCACAGCAAAATATTTCTTAAAAAGAGCGAAATTGAAAGTAGCAAACACACGTATAGGAAGCATACAAGCAGTAAATCACTCACGACTTTCAGAAAGCAGCATTCACATATTTGTGAAAAGCTTTTCAGAAATCTCTGCAGTTTGTGTGGGTAGATGCAACCTTTGCAGTGTACAATCTTCCATTTATCCTTCCCATATCTACGCGCTCCTAGAAGGCCGGCTGACACCTCGCAAAGCTGCAAAGATTAAGGTGTCAAGCAAAGGGTAAGGCTAAGACGTTAAAGCCACTAAAACTGCACACGGAAGGTCACAGTGGAGCGTATGTCCTCGTTTCCATGTTTGTTGTAGGAGTGTTTGAGAACCAAATGAACTCCAGGAACTCTGAGAGAATGTAGCAGCATCTATACACATTTCTTCGTTTCGTGTGTGTGTGTGTGTGTGTGTGTGTGTGTGTGTGTGTTTTGAAACCTATTTAATTTAATTTCAGTGTGAACTCCAGCTCCTCACACACGTCTACCACCTAGTTTTCAGCAAAAAAACCACATCTTCACACCCCGCACTTGCCCGGACACGGCATCTTTCTCGAAGCGTTCTCAGTTCCCTCGTCTCCACACCAGCAGCATCCCTGGGGCTTTTCCTTTATCGCCCGAAATAGCAACTCATATCTGCGAGCGGCGAAGATCACAGTGCAGCTCCTCACTCATCACTTCTCTCCTCTAACTCTCTGTTTAAGCAATGTTACCTGCTTCCTTTCTAGCCATTTCTGTTTGTTTTTCCTGGTCTTCTGTAGTCATTCTTTCTCCCATTGCAGAGCTGAAATGCTAATTACCTCTAAATGCAGTATTTTCCCACTATGGGCATTTATTTTAGTTGTTTTGGTGCAAAATTAGAATCAAATTCAGGGGAAAAAAACAATTATTTAATAACCATACTATGTGAACTGCTATGAGATAACATGTTGTGAACTGGCACAATATAAATAAAACTGAATTAATAAGAGCTTGATACGCACAAACTTGTGTTATGTTCAAAAGTTTGGGGGCATCCAGACAATTCCATGTTTTCCAGTAAAACTCCCACTTTTCTCCATGTGCTAACATAACTGCACAAGGGTTTTCTAATAATCAATGAGCCTTTCAACAGCATTAGCTAACACAATGTAGCATTACAACACAGGAGTGATGGTTGCTGGAAATGTTCCTCTGTACCCTATGGAGATATTCCATTAAAAATCAGCCGTTTCCAGCTACAATAGTCATTTACCACATTAACAACGTCTATATTATTAATTCAATATTGTCTTCATTGAAAAAAAAACTGCTTTTCTTTCAAAAATAAGGACATTTCTAAGTGACCCCAAGCTTTTTAATGGTATATATAGACTTGCATGCGTGTGGTTTTATCCGATTTGATCATGGATGTGTTCAGAAAATTTGGGCACTTGATTATAAGATGTTTCCCACTCAGTGCTTTAAAGGGAAACTTCCCCAAATATCCAGTTGAGGCTGGCTCCAATCCCTACAATGTTAAAATGTCCAAATTTACAGCAGAATTAAACATATTAAAGTCTGGTTTTGCTGTCTGTGGCTTACAACTGTATGGACAGTACTTGGTTCTCACCCATTTAAATTATATTGAGGCTTAAAGTTGCACAAGTAATGGTGCGGCCAATTGTCCAGGACCCATAAACATTCGAAACCTGCCTCAGCTCCACTCAGGTTCTGCTGGAACCTCATGGAAGGTTCATCCACCTTTATCCATGTCTACGCGTTACTTCCATGCCGTTTGGCCCACTGCACATGCTCATTAGTGTGTTTTACAACGGCACAACCCTTCTGTGGAAGTCACTTTTCTTGGCTCTCAGGAGGGTTTACAAATATGAATCCTCCAAGGATTAAAACTTCCCAACAGAAACAGACCTTGTTTGCAGTTGGAGACGTGGATTGTTTTTCATTGCAATACCACAAATGACCACTGGGAGATTTTGGCATCAAGGCCGAGTGGAATCCAGCTCTGTTAATACACCCATGGACTTGACTGATGCAACATGAGCAAACAATCCACCAACTGTAATTCCATTTTCATTCAAGTACAACTTAACTGTGATTGGTGCTCAGAAATGCCATCTTTTGTAATTTCAGCCCCAATCATATCAAACGATGGAAAAACTCTGAACGTAAAATAACCACCTGTTCCAACTTTGACACCACTGTTCTACCCTAGCGCTTGTAGTGTGATAAGAAACTGACGGATTTCAGCAAATATCCGGACGGTTCGTTGAACTTCCTGCCAAGATCCTTGAATTAAGCTTAATTATTCAACCTTTCACCTTCCTAAAGCTACAATAGGTGATAATACCATTGCTAAAACATTCAGATAAAGCTGAACGATGAATCACAGTGTGACTAGAGACAGGCCCAGACAGTAATTCCCTCTTTGAGCCAATGGTTAAGGGATCCCTTGTGGGCACAGAAACACCTTTAAAATGGATTTGCTCCAACTGTGCGCGTTATCAACGCCCTGACTGTGTGAAATCGATGTGCAGTCCTGAGCTTGTTTTCAGAGTCGCTTCTTCTGCCGATAGAAACAGTGTGGAAAATGATACTTCATTGACGGCACTCATTGGAACAGTGTGAGGTTTAGCTGGAGCTGTAGACCCATACTTCAGAAAAAGCTCAGTGCAAAAACTTTAAATCTTACCAAGTCTATTTGTCTTATTTTTAGTCAAAATGTCTCATCCCACTTGATTTAAGATAAATTCACTTAACAAGTGACATTTCAGCATGATGGAGGGACTTGTTTTAAGACAGTGCATCTTAAATATCTTGTTAAGTCAAACAATATAGAAATTATCTTGTTTTCACCCTCATGTCGTCCTGCGGGTCAAAATTGACCCGTTTTAAAGTTCGAAAATGTGGGGGAAAAAAATATTTTCACAGTGAAAACTTATACATTTTCACAATTTTGGGGGAAATTTTTTAACTTTACTGGTGGACAAAAAAATGTTTAAAAAAAAGTTTCTTCAACAACATTCAGAAAATCAAAATTGAGCGAATTTCGCTGGATTTTGGTTGATCTTTTTTTCCCCAAATGTTCTTAAAGAAAATAGAAGTTTTACTGATAAATTTGTAATCACTTTAGATATTTTTAGGATTTTTGGGGGAGAAGATTTTTATTCATTTTTTGAAAATATTTACAATTTTTATATATGTATTTTTTTTTTCATTTTTATTTCTTGCCAAATTTGGGGACTTTTTAAAAAAAACTTTGAAGGAATTTTCTGCCTGAAAGTTTTGCAAATTTTTATAAATTTGGGGAACTTTTTTGTTGAATTTTTGGATTTTTTTTCAGACAAGGGAACAATATTTTTTGGTGCCGTAAATGAAGACAACAGGAGGGTTAAGACACCTAACCTTGACAATCCTTGTAAAAAAGAGCTTAAAATAAGTTTGCCAGCTAATTTTGAGATCTCAATATTCTAAATATCACATCTTATTTCAAGAAATCTTACCAAGCCATTTTTCACTTGTTCTATTGGCAGATTTTTTTTCACTTATTTCAAGGTAAAAGTTCCTTGAAATAAGTTTTTTTTGCCTGTTTTGAGAGGGGCATTTTTTCCAGTGCTTCAACTGAAAGCAACATGATGTATTTTCATTTTTAAAAAGACGAGCTAAATAAGATTGTTGTTGATCCACTCTGGTTTTTGCACGGGCGGCTTCTTCAGTGGCATAAATAGTTTCCATCAAGGCTTTTATCATGAGTCTGACGGCGTCCTTGATGGCGGTGAGTGAATTAACAAGGCAGATATTGATCTTCGGCTGTGAGTTTCCTCTGTAGCGTTTTTGATGGTGATTTAGAGAGTGAGAGAGAGACAATCAAAGAGCGACGGAGGAGAGAGGACGGTCGATAGTGTTTGCAGGTTTGCTGTGTGGAGAAAGGTGACAGGCGGCGAGAAGGGCATGGACGAGGCGTCGGATTGATCGAGAGCAAAATGCGACAAGCAGATTTAAGTTTACCTCCAGGAAAAAGCATGCATGATCTCACACACCACTGCTGCTGATCGTGCCATTATCCGACGCTTGCTTCAACACTGTGTACAATCACTCAAATCTCTGAGAACATCAGGCCTTCACTCCATCGATCAGGAATCAGAGAAGGGAACCGTAAATGTTCCCACTTTGTGCTGTTCAGCCGTTAAAAGACTTGAAAGCCATTTAGACAGATTTAACTAAATTAAATTTAGAACTTTTTAGAGCTGGTTATCACGATTGTGGTTTTGGATGCTTTGGAAAACGAAGATGAATCCAAATCTCAAGGGGATGAAAGGAAAAGACCAGCTAGAATAGTCATTTCCCACATCAACAATGTCTAGACAGGATTTCTCATTCATTTAATGTTATCTTCATTGAAAAAAAAAGATTTTCTTTCAAAAATAAGGACATTTTTAAGTGACCCCAAACTTGAACAGTAGTGTGATAAAATATAGCAAAAATAGAGTAAAATTACAGTAAAAATATAGAAAAAATATAGTAAAAATGAAGTAAAAATACAGCAAAAATATAGCAAAAACACTATAAAAATACAGCAAAAATATAGCAAAATACTATAAAAATACAGCAAAAATATAGCAAAATACTATAAAAATACAGCAAAAAAATAGTAAAAATATGGTAAAAATACAGTAAAAATGAAGTCAAAATATTGCAAAAATACAGCAAAATATAGCAAAATTACAGTAAAAATATAGTAAAATTACAGTAAAAATATCGTAAAAACACAATAAAAATCATAATAAACACCCACCGTGATTTTTATTAACTTCAATAAATGCTAGAAAGCTGTCTCCTGCGTACAAACCTCAGCCATGAATCCACCAAGGGATCATTGTTGACCTTCTTAACGTGACCCGCCTCTGTCCCTGACACCAGTAAGAGGAGAGCTTTGACATTTGCTGCTCTTTGTCAATAGGTCACGATGCAGAAAGGCGGGTTTGCATGGACGTTTATCGATCCGACTGTCTAGCTGTACAGATAGACGATAGGCGCAGGAGGAGGAAAAGACTGCACTCGTTTTCCAGGAAGTACAACAAAGGCCTGTTGTGCGAGGCGTTGGTGCGCGTCCATCCATCTAGCGCTGTCCGTTCAAGCCGCCAAAGATGGCAGGGTAATTCACTTAGCCTCCTCCGCTGTGGATGGCCATTATGCCTGGGTGGTGTGTGTGTCTGCCATGAGATCATCACAGCACTCACTTAAGTATATATCATGGCTGATTGATATCTTCTGTCTGGCAATAATTGCGAAATTGTGGACCTTTTAAGGTCGTGAAGCTGTGAGTAGCACAACTGCTCTCTCAATTAATCAAATTTCCCAGTTTAGCAGTGAAGCTGAAACCATCACAGATGCTCTTTTTACCTCGGATACGCAGCAAATTTACAACGAAGCAGCTTCAGCTGATGGGGACACGTTTCATATCTTCATCTCGTAGACAGATTTATTTTTGTGTGATGGAGGCCTGTAATAAGAGGTGTTATTTTTTTCCTTTTGATTTTGTTGAAATTAAATCAGACAAGTGAGTTATGGCTATATATATATGTGTGTGTGTGTGTGTGTGTGTGTGTGTGTGTGTGTGTGTGTGTGTGTGTGTGTGTGTGTGTGTGTGTGTGTGTGTGTGTGTGTATAGATAGATAGATAGATAGATAGATAGATAGATAGATAGATAGATAGATAGATAGATAGATAGATAGATAGATAGATAGATAGATAGATAGATAGATAGATAGATAGATAGATAGATAGATAGATAGATAGATAGATAGATAATAGTGGGACTTTTTGTATCATAGTTGACATTTTTGCTGTTTTCAGGCCCTAAAATCAACATTTCTTTTATTCTAACAAAACGCCACATGGCATTTTTAGAGAAAGATTCTTCTAAATATTATATATACAATTGAGTAAAATTGAAATTGGAAGTTATTTCTAAAGATATTGTAGTAAAGCTGTTGACGTGATGAATCCACACTTGACTCACACACTACTTTATATTAAATAACTCAGAAAGCCTTGACAAAACCGAGACACAAAATGACAAAAACAAGACACAAAATGAAAAAATGAGACATGAAACGACCAAAACAAGACACAAAACGACAAAAACAAGACACAAAATGACAAAAATGAGACACAAAATGAAAAAATGAGACATGAAACGACCAAAACAAGACACAAAACGACAAAAACAAGATACAAAATGACAAAAATGTGACATGAAATGACAAAAACAAGACAAACGACACAAAATGACAAAAACAAGACACAAAATGACATAAACAAGACACAAAATGACAAAAATGAGACACAAAATGACAAAAACAAGACACAGCACCTAAAAACTCCGGCTATACCTCGAGAGTTACCTTAAATTTGGTTTTATTAAAGGACAAAACAGAATTCTGTTATTTGTGGTGAAATGCTCGTAAATGACAGCATGAATCCAGAGAATTACAGCGACGTCAGCCATAAACTCTCCTCCTCGTCAGAGTACAACTCTTGGTTTGATATAAAATATTATTTTTTTTGTAATTTTAGGGAATTTTCTATTAGTAATACAATCCAATAACTTCCCTCTTATGTTTTGTAGTGTAGTTATGTGGTGGTGGGGCTGGGATGCAGCTTATAGGGGGGCTCCAAGCTAAACAGGTTGGGAACCACTGTGTTAGATGACCAAAAAAAATGCATCTGTGGCTAAAAACTAACCGTTGTAAAACAGAACTACTTTTGAGCGATGAGGTTGAATCAAACTAAATTAAATAACATATAGGTGTGCATTATTCACAGAAACTGTGCAGCAATAATCAACCCTGACCTGTCGTGGTGACGCTGATGCTGGATGTTTGGAATGGACTGGTTTGTTATTTACCTCCATAAAAGCAGATTCTTCCTCCCATGACTGCTGAAACGTCCTGCGTTCATCACACAACTAGAGTTTAGCAGCCATGAACTCCACTTCCTTTAGACTTCTTTTGAGTTTTAATGGGGGTTAGCAAACAATCTACTGGTGCTCTACTGCCACCACCTGGCAAAGTGACCACCTGAATAGAGGAGAAACTTCAAAACTACCTCCAGCTAAAGAAGCTCCAGACCTGAAGCCATTCTTGTCGGCACCCCTCATCAGCTCCTCCAGAACCACCATCACCTTCTCCAAACAAGACATTTCCCTCTCATCAGCAGTCACCAACCCCGGTGTGAGATTGGACTTCAAGAACCACAGCAAAGATCTCTGCAGGTCTTCGTTCTGACACCTCAAAAATATCTCCAAACTCCGTCCCACCATCACCCTTTCTGACACATAGAAACTCGCACTTCTCATCGGGATCCATAGCAAGAGTCCTCAAAAGCTCCAATATATTCAGAACAGCTGCTAGCATCAACCACATCACACCCATCCTCATCCCACATCTCATTCAGAATCCAGGACAAAATCACTCTCCTCACCCATCAGTGCATTCATGGCAACGCCCCAGAAGACCTCAAAGATCTCCTCTGCCACCAGTCATCCAAAATAAACCTCCTCACTACTAATCGTCACCACCTCCACCCGCCAGAACCAAACTCTGGACCATCTGAGCCACCATCACATCTGGATCTCCCTCCCTGACCACCTGAGAGCTCCACAGATAGTGGATGTTTTTAAAAACCTTTCTTTTTAACCCTCCTGTTGTCCTCATTTATAGCCACCAAGAAATATTGTTTCCTTGTCTGAAAAAAATAAAAAAGAAATTCAGCAAAAAAATTCCCCAAAATCCAGTGAAATTTGGATTTTGGTTGATTTTTATGTGAATGTTCTGAAGAAACATTTTTAACATTTCTTTTTTCCATCAAAAAATGTTCAAAGATTTCCCAAAAATGTTGAAAATGTGGACATCAGAAGTTTCACTGTGAAAATATATTGTTTTCCACATTTTCAAACTTTAAAATGGATCAATTTTGACCTGCAGGACGACACGAGGGTTAACAAAGCTTTGAATTAAACCTGTCCCTGAAATTTTAGTTTTAATCTCACTTACCTGCCTGTTGCATGGGGTTGAGGCTGCAGAATTAACACACATCACAGAAAACTCCAGATACGAGAAGCTTCGAACATCGTCAACCAGAAAGACTTCCTCACACTAAGCCTCAGCTCCTGACTGGGAGTTTGGCTGCAGATTGAAGCCCAGGTGTGGTGATTGCTGTGGTCTGGTTGGACGAGGAAACCAGGTGGTCGATCAACCAGACATGACGGTATTCGGGGAGAAGCTTCAGCCAATCAACAGAGAGAGAGAATTTCTCTGGATTTTGGTTGATTTTTTTGTGACTGTTCTTAAAGAAAATATTAGAAGTTTTACTGATATATATGGAATCACTTTAGATATTTTTAGGATTTTTTGGGAAGATTTTCACTCATTTTTTGAAAATATTTACAAGATTTTTCTTGCCAAACTTGGGGGATTTTTTTTTTTTTTAAATAAAATTTTTGAGGGAAATTTTTAAGGAATTATTGGAATTTTCTTCCTGAAGGTTTTGCAAATTTTCAGAAATTTGGGGGAATTTTTTTGCTGAATTTTTGTATTTTTTTTCAGACAAGGAAACAATATTTTTGGTGCCCGTAAATGAGGACAACAGGAGGGTTAAGGTCAATTTTCCAGAGCATCATTGCTGTAAACATCCATTAGTCTCCAATCTGTATTTAGCCGTTGACTGAAAGCTCCCAGAGCATAAACTGCAGCCGTGTGGAATACAAGGAATAAAATGTTCAGCTTTCTTCTTTGGGCTTTATATTCGGCTTCTGTCTGACGCTGTGAGGTCACAGTGATCTCTGCACACAAGATGAACGTTTTCAATTTCCCCTTTATCTATGTTGTTTTCCTTTTATAAAAACTTTTCGAAAACGGCTGAATTTCTCCTGCTGCTAGCTCCTCCAGTCACCCCGCCGCTACACCGGTCATCGCTGAAGTCAACAGATAAGTGTGTTAGCTGAAAGGAGTGTGTGCAGCCGGGTTACAGCAATTTTTGAAGCGCCATTAGCAGCAGATCAGAGCGATCCAGAAACAGGAAAGGTGCTGAAGATGAAAAAAACTCATTACTGGAGGTAGGAAGGAGCAAATTGGTGTGACAAAAACAGAAATAATTCCATATTTTCAGGATATTAAACTCCACACATGCCTGGTTTGCATTTCTTTCTGTGTCATTACTCTCCAACTCCCTCAGTGATGTTTTTCATTTAAACCTTAATCAGACTTTCAGTGCACTCCATAGAGCTGTGGTTCTTCTTCCTGTTCATATTTCTTTTTTTTTCAACTGCAGCAGGATATGAGAAATTTGATGTATAGTTCCATCCTCCTCGGCTGAGCTGAAAATGTGGCTTTGCAGAATTCTTCCAGCTCTGTATCATTCAGTGCACACACAGGTGTCTGCTGTAGTTCTGCTGCAGAATGAGGTTTTAAATGAGGATGCTGAGTGAAATAAAATCCATATTCATGCAAAGGTTAGAACAGTAATGAACAGTGAGAAAGAACTGGAGATAATCCACAGCCGCTTTCACAAACCGTGGTCTTTGACTGAGCTGAGTTCAGTTTACCTCCAACGTACGTTTTCTCAAAGCTCTTCACAGAGTTCGGTGAATTTATAAAATTTCACAAACTTTAGAAAGTATTTGCAAAATTTATAAAGCGAATCTTATGGAAGTGAATCACAGAAGGCACTGACCTCGCTTAAAATCGACCAAGGAAAATGTAGTTTGAAGGAACAGTTTTACATTTTAGAAGCTTTTTCTTTGTTGTCGAGAGTTAAATGACTTTCTATACGCTGGAACACTACCGTTCAACTGTCTGGCGTCACTTAGAAATGTCCTTATTTTTGAAAGAAAAGCAGTTGTTTCCAATGAAAATAACATGAAACAGGAATCCAGTCTAGACATTGTTAATGTGGTAACTATTCAACAAGAACTCCAGCTCCATGGAAACCAACCCTACCGTTGGTTCTTGGGTCTCTTTCTATGTACCAGCCATACACTGTTTATGCAAGAACCTTCAGGTGAAGCCAACGCTGAAACGCCATAAATCTGCAATCTTTCCAACAGTTGCACAATGAAATCTAACTGTGTGGAAGTCTTTGAGAAAATAACCTCAGTAAACATTTCCTCATGAGTTTATGGTCTCAATTTGCGAGTAAGACTTTTAAATACATCCACTGCTCACTACTTATGTCGTTTCAAAAGACTAACGTACCCAAGACCCGATGCCAAACTCAAGGCTTCAAAGGTGTGGTCTGCATACCAGTAGGTGACTTCAAGGTGGAATATCTCCACAGGGGTACAGAGGAACATTTCCAGCAACCATCACTCCTGTGTTCTAATGCTACATTGTGTTAGCTAATGGTGTTGAAAGGCTCACTGATGATTAGAAAACCCTTGAGCAGTTATGTTAGCACATGGATAAAAGTGGGAGTTTTCATGGAAAACATGAAACTGTCTGGATGACCCTAAAAAGTTTTATCAAAGCACTTCAGAGTTCGGTAAAATGACAAAATTTCACAAAGTTTATAAAATAAAAGTATTTACAAGATTTAGAATGTGAATCACAAAAGCCACTGACCTCGAACTCGCTTGAAATCTTTCCAAGGAAAATGTAGTTTGAAGTTTTGATGAATAGTTTTACATTTTAGAAGCTTTTGCTTTGTTGTTAAGAGTTAAATCAAGAGGTTCCATCCCAACATCATGTCTGCATGCTGATACATAGTAAAGATACAGAAAATATATCATATAAAATGTGTGGTTTTGCAAAGGGTTTTGTTTGGGACCATTTCTTAGCTGGATGCATTTCCTGAAGTCTCCATCAGTGCCTGGGAATGTTTTGTGTTTTACTTGTAAGACATAACTGGAAAAGTATTTGCCCCCTACCTGATAACCCTGTAGACTCACCTGAACTGAGGCTGGTGAGGTCTGCAGATCTTTGGATGTCCGTCTGGGTTCTTTATGATCTCTTGGATTAGATGTCCTGTGAAGGTTCACCTTGTTCCATGTGTTCTCCATTAGTGGATAAAGTCTCTCACTGTGGTTCTCTGGAGAACGTCTTTGTAACCCTCCATTTGGCTTTGTTTCTCATCAGTTCTTGAATCACTCTAGAACGTGGCATCATGTGCTGCTGTTTGAGAGCTCCTTCACAACACCAGACAGGTTCTACTTCCTGTTTAGATCCAACAAGCCTGGCGG
The DNA here is from genome assembly GCA_027123335.1 of Amphiprion clarkii. Classification (NCBI taxonomy): domain Eukaryota; kingdom Metazoa; phylum Chordata; class Actinopteri; family Pomacentridae; genus Amphiprion; species Amphiprion clarkii. The sequence continues at coordinate 2,524,734 of CM049590.1, read as the reverse complement.
TAATCAGATGTGGGCGTGGCTGTGGAACTGAAGCCAATAAACAAATGAATTTGGTCACTTGGTAGATTGGTAGCTACTTTTCCACGTAGGGCATGGTGGGGCAATAAATGAAATCATCATTGATCACTGGGTTATCTTTGTCTTACGCTAAAAGTAGTTTGATGATCTGAAACATTAAGGTGTGACAGAAATAGAAGATTTCTGTGGGGTGTATCTGCTGGCTTTTGCACTTCATTATTTTTGTAAATTACCTGTAGAGGTGCAGGTAGGCCATTTTTATGCTCAGCTCAGCTTAAAAGAATACCTCCTGGATGTAGCTTTATATCTAGTTTGTAGACACAATGTGGTATCTATTCTCTCATCGTGTTAAACAAAAACTGGAAAATTAGAGCTGAAAATTTATCACCATAAAATGCTTAATTTCAATTGATATCTGCAATTATTGATATTGGAAAACCAGCAGATAAAGGTTTATTGGACTTTAAATTCAACCACTTTAGCCTTTTTATCAAGGTAAATGAAAAAGCCATCCAAACAATTCAATTAAGACACATAAATAAATAGGGGTGGTGAATTGGCCCAATTTCCCGATTCGATTACGATTATTGAAGTCCCGATTCGATTACCAACGGATTTTCGATTATTGCCGATTATCGATTCGATTTTTGATCTTCAATTTAACGTCAGAGTAGTTGCTGAATTATTTGACTTCTCTTTTGAGGAACACCTCACAGCACCTTCAGTATTGTAGTGTAATTGTAATATCCAAATTCATTTTTTGCTTTAAATGTAGTCTTTCACCGTTAAAAAATATCCACACTTGTGAATATATGTCCAAATTCTATTTATTTATTAATTTTACTTTCCATATAACAAAGATGCAGATGCTTTGGAACTTTCTGTGGTCACAGATCAGCATGTAATACTTTGGACCTTCATGGCAACTTAAATGGCAAAATGAAATAGGAAATACAATAAACTTTCTGTAGCTTATACACTGTAATAGAAAAAACAGAACACAACACACTGTGTTGCGAGTAATCAAGTACTGAATCAGTGGTCTAGAACAACCAGATTTTTGCATGGTAACTTATATAGTAAAAATGAATGTAAAGTTAATTTCCTTTACACACATTTTACTGTAACCTTATAGCTATACTGTACACAGTTGTAAAAACAGAACACACTGTGTAAATTGAGTGATCAAATAATAGTTAACAATATTCACTGCTCTGGAACAACCAGACTCTTTTGGAGGAAGACCAGCTGGTCCACATGTTGTGGAGTGAGTACACTCAGTTGTGCTGACACAATGTCCCCTGCAGTGGAGAACACTCTTTCAGCAGCAACGCTCGTTCAAGGGATACATCATTGTGATTATTGTTATTATTATTATCATCATCATTATTATTAATTTCAAGCCTTTGACTTACCGAGTAGCGCCTGCTTTTGTTCCAACACATGACTGGCTGCGGTGCTCCGCCTGACTCTACCCAGGAGTCGGGCTACAGTGGGCAGCTTCAGTGCTCGTTGGCAGGTTGAGGGTGTGAGCATAACACCGGACATGAACAAAGTTACCAAGCTCAGCAGCCAGGCTCTTGTTAGCGGCATTGTCGGTGACGAGAACCAGGTCGTGCTTCTCTATTCCCCACTCGGCTGCTACTGTTCTAAGAAACTCGCACATATTCGCCCCTGTGTGGCTGTCATCCATAGCTGTGGTCTGAAGCACGTAGGAAAGGAGCTTCCATTCACTGCCGACATGGTGAGCCGTGATGGTCACGTATGAGATCGTAGCTCTGGATGTCCAGGCATCACAAGTTATTGCCACCCTGTGAGCAGACTTGATGGACTCTTGCACGGAAAACTTTGTCTCCTTGTAAAGATCTGGGATCGATTTATGCGTGAAAAAGCTCCGGGACGGAATAACGTATCTTGGCGCCAGACTGTGGACTAAATAGCGGAAGCCCGTGTTTTCCACCACGCTGTATGGTCTCATATCCTTCGCGATGAAGTAGGATATACACTTTGTGATTTTCTTAGCTCGCTCTGCGAGCTTAGCCACCTGGTTTGGTGGGATGACAGGCTTCGGAAGCTCGTTCTCAGTCCTGGCTGCCTCCCCTGGATGGAAGTGCGACATGTGAGCTCTCATGTTGCTAGTATTGCCGCAGTACTTTAGCTTAGTGTGGCGAAGCTTGCAGACAACGTAGGCTCTGTCGATATCTTGTGAGGACTTACCATGAAAACCAAAATGTACCCACACGCTTGCTTTAAACCCAGATGGAGCTGGGTGGGTTAGTTAGTTGTCGGATGTTGTTTTCTGTTTTCATTTTTCAGGCGTCGCACCCGTACCTCGCTCACCTCAGTTAGCATCCGGTTAGCGCCGACACACTTGCTCGCTGGCTCAGTTACAGGTGTCTTGTTATGACAGACAGTTAATAGCGCTCCACCTTGTGGTTAAAGCATATATGACAGCCAGTCACAGGAGGACTCGCCTTTGTATTACAATTTGAAAAATGTAATAATCGATTTTTTGGAAATTTCAAATCGATTCATAATCGGCCATTTAATAATTGCGATTAATCGATTATCGATTTTTTTTCACCACCCCTATAAATAAACAAGAAAAGCACTCAGAGAGCGCAGTCCTCCTCCAAGGCTGCTCAGTTGTATCATTTCCAGCAGATGAAATCTTGAAAAAACTTGTGGCAGAAATCACAGCAACCTAGAATGTGACCATTTAATATAGATGTACCCACAAACTAAATGACCTTTCACTGAGCACAGGTGTGTGTTCTGCATGTGTACGTTATGATACCGAATCACGTGACCTAAATATGTAGCGGGCGGCGGGAATTGATGGGACTCAGAAACACCCCTACAATTTAATCAGTTGTTCCTTGTATCATTTCAAACGGATAAGTCCTGATAAGTCCTCAGTGGTGGCTTTGTAGTAGGATCACAATCATGTGATCATGTATTGTTCACTTGTCATGGTTACAATGACGCTATGACGCTATCTGGCAATGATACAGAAATCTTTAACAAATCCGTGGATCCAGACTATAAGCTGCATCACTGCCAAAATCTAATCACTTGGTCCTTGTGTCATTTCTGACATTCAATGAAAATTTTATCCAAATCCGTCTGTCTGTTGTTGAGTAATGTTGCTAACAGACAGACAGGCAGACATACAAATGTACATTGATCGTCACATAACTCTGCCGTTCCTTGGCGGAGTAATAAATAAGGATTAATATTCCAGAAAGCAACAACTCTGAACTCTCCTCTGTGCTCAGATAATGTCCCTGCTCGACTCTCATGTAATTTTCTGTGTCTCTGCAGGAACTTCTACTACATCACGATGCTACGTGACCCCGTGTCCCGCTACCTCAGCGAGTGGAAGCATGTGCAACGCGGGGCCACATGGAAAACCGCCCTCCACATGTGTGACGGCCGCCCTCCCACTCAGGACGAGCTTCCCGCCTGCTACAGCGGAGAGGACTGGACGGGCGTGCCGCTGGCCGACTTCATGAACTGCCCCTCCAACCTCGCCAACAACCGGCAGGTCCGCATGCTGGCCGACCTCAGCCTGGTGGGCTGCTACAACATGTCCTCCATGAGCGAGCTGGAGCGAGGCCGCGTGCTGCTCGCCAGCGCCAAGACCAACCTGCGCAACATGGCCTTCTACGGCCTCACGGAGTTCCAGCGCAAGACGCAGTACCTGTTCGAGCGGACGTTCGGCCTGCGCTTCATCCGGGCCTTCACGCAGATCAACAGCACCCGCGCCGCCAGCGTGGGAATCAGCGAGAAGGTGCGGTGGCGCATCGAGGGGCTCAACGCCCTCGACGTGGAGCTCTACGAGTACGCCAAGGAGCTGTTCCTGCGGCGCTACCAGTACAACCGGCAGCGGCAGCACCAGGAGGAGCGGCTGAGGAGGCGCCAGGAGAGGCAGCACCGGCAGCGCATGCACAGGACCTACCTGGCCGAGCTGTGGAGGCTGGGAGGAGGAGGAGGAGGGGAGGAGGAAGACGAGGAGAAGGAGGAGAAGGTGGCGGAGGAGGTGGCCACCACTGAGGACTACAGCAGCCAGGTGGTGCGGTGGTGAGGCGGACGCAGGGACTACGAACACTGACGCTGGTGGATTCATTGTGCTTTACTCTCCTCCCGCCGCCTCCTTCTGTCTCTCCTCTGCTGTGAATCTGCCAAAACCTGCCCTCCCGACCTCATCGCGCTTCGTCGGACTGCCGGATGATGTCTTAATATTTATGATGGATGTATTTGTCATGGCAACATAAACATTTTGTATTTATGTTTTTTCTTATGGCTATCTTTGGCACTGCAGTCGTGAAATGTATTTATTTATTCATTAGCGGGCTCTTTGGAAGTTCTCAAAGCGGCGGGAATGTTTCTTAAATTCTAAGAAAAGAAGTGAGAGAAGACGGTGAAGAAGAAGAAGCGCAGTGACTGATTCTGGTGAAGGATCCTCAGTGTCATGTTTGTGATCAGTGAAATCTCGTAGTTACTCTGTGGTGTTTGGCTTCATAAGAATATCAAAGCACAAACCTGGCAATAGTCTGCAGTGTGTTTTCTTCTCTCTGACTGATTTAGCTGTGATATACAGAAACAGTCGAGACAAATCCTCACAGGAAATGTGTTCAATAAAAACATGCAGCATCCGGTGATGTTAATTTGAACCTGACGGGCTCGTGTTCGTGCACGTGTTCTTGCCTGCTCCTTTTTCACAGCATGTTCTCACCATAAAAAATCTGAAATCTTCATGGCAGCACTGCAAAAACTCCAACTCTTACCAAGTCTATTTGTCTTATTTTTAGTCTAAATGTCTCATCCCACTTGATTTAAGATAAATTCACTGAACAAGAGACATTTCAGCAGATGGAGGGACTTTAAGGCAATGCATCTTAAATACCTTGTTAAGTCAAACAAGCTTGAAATTATCTTGGTTTGAGTTGAATTTTACAAGAAAACAAAATAAGTTTAACCCTCATGTCGTCCTGCAGGTCAAATTGACCCGTTTTAAAGTTTGAAAATGTGGAAAAAAAAAACATTTTTAGAGTGAAACTTCTGATGTCCACATTTTCAAAATTTTTGGGAAATTTTTTAACATTTATTTGGTGGAAAAAAAGAAATGTTAAAAATGTTTCTTTAAGAACATTCACAAAAAAATCTACCAAAATCCAGCAAATTTTGTTGAATTTTGGTTGATTTTTATGTGAATGTTCTTAAAGAAAATATTAGAAGTTTTACTGATATGTATGGAATCACTTTAGATATTTTTAGGAGTTTTTTTTGGAAGATTTTTACTCATTTTTTGAAAATATTTACAGAATTTTCTTGCCAAATTTGGCGGATTTTTTTTTTTTTATAAAATTTTTGAGGGAAATTTTTAAGGAATTATTGGAATTTTCTTCCTGAGGGTTTTGCAAGTTTTCAGAAATTTGGGGGATTTTTTTGCTGAATTTTTTTGGATTTTTTTCAGACAAGGAAACATATTATTAAAATATTTTTGGTGCCTGTAAATGAGGACAACAGGAGGGTTAATACATCTCAAATTAGGAGGTTACACGAAAGCAAAAATCTATTTTTGAGTGAAAAGCTGCTTTTTTTTCTTTTTTTTTTATCATATCTGACTTATTTTAAGACACCTAAGCTCGACAATCCTGGTAAAATAGGTAAAAGTTCTTTGAAATCATTTTTTTTCTTGTTTTGAGGAGTATTTTGTCCACTTCTTCCACGTCCACAGACAGACAGACAGACTGATGAAACGTCTTCTCCGGCAGCAGAGCAGAGCTGCAGGCCTGAAAGAAGCCTGTCAGAGGCACTTTCAGCGCTCTTACATCACTGAGACAGAACATTGGTATTTCCACCATTAGGGCATTGATCATCGGGCTCTTTGCTTCCAAATTGATCATTTAAAGTTCAATTGACCGTGACTCCGGCACGGCAGAAAATAGAAGAACCCAGCGGCGCGCTCAACGCTTTTTCCCTCCCTAATTTGACAAACATGCAGCTCAACGGACGTTCCATTTGCACCGCGGTAGAAAAAACAATCTGTTACAACGCGTTACCACAAACAACACACTTCGGGATGATTGCTTAGCATTAATATTCTCATTCTGGAAAATTGTTGCCGCGTTTCCCGAAGGCTCCACTTTGTTCACGGGAAGAAAAATGAGGATGAGGAGGAGATCAGTCAGGAGGCAGGAACGGAAACGTCTGCGGACTAAAATAGCCTTTCCATCTGGAGCTGCAATCTCCCTATCTAGGTGTAAAGCATGGAGAACATTAGAATGATATCAGCCTGTGGTGATGACGCTGGCTTTGTTTTCCTGTGTACACCTGCAGGAAGGTGCAAACACCTTGACATGTTGGATTATTTGCATTTTATATCATAAAATCCTGTCTTTCGTGTGTCACAGCTCAGTAGTTATTTGAACTGTGATCTCAGCAGGACGACACTCAGTATCCAGGATGAAAATATCTGCAGCCGCTGATGGACAAATAATGTAACAGTTTCCCTAATCTACGGAGGATGCATCCGTGTTGACAGGAAGGATTTGTTCTGCACTGGAAAAAATGCTCCTCTCAAAACAAGACAAAAAAAACTTATTTCAAGGAACTTTTACCTTGAAATAAGTGAAAACATCTGCCAATAGAACAAGTGAAAAATGGCTTGGTAAGATTTCTAGAAATAAGATGTGATATTTAGAATATTGAGATCTCAAAATTGGCTGGGAAAACTTATTTTAAACTATATTTTACCAGGATTGTCAAGCTTAGGTGTCTTAAAATAATCCAGATATGCTAAAAAAAAAAAAAAAAGAAAGAGCAGTTTTTCACTCAAAAATACATTTTGGCTTTCATGTAACTTCCTAATCTAAGATGTATTAACCCTCCCGCTGTCTTCATTTATGGACACCAAAAAATATTGTTTCCTTGTCTGAAATTTTTTTAAAAAATCAGCAAAACAAAATTCCCCAAATTTCTGAAAATGTGCAAAACCTTCAGGAAGAAAACTCTAATAGTTCCTTAAAATTTTCCCCTTGAAAGGTTTTTTTTTTTTAAATTCCGCAAATTCGGCAAGAAAATTCTTGTAAATATTTTCAATAAATGAGTAAAAATCTTTCAAAAAATCCTAAAAATATCTAAAGTGATTCCATATATACATCAGTAAAACCTCTATTTTCTTTAAGAACATTCACAGAAAAATCCAGCAAAATTCACTGAATTTTGGTTGATTTTTTTGTTAATATTCTTAAAGAAACATTTCTTTTTTTCCACCAAAAAATGTTCAAAGATTACCCAAAAATGTTAAAAATGTGGACATCAGAAGTTTCACTGTGAAAATATTTTTTTTCCCACATTTTCAATCTTTAAAACTGGTTAATTTTGACCCACAGGACGACATGAGGGTTAAACTTATTTTGAGTTTTCTTGTAAAATTCAACTCAAAACAAGATAATTTCAAGATTGTTTGACTTAACAAGATATTTAAGATGCATTGTCTTAAAACAAGTCCCTCCATCTACTGAAATGTTTCTTCTTAAGTGAATTTATCTTAAATCAAGTGGGATGAGACATTTGGACTAAAAATAAGACAAACAGACTTGGTCACATTTGGAGTTTTTACAGTGTGTTCTCAGTTTTGTGAAACACCAAGGGCCTCTTGGAAGATTCCACCTTTCGGTTCTTTTGTTGTCAGAAGCCTTTGTGCAGCGTCACTCATTTTAAAAGGTGACACCTTTTAAAATGAGCCTGCCTCGTTACCTCATGGGGAAGGCGATGGAATCGCAACAGAGAACTCGGCTTAGTGCTCGGATACCCGTCTTTCACAGATGAGCAGCTGCAGGAGGTGTTGTCAGCCTGGAAAATCACTTTACTGCAACAAAGCATGATACAGTCTTAAGTAGAACATTTAAAATAAAGGTGGAAATTACGAATTATGGCTGATCAGTTCAGTTCTGAGCACTTTTTTCATACGTCATAAAACCCATCCTGCTTTCTCAAAATAGACATTTCACAAAATGATTTGTTGAAAGAGACTTCAGACTAGAGATTGAGACCATGAACTCTGCAGGAAAATGTTTGATGACGTAACAGATGAAGTCAGAAGTAGGATCGTCTCCCCATTCACTTCTATACAATTTGACTTCTTTATCGAGCCAAAGGAGTCGCCCCCTGCTGGCTGTTTGGAAGAATGCAGATTTGGCTTCACTTTCCAGATCCAGAAGCTACATCTATCTTTTATATACAATCTACACATGATTTATGTCCTGATTATCTCAGTTACTCTTCTGGTTGATCAGTTAATTGAAAGCACAAGTCTTATATTTTCACAAAAAGCCTTAATTTCGTCACATTTGCCTTATAAGTCTCACAAACAATGACAGTAAAATAGACTTTTTATCATTTTTGAACCAGTCCAAATAATGTAAAGGTAATGCTAATCTAAAAGGAGTTAGCTAGCTGACACTCTTTATCCTTTAAGGTCAATTTATCTCTCAGAAAAATAGAAATACTGTTGTGCATTCAATAATTTAGTTCAAAAAAAGCCCATTTAAATGCACAAAATTGCTGCATATACATAATTGTGGCATCAACATGTTGACTGAAGCTACTATCATAATGTATTTTTATGCACATTTAGAAGCAATAAAGGGATTTTTCAATAAAGTGTTAATATATAATACTTTCTGCTGGCTATTCGAGGTCCTGCAGATTTTAAGAAAAAGGGATACAGGGGATCCTCAGAATTCCATTCCTTTGGCACGACGTAACGCAACGTAATTCGGAACTTGCATACATAAGTACCTATGTCACTCACCTACGCTAACACAGTGGTATTCCATCGGTGTTTGGCCCTTTTCCGAGTGTTTTATTCTGTCTAATGTCACTTCCATAGTGTTGGGTTTAAACCTGAAAATACCCACGCTCAGCACAGGAAGGAAAGACAGTACTCACGAGCTCAGATCTTTTACTTGCCACAAGGGGAGATAGAGACTGCACGCACTGCTGTATGTACCGCTGCTTACAGCCTTCCTTCTCCGAAGAGTCTATCTCCTCTGCGTCTTTTATTTAGTTTCAAACAGTCATGTAACATGGGGGCGGCATCATACGTCAGCATAAGATATGTTTAACAGAGAATAGTGTCAGAGAGAATGTCACATGTATTATCTTATCATATAAAACACGTTAACCCTATTCTCTACTGTGAGTACATCAACGTTAACTCTTCCTCTACTGTGAGTACATCAACGTTAACCCTATTCTCTACTGTGAGTACATCATTCGTACAGTTCAAAGTACACACACATATGTTTAGGAATACAGTCATTCAATGATAAAGTAAGTATAATTCTTCTAACACATAGAGATGACTTTCCTTTTCTTGGAAGCATCAGAAGAGTCTGACTTACGCTTGGGATCCATCATGAAGGGCATAAAGTTTCCAGAAAAACAAACAAAAGAAAATGAATGTGGCACAATCCAGACATCCTACAACCGGCGAACGTAAACAAAACCATCTTCCTCGTATAGTGCCGCATGACGACGTATTGACAACTAGTTCTCACTCAAAATTTGTTTTAACGTAGCATCAAAATGATGGAACAGGACTTCCTTAACAAATTTATGGGAGATGGCGCCGTAACCACAAAACGCCATAAGTTGAGGACGTCGTAAACCGAGGACCTGCTGTATTAGGAGTTTTCCAGTGGATAATACAGGTGGGATTCTGAGGGCGGTTGACAGGTAAGGTTCAGTCTCTCCACTAAGTTCCTTCCAGGAAAAATGCGGAAACAGAAAAGAGAACATACAGCTCAGAAATGTGAAAAAACATCTCGCAAGTCAATGCACTGTGTCAGGGAAATAACACACCAATCTTACAGCTTTTACCTTTGTTTATGTATTTACACACTGGGGTTGGTTTCAGCATCTCCAAGTCCGAGGCCATGGTTCTCTGCCGGAAACCGGTGGATTGCTCCCTCTGGGTTGTGGGGGGGAGTTGCTTCCCCAAGCGAAGGAGTTCAAGTATCTCGGGATCTTGGGAAAATGGAGCAAGAGATGGACAGGAGGATTGGTGCAGCGTCAGCAGTAATGAAGGCGCTGAACCAAACCGTGGTGAAGAGGGAGCTGAACCACAAGGAGAAGCTCTCAATCTACCAGTTCATCTACGTTCCAACCCTCATCTATGGTCATGAGCTCTGGCTAGTGACCAAAAGAATGAGATCACGGATACAAACGCACAAAATTAGCTTCCTCGGCCTTAGTGATAGGATGAGAAGCGCAGACATCCGGAGGGAGATTGGAGGAGAGCTGCTGATCCTTCACCTCTAAAAGAACCAGTTGAGGAGGTTTGGACATCTGATGCCTCCAGGGAGACTTCCTTTGGAGGTTTTCTGAACACGTCCTCCTGGGAGGAGACCCCGGGGTAGACCCAGAACCCTCTGGAGGGAGAATATATCTCATCTGGCCTGGGAACACCTCAGGATCCCCCAGGAAGAGCTGGAAAGCGTCGCTGGGTGGAAGGATGCCTGGAATGGCCTGCTTCATCTGCTGCCTCCACGACTCCACGAATTTTTACATATTGAGGACCGGATTGGATCCTCTGGCGGGCCGGTATTGGCCCACGGGCCGCATGTTTGACACCCCTGCTCTATGGTTAATAAACTAGACCATAATCAAACTTTTATATATCATTTATTAGGAGGTTGGCTGATTAGAAAACAGATTTTTTTCTCGCAGAGTAAAAGAAAATAGATCCATAAACACATCTGACATCAGTTTTTTGCGCTATCCAAAACCTAAAATGAGTGATTTTAGCCCATTTGGGGGTGGTGCAGTGCTAATAATGTTCCAAAGCGGATGTAGCATAGCAAGCAGATGGCCGTTTTGGCTAACGTGTAAGCCAGCAGACGCTAATTTACACATTCAGAAACAGTGACATTAATATTCATTCTGGGTTGTGTGTCTGGTCTGGTGATGAATGGAAGGGTGATATTCTCCCTGTTTTTAGCTCAGTTTTTAGTCTCCACCGCCAAAGCAACTGTTTATGTAGCTGCGAAACATGCATTAGCTTGTTGCTGACTTGTATTCTTATTCCTCTGTGTTTTTAGAGGTTTTAAATCAAATAAAATGTTTTTTTCATGCTGAGCGGTTAGCAAACAACACAGTGAGAGTGGTGAGTGTGAAAAGGCCCTAAAACCAAAACAAACTCTCAGTAAAATATTGATCAGTGCCGCTCGGATGTGTGAACAAATGCTGCTCTTGAACAACGTTTTACCTCGATGAAAAACCATCGATTCATGTGTCTACATCAGGGGTGTCCAACATGCGGTCCGGGAGCCAAAAGCGTCCCTCCAGAGGGTCCAATCCGGTCCTCAAAGTGTAAAAATTCCAGAGAAGACATTAACTGCAGATTGTAAATTAGTAAAACTATAAATTTAAAATAATTTCTAGACCATGACAAGTTGTTTAGATCAGAAAGTAAAATACTGGATTGTTCTTTGTTCTGTTGTTGTTTTGCGTCTTATTTTTGTAATATTTTGTCTTGTTTTTGTTGTATTTTTGTCTGAATTTTGTCATTTTGATCATAAAGTAAAATACTACATTGTCCAGTTCCAGATAGCTGTGACTAAATGTTGTGTTCCTTTGTAGGAATTTGTAATGTGGAAATGATAAACTGAGGCTGAATGTTGTTGAAATTGAATAAATGACAGTTTGCTCATAATGTTTTGGAGAAAGATAATTCCTTAAATGTGAATATTTTCAGAATGTACTTTTTTGCACTAAACCAAAGGGAAAAACTTGGAGTTGTGGTTATTTATCGGTTATTATGTTGTGGTTTTACTGGTCGCTGAAGATCAAATTGAGCTGAATGTGGAACCTGAACTAAGATGAGTTTGACATCCCTGGCCTACTGTATTCGTACAGCACGTGTGACTAAATAAATAGAATACGAGCGAACAAATCATGGTTCCCTTTTCCCTCAGCTGTCATATCACTGTCAGAAGCAATTACTGCTGGAGGAAGGAAGCAGAGAGCAGGAAAAGAAACCCAGAGGTGAGCGAGACGAACAAGGAAACAAACAATCAAGCAGACTCAGTGGGAAAGAAGCAAACAGAACTCTTGTTTCCTCGTCGACAGCTCGCTTTCTGACAGCGCCCGTGGCATCGAGGCTTGATGGCAGCTTCCTGTAACGCTGTCAGTGCAATCTGCTGTCATCATGGATGAGGAGATGTGAGAGGTGTCGTTTACACATCACATATTTTATAAGGCAGCAACTCATTAAAACGATTACAGTTTGGAAAAACACAAACCCCGTCTAAAGAGTTGACTCGTAAAGCTTGAAAAGAGACTTTTCTACTCACTTTAGACAAATCACCGCTGTTTCACCTTCAGATGACTTCCTGATGTCCTGGTTGAGCTGATAAAGCTCAGGGGTCGCTGTATTTACACGAATAAATAAGTGAAAAAAGGTAAATCCAGCAACACATTCAGAGCGTCTCGATCAGGGGTGTCCAACATGCGGCCCATGGGCCAAAACTGGTCCTCCAGAGGCTCCAATCCGGCCTTCAAAGTGTAAAAATTCCAGAGAAGACATTAACTGCAGATTGTAAATTAGTAAAACTATAAATTTAAAATCATTTCTGGACCCTGACAAGTTTTTTGGATCATAAAGTAAAATACTAGATTGTTCATTGTTCTTTTGTCGTTTTGTGTCTCATTTTTGTCACTTTGTGTTTCCTTTTTGTCTCGCTTGTGTTTTTGTCTGACTTTTTGTCATGTAGTTTCTCGCTTTTGTCATTTTTTGTCTTTTTTGTGTCAATTTTTGTACCTTTGTAACTTTTTTGTATATAAGGAGCGACAAATGTTTCTTTCCTCCCCGAAAGCCCTAGACAAAAAAGACAAACTAGACAATAAATTACACAAATGACACCAAAAATGACAAAAGTGAGAAACAAAAATGTAGACAAACAACAGAAGCAAGAGAAAAAACACAAAAACAACGAATAAAGCAAAACACAAAATGAGAAAACAAAAATCACAAGTGAGAGAAAAAGGAAACACAAAATGACAAAAATGGGAAACAAAGCAACAAAAGCATGAGACAAATGACACAAAACAAACAAAAAAGAGACAAAAAATCTGACAAAAAAGTTAGAGAACAAAACGACAATAAAACAGACAACACAAGCAAGACAAAAAAAACCCCACAAAATGATCCAAACGATACACAAAACAACGAATAAAGCAAAACACAAAATGACAAAAATGAGACAAAAAACACAAGTGAGGCGAAAAGGAAACAAAATGAAACACAAACCTTGAATCATTAATTTCAGGCATTAATAAGCATAAAAGAGCTTCAGATAAATGTGTTTTTTCCTCCTCGACATGCTGATTTTTTCTGTTTCTGTAGATCACACGGAATCAAAAGCAGCAGAAGTGTACAAATGTTTATTTTACAAAAGGAGAGCTAGAAAGGATGTAAACAGAGCTTTAGAGATCAGTCGAAACTGTGATTTGCTTTTTTTCAATACAGTGGGGATGGTGCAGTCTTTGAAGCAGCAGCGAGTGTTTATTGTACAGATAAGAATCATCTGAGAAAAATTACTGTCAAAGATCAACTCGACGCACAGAAATCCGAATGCAGAGGATGTTGGGAGGGGTTGACTGATGAAAGAAAGAAAGAAAGAAAGAAAGAAAGAAAGAAAGAAAGAAAGAAAGAAAGAAAGAAAGAAAGAAAGAAAGAAAGAAAGCGTTTGTATCTACAGTTTAGGCATCCTGGCGGCGTTGAGGCGCATGGACACGCAGGAGGAACCGGCAGCGTAACGCATCTCCCTCAGCATGCCGCTCCACTGCTTCTTATCGTCCTCGTACCTGACGAGACAAACGAGACGACGCCTCAAGTCACACGTCTGGAGCAGCACAAACACAAACTAAAACCTGGGATCGTTGCCCCCATAACTGGAGAACACTGGAAAAAATGCCCTTTTCAAAATGCAGTGATTTTGCAGTGAAGACTTACTGCCAGACGTCGGTGACCTCTGTGGGAGCCACCTCCTTGTTCTCCATCTGAACCATGGTGAAGCCGCCCACGGCGTACAAACAGCCCCCGGTGCTCAGCAGGTTGACGGAGCTCCTCTCCTGAGGGAACTCTGTGAAGGAATCCCACCTGAGGAGATGCAGCGTCAGGAGAAGGTCACATCCCAGTGCTTAGAACATCCATGTGTCTTTTTATTCCTTTTTTAGTGGTTAGAAGAGCTGGGATGTGCCATATGGAAGAGCAAAGAGATCAATTTAAAAAGAAAAATGGTGTTAGATACACTAATGTTCAAAAGTTTGGGGGCCTCCAGGCAGCTTAATGTAAATCCAGTAGAAATATACTAAAAATCTGAAAAAAAATATTGTAATAATATAGTAAAAAATGTAGTAAATATATAGTAAAAATCTAAAAAAATCTAGTAATAATACAGTAAAAATATAGTTAAAATACAGCAAAAATATAGTAAAATACAGCAAAAATGGTAAATATACAGCAAAATATATGGTAAAAATATGGTAAAAAAAATAATAAAAACTGTAAAAATATAGTAAAAGTATGGTGAAAATATAGTACAAATACAGTAAAAATAGAGTCAAAATATAGCAAAAATACACAAAAAATATACACTACCATTCAAAAGTTTAGGGTCACCCAGACAGTTTCATGTTTTCCATGAAAACTCCCACTTTTATCCATGTGCTAACATTTTATTAGCTAAAGCTGCACATTACCAATCAGTCACAGCAGCACATTAAGATTAATAGTTCAGGCTGCACGTTGTACCTATCCAGCACATTAATATTTAGCATGAAGAGCTAAAGGAAGCAGCCAGATGAAGCTGGTAGAGACGGAGACGACTCAGTGAGCATGAAATACACAGTCTGGAGGGATGAGTTAATATTAAACATAATGTGACACTAAATGGAAGTGTCACAGGAAAAATACCGCAATAAAATCAAGACAGGGGTTTGAAAAAGGGCAAAAAACATTCAGTATCCTATAATCCATTTAAACGGATTCCTACTTGTTTGTGGTGAAGTCGTAGGCTTCACATGTGGCGGTCAGGCCTTCCTCGTTCACTCCTCCGGCCACCAGGATCTTGCCGTTGTGGACGACGGCTCCGAACATGGCTCTGGGCGTCTTCATGGCCGCCAGCTCCCTCCACTCCGACTGCTTGTGGTTGTAGGCGAACATCTTGTTGAGGGCTTTGCTGCGGACACGGAAGGAGGAAATCAGCTGTGGGATTTATAGTGTCAGAAGCTGTTAGACGTCAGACACCAGATGCAGAGAGAACGGGCGGTAAAGCTTCATGTTCCTTCACATCATTCAGAGAAACAATCACACGACTAGACGTAAAGACTGTCTAATAAATTGCTACTGTCTTCATCGAGGCTGGCAGAGTTTCACTAAGTTTTCATTTTAAAACCTCCGAAAAACAATCAGCAGGAAATCAGCTCCACCTGGGAGAGAATGAGAAGCTCCAGGGGAAGAAATAAAGAGAAAATAATGAGGAAAAAAATAAATATGTAGAGACAGAACAAAAATTAAACTAAAACAGAATAAACTAGAGAGCACAGTCCTCCTCCAAGGCTGCTCATTCCAACATATGGCATTGTCAGAAATGCAGAAATGTTTATTAGTTATTGATGATCAGAAATCACATCATTTAATATAGATGTACCCACAAACAAAATGACCTTTCACTGAGTACAGGCGTCTGTTCTGCATGTATACGTTGTGTACGGATACCGGATCACGTGACCTAGATATGTAGCTGGTGGTGGGAATGGATGGGCCTCAGAAACACCCCCACAATTTAATCAGTTGTTCCTTGGATCTATTCTAGTCCTGATAAGTCCTCAGCGGTGGATTTGTAGTAGGATCACAATCATGTGATCATCAGTTGTTGTCATAGTTACAGTGACGCCGTGCCGCTATCTGGTAATGATACAGAAATCTTTAACAAATCTGTGGATCCAGACTATAAGCCGCATCACTGCTACAATCTAATCACTTGATCCTTGTGTCATTTCTGACCTTCCCTGAAAATTACATCTGATTCTGTTTGTGGTAGAAAGCAGGAGTTCTGGCTGCTCAGGAATAAACTGGACTAGTTCTTTCTCGAGCATCATTCTGGGTTTGGATGATCAGCAGAAGTAAAAGTGGCTGATGTGGGGATAAGATGGTTAAAAATGGCGTCAAACACAAGGAGCTCATGAGGAGAAGGAGAGCTTCGTTCATCAGAGACTCTGATGTAAATTTACCAGAGCATGAGCCTCAGGCTGCTCTGCCATGAAAACATCTTGTCAAATGTAGTTACAGCTGCAGAGACTCCACCTTCTGATCAGCAACGTTTGTCCAGAAAAACTCTGATTCAAGATGTGATAGAACGACGGAGATATCTGGAAGTTATATTCTGACAAGTCAGAGTTAAATTGTAGATATACACAACCATACCATGAAGCAAACTACTGAACAGTAGTGTAGGTCAACTTTAACTCATTTAGAGCAACTTTTACTCATTTAGAGCAACTTTAACTCAATTTAGAGCAACTTTTACTCATTTAGAGCAACTTTAACTCAATTTAGAGCAACTTTAACTCAATTTAGAACAACTTTTACTCATTTAGAGCAACTTTAACTCATTTAGAGCAACTTTTACTCAATTTAGAGCAACTTTAACTCATTTAGAGCAACTTTTACTCATTTAGAGCAACTTTAACTCAATTTAGAGCAACTTTTACTCATTTAGAGCAACTTTTACTCATTTAGAGCAACTTTAACTCAATTTAGAGCAACTTTTACTCATTTAGAGCAACTTTAACTCATTTAGAGCAACTTTTACTCATTTAGAGCAACTTTTACTCATTTAGAGCAACTTTAACTCATTTAGAGCAACTTTTACTCATTTTAGAGCAACTTTTACTCATTTAGAGCAACTTTAACTCATTTTAGAGCAACTTTTACTCATTTTAGAGCAACTTTTACTCATTTTAGAGCAACTTTTACTCATTTAGAGCAACTTTTACTCATTTAGAGCAACTTTAACTCATTTAGAGCAACTTTTACTCATTTAGAGCAACTTTTACTCATTTAGAGCAACTTTAACTCATTTAGAGCAACTTTAACTCATTTAGAGCAACTTTTACTCATTTTAGAGCAACTTTTACTCATTTAGAGCAACTTTAACTCATTTTAGAGCGACTTTTACTCATTTTAGAGCAACTTTAAACAACATAGAGCAACTTTCCTTCATGTACTGTGTGTCTGAGAGGATTTCCAGGTCGTTATAATTCAGATATCAGCGTTCCACATTGTGTCTGTCTGCAGCTGAACTCTGCATGTCTGTAATGATGAACACATGAATATTAAAGGTGACCTCATTTGTCCTGGAAAAACAACGATGTGTAGAGATGAAACGTTCTTTCTGTCCAGAGTTTTTTTCTTTATCTTATATTAGTTTTCCGTGCTTTTATGACGTTCCTAAAGGACCACTACCAGTGTCTGTGGCTCAGGAGAAGCTGATTGAAGAAAATAACACTGACGGTATCATAGCGGTGTTGTTGGGGTAAAACTGACTCGTGACTGGAAGCTATTTTCTAACAGCTGTTCTGAATTACAAACTAAACTGAGCATGAGAGGAAAATCAAACTGGAATGAGCTGCTCTGATTAAGATTTACTGTCTGAGTGCAGCACAGAATATGACAGAGTCCAAACTAGAGTTCTGAAACAGCCCTTTAGAAGCTGACAGTATGAGGCCAGACCTACTTATTATGACTGGTTATAGGAAGAGGATGTGCATCAGGTTCACCCAGTTAAAAGTCAAGATGGAACACTGCAAAAACTCTCAATCTTACCAAGTCTGTTTGTCTTATTTTTAGTCTAAATGTCTCATCCCACTCGATTTAAGATAAATTCACTTAACAAGAGACATTTCAGCAGATGGAGGGACTGTTTTAAGACAATGCATCTTAAATATCTCGTTAAGTCAAACAAGCTTGAAATTATCTTGTTTTGAGTTGAATTTTACAAGAAAACTCAAAATAAATTTAACCCTCGTGTCGTCCTGAGGGTCAAATTGACCCGTTTTAAAGTTTGAAAATGTGGAAAAAAAATGAAATATTTTCACAGTGAAACTTCTGATGTCCACATTTTCAACATTTTTGGGAAATCTTTGAACATTTTTGGTGGAACAAAAGAAATGTTAAAAATGTTTCTTAAGAACATTCACAAAAAAATCAACCAAAATCCAGCGAATTTCACTGGATTTTGGTTGATTTTTATGTGAACGTTCTTAAAGAAAATATCAGAAGTTTTACTGATATATATGGAATCACTTTAGATATTTTTAGGACTTTTTTTGGAAGATTTTTATTCATTTTTTGAAAATATTTACAAGAATTTTCTTGCCAAATTTGTGTCGTTTGTCTCATATTTTGTCCTTTTTTTTTTCCTCATTTGTGTCATTTTGTGTCTTGTTTTTGGAATATTTTGTCTTGTTTTTGTCTGACTTTGATCATAAAGTAAAATACTATACTGTTCAGATGCAGATACCTGTGATTAAAATTTGGAGTTGTGGTTATTTATAGGTTATTATGCTGTCATTTTATTGGTCACTTGAGATCAAACTGGGCTGAATGTGGAACCTGAACTAAGGTGAAATTGACTCCTCTGTTGTAGTGAAAGTATACCACTGAACTGCATTGTGAGGAATGTAAAATGAGGCGTTCCTGGACTCAAAGTCGAGGATGTCTGTTTGATTTTGACCTTTCAGTTTTTATTCCCCTACAAGCCACATCACATCTGAATTTTTTGTCCAAACTTCTAAAATCTCTTCCTCACAGGCCTAATTGTTTCCCTGCTGAATTTAAATGGTCTGCTGGAAGCTTTCACACCTTCTCCTTTCAGTCCCAGCTGAGATTCAGAGCAGGAGAAGCACACCTGTTTCCTCTTGATGAGTATCTTCCACTGACAGCTGAACTGATTGCTCTATAAATAGCTCCAGCATTAAATTCCTCAGTTTTTCCTTATGAGGCGGCACATCTCTGCTGCATGCTTTATAAAATGTACTGGAGATCAGAGGACATGTGTCGGCAGAGGAGACAAACAGAGCATGTTCTCAGAGTGTAACAGGAGACATACAGCATCACTACTTTCCATTACTGCAGCATATTAGAGTGCAGCAGTGGATTGTAGGAGTGTTATTGTTGTTTGTCAGGTTCCATGAAGCACCGCAGGCTGGCAGGATGATAGACTCTAGTTCAGGTTCCACATTCAGCCCAGTTTGATCTCCAATGACCAGTAAAATCACAGCATAATAACCTGTAAATAACCACAACTCCACATTTTAATCACAGCTTCCTGGAACTGAACATTATAGTATTTTACTTTATGATCAAAATGACACAGTCAGACAAAAAAAAAAATCACAAAAAAACCCCACCAAAAACAAGACAAAATATTCCACAAACGAGACACAAAATGACAAAAATGAAACAATGAATAAAGCAAAAGACAGAATGACAAGAATTACGCAAAAAAAAATGACAAAAGCGAGACAAAAAAATCACAAAAACATTACAAAGTGACAAAACAATGGACAAACGGCACAAACGAGACAAAAAAATGACAAAAGCGAGAAACAAAATGCCAAAACATGAAACAAATAACAAAAATAAAACAAAAAATGTTTTTAAAAAAAACAACAAAAACAAGAAAAAATGTTACAAAAACGACACATAAGAACGAGAAAAATGACAATATGAGACGAACAACATGAAACAAAACAAAAAAGAGACAAAAAATTTGACAATGAAGCTACAAAATGACAAAAAATGGACAAATGACAAAAAACACACAAAAAACAAAAAATACAAAACGACAATGAATCAAGCAAAACACAAAATGACAAAAAAGACACAAAACGACAAAAACAATCAACAAAACAAAAACGTGACAAATGACGAAAGTCAGACAAAGAAAGGCAAGAAACAACATAAACAAGACAAAATATGACAAAATAGGTCACAATACGCCAAAAATGAAATAAAAAATCACAAAAAATGAGACAAACGAAATGAAACAAAACAAAAAAAGGAGACTAAAAATTCGACAAAATTGTTACAAAGGGACAAAACAATGGAGAAGCGACACAAATGAGACAAAAAAATGACAAAAGAACAATAAACAATCTAGTATTTTACTTTCTGATCAAAAGAACTTGTCATGAAATGATTTTAAATTTATAGTTTTACTAATTTAAAATCTGCAGTTAATGTCTTCTCTGGGATTTTTACACTTTGAGGGCCGGATTGGACCCTGTGGAGGACCGGTTCTGGCCCACGGGCTGCATGTTGGACAACCCTGTGATAGACCATAAGCAGCTGCAACACACACGGATTAACTCACTTGTCGTCCGTCTTTCCTCCGATGCAGTAGACCATTCCTTTGTGGGAGACGACAGCATGGCCGTGGATCTTCAGAGGAAGCTTTTTGGTCTCGATCCACTTCATCTTCCTGTGATTGTGAACAAATAGACTCATTTAGTGTTAAAACTGATCGATCAATGTAACAAAACACACAATTACAGAAGAAAGAGCAGATGGAGAAGGTGAGATCACATCTAAACAGAGTTATTTATACCTAAACACCACACCTTCCCTTATAAAACCAATCTGGATCACTTCCTGAAGTTAATTATTGCCTCACAAAGGTGAGAATCAAACTGAGAAACGACAGGAAAAAGCAGTGAAATAAACAACTCCACTGACTCGACGTCGTAGCACATCACGGTGTCCAGAGACTCGTTGGTCTGGAGGTCTTTTCCAGCCACGGCGAACAGCAGATTGTCGCTCTCTCCGATGTTGAAGAGGCACCTTGGAGAGGGCATGGGCGGCAGGGCCACCCAGTCAGATGTGAGCGGATCCAGCTGAGGAGGGTGAAAAACACATTAAAGCACGAGAAAGCTCCCTCTTAGCACCCATTAGCTCCATACCAATCTCCGTCTGTGCGATATCCACATATTGATTATGCCATAAAATACAGTTATTTGTGGCCTTTAGCATGTCCGCTAGCGTCTGCAGGCCTGATGGGCGACGTGGGGAGTGTAATTGGTCATTTTTGTGGTTACGTGCTAAAAATGTTCATCTGTGGTTTGAGTTCCATTAAAGCACTGAAATAAAAGACCAAAGAAGGTTTAGATGGCAACTTGGTGAGCGAACGCGAAGTGACTGATGAGGAAGATTGATAGCGCTTTCATTTTTGGCCAATAAAAATTAAACTATGGACAGGAAACAGTCGAAGCAATACATGGTTTCTGCAGGACTGATTTGGACTGGATAGATGGATGGATGGATGGATGATAGATGGATGGATGGATGGATGGATGGATGATAGATGGATGGATAGACTATACATAGATAGATGATAGATAGATAGATAGATAGATAGATAGACTATATATAGATATATAGATAGATAGATTATAGATAGATAGATGATAGATAGATGATAGATCGAGTAGCAAAAATTAACAGAAATACCTGCATCTCAAACACTAAATAACATGTTATATCCTCAATAATATGTCTGATTAGTGTATACAAAAACTTTAAAACAACAGGGCCTTGCTAGCTACTTCCCGCAGCTTCCTTCACTAATGCTAAGCTAACTGCTTTCTGATTCTAGCTTCATGTTTGGTGCACAACAAAGAAAGGAGCATCAAACAGCGTGTTTCAGTGATTTCTTTCATGCAACTTTTTCTGAACTGCTTACCAAGTAGAAGTAGCACTGCAGAGGCACGTCCTTGTTGTCTTCATCCACAAACAGTCCTCCGATGATGTACAGCTGGTTCTTCTGCGACGTCAGGCTGACGTGGTTGCGTGGAACCTGCTCCGACATGGCCGCCAGGAAGCACTCGTTCTCGCCGACATCGTACGCCACTGCCGCCGTGTCGTTGATCATCACGATGAACTCGCGGGCGTACATGCCATGTCTGCGGTTGTCGTTGAGGAAGCCAGGGAACGGGCTGTCCTCGTCCTCGCCTCCTTCCTTGCCGGCCCCCTCCTCCCCTTCCTTCTTGGATTTCTCTGGAAGCTTCCCCTTGAAGGCGTCCCTGACGATCTGGATGGTCTTCTGAAGCTCCGGGTCGGCCTTGATGATCTCGTCGGTCTCCACTCTGTCCTTGAAGTACTTCTCAGGCAGCAGGCGGAAGCGGATGCAGTTGAAGGCGTCCTTCAGGACCTTGATGCGCTCCTTGTCGTGGCGGACCCAGGACATGACCGCCTCGAACACCAGCTCCTCCTTCTCCACGTTCAGCGAGTCTCCACCGATGATGGCGAAGAGCTCGTGGGCTGCCAGCTGGAGGAACTCCTCTTCCTTGTAGAGGAACTCGAAGCGGTCTGCGATGTAGTTGCGTGCAGCCACGGCGAGCCTGGGACAGCTGATGACCAGACCCATCCTGAAGATGGCCAAGCAGTTCCCCATGGACAGCTTCTTCTGGAGGTAGTTGACGCACACCGTGAAGACAGAAGGAATCTGGAATCTGTTGGCCACAGCGATGATGTCCTGAACATTGTCATCGGTGAGGTCAATCTCAGCCGAGTAGAGGTACTGGATGATCATGTCCAGGATGGAAGGGTTGACGTCGTCCAGGACCACCTCCTTGGTGTTCTCCACCTCCTTCCCATCCTCGGTGAAGAAGATCTCCCTGAAGTAGGGGCTGCAGGCAGCCATGATGAGCCGATGGCAGGGAAAGCTGCGGTCGCCCACCTTCAGGGTGCAGTCCACGAACTTGTTCTCGTTCAGCAGCTCCTTGAGGCCGTCCTGGAGCAGCGTGCTCTGGAACAGGCGCAGCTCCTCCTTGATGGCGTTGGGATCCATGGCGAGTCAGGAGGGCAAACGGTGGACAGAGGAAGGAGACGGTGGTCCTTTTGGCAGTCGGTCCTGGCTGGAAAAGGCAGAGCAGAGAAAAGGGTCCCGGTGTGAAGACCCTGCAATTTAATCCTGTCCCGCTCTAAATATAGCCGCCTCTGCCCCCGCCTGCTGCAGCTCCCCAGGAATCTGACTCAGGCCTGGTGGAGCAGCTGCTGCCACAGACTGAAAGAAGCAACTGGCTGGAGATCTGCCACCGTGATTCAGCTCCCAGAGAGTCATGTGGCCGCCGACAGCGGAGACAATGCTGTCAAAACCCTCGAATAGCTGCTGAACGTACGACTGAGGGGATATTCAGGGCAGCCGCTGTCATCTTCTTCATCCTGTAATCTAACTTCTGACAGTTACAGGCACTTATTTTGGTCTTTTTTACCTCCCAGTTACTCTAGCTTCTTCTTCAGCAACGTCACTTTGTCCAGTCAAAACTCTGATTCAAGATGTGTTATTACAATGTAGATATCTTGAATTTGAAATATGACAAGTCAGAAATAAACATACACCAACTTTAGCAAATATAGAGCAACTTCAGCAAATATAGAACAACTTTAGCAAATATAGAGCAACTTTAACCAACATAGAGCAACTTTAGCTAATATAGAGCAACTTTAACGCATTTTAGAGCAAATTTAACAAACATAGAACAACTTTAACTCATTTTAGAGCAACTTTAACTCATTTTAGAGCTACTTTAACCAACATAGAGCAACTTTAGCTCGTTAGGCCAATTTTACCTCATTTTAGAACAACTTCAACTCATTTTAGAACAACTTTAACTCATTTTAGAGCAACTTTAGCTAATGTAGCTCAACTTTAACTCATGAATAAAAGTATGAGTTTTCATGAAAAATATGAAACTGTCTGGGTGAACCCAAACTTTTGAAGAGTCGTGTATAGACAATATTTCTTTATACTTCACAATCCTCATACTATTACAAACAAGACATGTAGTTTTCTATCATTAAAACTGCAGATCATGTAACTATAGTCACCTTTGTCATCAATGTAAGGTTGGTTATCTTCAAAATCAAGCACTCAAAGTTCAAAAATTTCAAAAGTGACAATGTTGTATCTTTAAATGATTAGTTTCATTCAAATCAATGGTTTAAATCACTAAAATATTAAATGTACTCTACTCCTATGTAGATATTCCATTAAATATTTCCAGCTAGAATAGTCATTTACCACATTAACAATGTCTAGACTGGATTTATCATTCATTTAATGTCATCTTCACTGAAAAAAAATGCTTTTCTTTCAAAAATAAGGACATTTCCAAGTGATGACACTAAAATTTTGAACGGTAGTGTGACAAAGAAAGAAAACCTTGTCAACTAAATCCAAATCTTTTTCTCTTAAAAAAACAGTAAATTAATTATCAAAATAGTTTCAGATTTTCTGAGGATCCTCTGTTGACATTAAAATTGCTATCTGTGAAATATTATCATTTAAGCTCATTTCCTGAGGCCGTAGTTCCTCAAAGAACACCAGTTATTTCATTTTACCTTCGTACGGCGTTATTTATGTGACGAACACAACGAAACATTTTGCTAAAGTTGGAGCAGGAAAGTCTGAATGCAGCAGCAGCAGCTGTGAGCAGAAACAGGTGAGAGTCGTTCATACAAGCAGCTCTTTCATCCAATCACAACGACCGTTTCCTGGCTGTGTGCTAGAAATTCTGTCATTTTACACCAAGTTTCAGTCATTTCATACCAATTTTGAGTCATTTTGCACCAAGTTTGAGTTATTTTGGACAGGTTTTGAGTAATTTGCAGCAAGTTTCATGTCATGCTGAAGATGCTGTGTCATTTAGGGATTTTTTTGAGTCCTTTTACACTTATTTCCAGTTATATTAGACCATTTAGGGCCTTTTGCACCAATTTTGAGTTTTATTTGACAAATCTTGAGTCATTTTGCACAAGTTATGAGTCATTTTGGACGTGCTTCAAGCCACGTTGAGTCATTTTGCACCATCTATAAGTTATTTTGCACCATTTTTGAATCTTTTTGGACTCATTTCAAGTCATTTTAGTCAAAGTAGAGTCATTTGGGACACATTTAATAGACCTTAAATGAAAAGATTCAAGTCATTTTGGACTACTTTTAAGTAATTTTGGAGATCATTTCGCAGAACGTGTCTCATTTTGGACAAGTTTACAGTCATTTTGTACCATTTTTGAAACTTTTCGGACTAGTTTCAAGTCATTTTAGTCAAGTTTGAGTAATTTGGGACAGATTGTGAGTAATTTTAGACTTCATCTTAACGAGTTCTCCCTACACATTTTAAAACACACTTCAATCAGGGAGGTAATTAAGAGCTAAAAACATTTTTTCTTCCTGAAGATAGATGGCACCAATCTGTTCCCAGCCGTGAGTTTTATTACTAAATGTTAAACGATTAAACTGAACAAGGCTGAGTGTTTGGATCAACAGCAGTCTCACTCCTGCTAAAGTGTGAGGAGTGTGTAGCGTTAGGTAACGTTCCTCCCGTGGGCAGCGCTAAAGATAGATCAGACTACGCCACTAGTTGAGGAATGTCCAACGTGTAACTTAAGCAGAAGAGGAGATTCTAGAGCCGCGGTAGATTCATTAAACACATCACTGCAAACTAACGCTCATGTTTCCAGAGTGTTTAGAGGCTGTATGGAAGTTATTGCTGCAGGAAAAGATTAAAAAAAAACTTGTTTCACTTAGTAAGAGCCCCTATTTTAAACAACAACATTAAATATAATAACTTGATCACTCCTTCATTCCATTCCCCGTGGTTATCCACAATTCTTTCATCTTTTGTTATTCGTTACTGTTTGTCAGACCTCTCATCTCCTACCTTTTGCTGTCTGCCAGATTTTTTGATTCAACTACCTACAGCAAACTTCAACAAACTGTACTGATTTATCCACTAATAATCAATAATCATTGACTAATAATGTACGTCAAATGAACTGTCTTTCACCAAATGTTGCAACCATTTTTCCCCATGAGACTGATTCAATTTTAAAAATGTGCTTAATTGTATGAATTTAACGCATTTTGTGTGTAATTTTTGTAATATTTTGTCTTGTTTTTGTTATTTTTTTGTCTTTTTTGTCTGACTTTGTGTTTCCTTTTTGTCTCGCTTGTGTTTTTTGTATTATTTTTGTAATTTTGTGTTTCGCTTTTTTGTTGTTTTGTTTTTGTAGTGCTTGTGTTGTCTATTTTTTGTCGTTCTGTTTCTCGCTTTTGACATTTTTTGTCTCATTTGTCCATTTTTTTGTTGCTTTGTAACTTTTTTGTCGAACTTTTTGTCATTTTTGCTTTGTTTTGTGTCATTTCTCTCATTTTTTTGTCATTTTGTGTCTCTTTTTTGTAATATTTTGTCTGTTTGTGTCATTTTCTGTTTCCTTCTTGTCTCACTTGTGTCATTTGTCCACATTTTCGGCGTTTTGTTTCTCGCTTTTGTCATTTTTGTGTCTCGTTTGTCTATTCTTTTGTTGCTTCGTAACTTTTTGTCTAAATTTTTGTCCCTTTTTGTTTTAATTCATGTCATTTGTCTCATTTTGTGTCTTGCTTTTGTCATTTTGGGTCTCACTTTGTAATATTTTGTCATTTTTGTTGTTTTTTTGTCTGACTTTTGTTCTTTTGATCATAAAATAAAATACTATATCATCAGTTCCAGGTAGCTGTGACTAAATGTTGTGTTCCTTTGTAGACACTCTGTGATCTGGAAGTTGTAATGTGGAAATGATAAACTGAGGCTGAATGTTGCTGAAATTTTACTTGTTTTTCTTTAGAAATCTCAGGTTGTTCTTATTGATGTATAAAAAGATAATTCCTTAAATGTGAACATTTTTGCACAAAAAAAAGGAAATATTAGGAGTTGTGGTTATTTATAGGTTATTATGCTGTGATTTTACTGGTCACTGGAGATCAAATTGTACTGAATGTGGAACCTGAACTAAGATGAGTTTGACTCCCCTGATCTACAGGGACAAAAGCTTGGGCTCTAAAAACATCCTTTCAGAACATTTTGGTCTTTCCTTGATTGGGATGGAAAAATAAACCCGTGGTGCAGCATTTTAATGGAGCTAATTTGGTCTCTTTTTGAATAAATAATCTCACAAGGGCGCGAGGGGAAGGCTGGAATAAAACATAAATGTGGGGAAAGAAAGACAAAAAAAGAAGAAATAAAACACTTAAAGGTTTACAGTCCTCTACTATGAATGTGAGGCTTTTACACGAATTAGTTAGGATCAGATTTATTAAAATGTTTGACATCTTACAGTGTTTATGGATGGATGCAGTCAGTTCAGCTGCTGAGTTAATGATTCAGCTCCACCAGTAGAGGGCAGTGTAAGTGTGTAAGTGTGTGGGTGTGTGTGTGTGTGTGTGTGTGTGTGTGTGTGTGTGTCCATCCGTGTTAGAAGCTTACAAAACATCACATTTTTTCATTGAAGAAATCTAAGAAAACACATTCAAACGCACAAAATGGAAGTTACACATATATTTGATGTATATAAGGGGCTTGAGGTTGTGTGGATTAAACACTAATAGTGGGAAGAACAGCTGCAGGGAGCTTTAATCTGTGTCGATCGGTTGATTTGTTTGGAGGTTTCATGGGTTGTGTGTGGAGTTTAGACTGCAGTGCTCATCTGTATTCCTGAGTAGAAGACGTGGAGGAAAAACAACGGAGGTGTCTGTCCAGGATTATTGGACTAGAAGTGCTGGAGGACGGGGCATAAAGACGGGATGTAGTGGAGATGTGGAACATGCCTGAGATTTATGAAAAGAACTGTACAACCCTGTGGAGAATGAGTGCTTCTAGCTGCCCCTCCTTGGAGTCTCTACAGCAGATGTACGACAGACGCCTTCCCTCAGCCTCCTGGAGAAACAGAACACACATTTCATTCTTTCAATAATCAAAGAAAACTGTTTGAGAAAGGCTAATATATATATATATATATATATATATGTGTGTGTGTATTAATAGTTTTAAACATCAGACCCAGATGAATGCATTTCCTGTTTCTCTGTCCTTTTTTTCATGCTTATTTGTTTTGGTCAATTTGAGTCTCGTTTTTGTTGTTTTCTGTCTTGTTTTTGTCATTTTGTATGTTGTTTTTGCCGTTTTGTCTCGTTTTTGTCATTTTGTGTCTTGCTTTTGTTGTTTTGTGTCTTGTTTTTGTTGTTTTGTGTCTTGTTTTGTCATGTTGTCTTTTTTTGTCGTTTTCTGTCTTGTTTTTGTCGTTTTCTGTCTTGTCTTTTGTCGTTTTGTGTCTTGTTTTGTCATGTTGTGTCTTGCTTTGTCATTTTGTGTCTTGTTTTTGTCATTTTGTGTCTTGCTTTGTCATTTTGTGTCTTGTTTTTGTCATTTTGTGTCTTGTTTTGTCATGATGTGTCTTTTTTTTGTCGTTTTCTGTCTTGTTTTTGTCGTTTTGTCGTTTTTTGTCGTTTTGTGTCTTGTTTTTGTCGTTTTGTGTCTTGTTTTTGTCGTTTTCTGTCTTGTTTTTTGTCGTTTTGTGTCTTTTTTGTCATTTTGTGTCTTGTTTTTGTCATTCTGTTTCTTGTTTTTGTCACAGACGATCTTGTTACCATAGCAGCTAAATCTTTCTCAGACTCAGGTTTGTTGTCGTATTGTTCTGTGTTGTAAAGTTATTAACACAGATGATGATGTGTGGCTCTTCTTATTTTCCATAATGAGGAATAATCCTGTTGAATTCGACTTTTGGCTCCGACTCTTTCATTGTGTCCATTAAACCAGTGACAACAGATATTAAGCTGTGAGTCTGCAACAGCTGTCATATCAAAAAGTAAACTAGAGGCATATAGCTGGTTAAAAACACCAAAAAGAAGTGGTCACCGTGAGTGGTAGCGATGCTGGAGATTTTCATTATCAGAGCCAGAAACAGAGAGCAGCTCGGTGTGAGGACATGAGGTTCCTAAAACGGGCGGGATGAGTCATGAGAGCGTACCGGTGGATCTGGAAACCACACACGTCCTCTTGCACTCCTCCTCCGTGTCGAAGCGGTTCTTGTTGCCGCTGCAGCCTCCGTACCAGAACTGGGCACAGGCGTTGGCCTGCCGGTCGTAGTACCAGCGGATGTTGTAGTCCCGACACGTGCCCTGGTCCAGAACCAGGCCACAGCGGGGGTCCAGAGGGGCCGACTCTGCAGGAAAACCTCACGCTAGGATTCAAACTTCATCAAACTTCAGCTCTGCTTCTTCACCACACTCCACAACACACATAAGCGAGACAAAAAGGAAACACAAAACCACATGCAAAATGACAAAAAACGAACTGAAACGAAACAGAAGAGACAAAAAATTTGACAAAAAAGTTACAAAGCGACAAAACAATGGACAAACGACACAAAACGACACAAACAAGACAAAAAAATGACAAAAGCGAGAAACAAAAAAAACCAAAAAAGACAAAAAACACAAGTGAAACAAAAATAAACACAAAATGACAAAAACAAGAAACAAAACGACAAAAGACAAAAAACAACAACATAAAATAACATAAAAATGACAAAAATGAGACAAAGGAGGCGAAACAAAATAAAAAGAGACAAAGAAAGTTACAAAGCCACAAAAAAATGAACAAATGACAAAAACGAGAAACAAAACGACAACATGAGAGAAACGACAAAATTCAGACAAAAAAGGACAAAAGTACCATACAGCAATTTCAAAATACTCCAGTACAAGCAAAAGTCCTGCACGAAAAACTCCGATTTAAGTAAATTTTGAGAACACACTTATTTTGTGAGGTCAAATTTGAGTCATTTTGGACGTGTTTTTATTGTTTTTAGTCTTTTTTTTTTTTGCCCTTCTAGGCCATCCTAGATGTTTAACTCATTTTGGACAGACTGTGAACAAGAAAAGAGGATAACTAATAAACAAATGCTGCATTTCTGACAGTGCCATACGGGGGAACGAGCAGTCTTGGAGGAGGTTTTTCTAGCTATATCTGGCATCATTAGAGCATCAGCAGTGTGTTCATGCTGTCGCTGCTGCAGATGGAGCGAGTTTGAACCACTTTATTTACAGGGACAGCACATAAATCTGAAATGTAACGTCTGTGTCTCAATCACAGCAGACGTTTGTTATTTATTCAGCGTTTAAAACACAAAGTGTCCTGATTGAATAATTAGTTAATGGATGTGATTCCAACATGTGGCAGATGGATCTGAAGCGTCTCTGAAGCTCGTCACATGATTAATGGGAGCGGAAGGAAGAAAAAACTAAGTTCCGACACACAAATCTGTTTTCAGTTTGTCTCTAGTCTTTGATTTTTACTCAGACATTGGATCACTGGAACATTTCTGGAAATGAAACCATGTGAGAAAAAAAAAAAACTTGTAAGATGTGACAGACTACACGCTGCTTTCTGGAGGAACGTCGAAAGTCACTGGATTAATCTGGAACTGTTGTATTTTATGAGCTTCTTAGGTTACCTAGTAGAAAGTACGATAAAGTCGCAGACAATGGAAGTAATTAAGTAAATGTACTTTGTTTTTTCCCACCACAACTGTGCAGGAATGATGTATTTAGCTCTAAACCTACCGTTCAAAAGTTTGGGAACACCAAGACAATTTCATGTTTTCCATGAAAACTCCCACTTTTATTCAGAGTTAATGTTGCTCTATGTTAGCTAAAGTTGTTCTATATTAGTAAAAGTTGCATTGTATTAGTTAGTTAAATTTCAAATGTGATGGAATGGGATGAAAACTAATTCAATCATTTAAAGTTTGGCTGAATTGTGAGATGATGATGCAGCAGCAGCAGTGTCTGCTACAGGTCTGAAAGTCCATAAATCACACCCACAATTTACACACAATCATTTCAGAACTGACATCACTGCCTGCGACAGGAGAGAGATTATCATTTAGACTTCAGTCATTTAAAGGTTTTACTGTGGCCTTTTTGTTTCAAAGCTGTGTGCTTGATGCATAGGCTGTATATAATATATCCTTTCATACAGTCCATGGTTTGATGCTTGGTGCAGGAGGAGTCTAAGGGAAACCCAGACTGACTTAGTTCCAGCTTATGGTCTACTTGTCTACATGTGGTAGGAAGTAGCATTACAAGAAAGATGTTTCAATTTTCTATAATATAATGATGTCCAGTCTCCTCTTATTGCATCCATATCTGTAATTTATTATTTTATTGTTGCCTTTTTTCAAGAATGTATTATTATTATCATCGTTCTTATTAATATTAATAAGAACGATGCATGGCAGGTTTTAGGTCAACTTGAAATTATAAAATGTGTCGCTTTTGAAAATTATTCTTGTTTATAAATACTAGGACTGAAACGATTCCTCGAGTAATTTGATTACTAAAATTCCTCGAGGCAAAGTTCTCTGAATCGAGGCTTCGTTTCATCAACTACATGCTAGACCCCGGACCCAGACTTCATTCATACAAACCGGGTCCTTAAATCTGACGGGACGCTTCTATTTTAACCAGTGCAGCTTTTCTACTGTTTACAGCAGGAGAACCAACCAGTCCATGGTCTAAACGGTCGTCTAAACCAGCCGTCAGTGACCTAAAACCAGGACAGATTCAGCTGCTGCACAGATTATTTCTCGCCTCAGATGCTTTCAGAAATACTTTTTGCTGATGTGTTTTTGAAATAAAAGAGAAAGTTTGCAGCTGAGTCGCCCTGTTTATCCGACTCATCTGTTGGACTGTCCAGCTGAAAGCTCGGTCACGTGACCACGTAGCGGCCACTGAAGCTCCAGCGCTGTCATGTGACCATGTTGTGGTCCGCTAGTGACCGCCCACCATGTGTGTGGTTTTCAGATGTGGTGCTTCTACTGGACACAAACCTTCACTGTATGTTTTCTGTAAGGATTCAGACACTGTGCCAGAATTCTGGTGCACACCGCCGGCGTTTGGCTCAAAAAAAAAAAGAAGATAGGACTACATTACCAATGGAGTTCATCTACCAATGGAATGAGGCGAACGCAGCTTTTGCTCTCAGCCAAACTAATATCACTAGCCAATGGGAAGTAGAGCGGGTGTTCAGGACGGTTATTTCTGTTGCACAGCGCGCTCACTTTGATTACTTGACTAATCACCAGAATAATCAATAGAATACTCGATTACTAAAATAATCGATAGCTGCAGCCCTAATAAAGACTTAACTGTCGCATTTTTTTAACACAAAGTACTACTATGATGTGTGATGTGGATGATATGATGAAGTTCCTTGTTGGATTTAGTGAAACCTACAGATAATATTCATCCTTTTGTGTTTACCTTTTTGTGTTCCAGAGAACTTCCTGTATCATTCAGAGGAAACAACTCCACTTGTTCATTACCCTGAGTTGAAACTGCTTCTCAGTAATTACATTACGTCTATTTAAACTGGACGGCTGCACTGTGTCAGATGTCCAAAGAGCGTTTTCTCTTGATAAATCCCAGCAGTATAACGGATTTTCTACCTTTGGGAAGAGCCGGCCGTGGAGCAGGAACGTACTGCACCGATACACTGGAGGAGGACGTGGTTATATTAGTGGAGGATGAAGATGAAGAGGAGCCTCGTCTGCTGGAGGAGTCCTCTCTGGAAGTGGGGACTGGAATGTCGTCCGAGGTGTTGCGGTTAAATGTGTCCCCGCGCTCGCTTCCATAGTTTGTAGTTCCTGTGAACACCTGCTGGTGTCCTCCTCCCTGAAACAGGAAACACACTGGAAAAAATGCCCCCCTCAAAACAAGAAAAACAAACTTATTTCAAGGAACTTTTACCTTGAAATAAGTGAAAAATCTCCCAATAGAACAAGTGAAAAATGGCTTGGTAAGATTTCTTGAAATAAGCTATTTAGAATAATGAGATCTTAAAATTAGCTGGAAAACTTATTTTAAGCTCTATTTTACCAGGATTGTCAAGCTTAGGTGTCTTAAAATAAGAAAAAAATAGCAGTTTTTCACTCAAAAATAGATTTTTGCTTTCATGTAACTTTCTAATTTGAGATGCATTAACCCTCCTGCTGTCTTCATTTATAGGCACCAAAAAATACTGTTTCCTTGTCTGAAAAAAATTCAGCAAAAAAATTCCCCGAATTTCAGAAAATTTGCAAAACCTTCAGGAAGAAAATTCCAATAATTCCTTAAAAGTTTCCCTTAAAAATTTTATTTAAAAAAATATCCCCCAAATTTGGCAAGAAAATTCTTGTAAATATTTTCAATAAATGAGTAAAAATCTTCCAAAAAATCCTAAAAATATCTAAAGTGATTCCATGGCTATCAGTAAAACTTCTAATATTTTCTTTAAGAATGTTCATAAAAAAAATCAACCAAAATCCAGAGAAATTCGCTGGATTTTGGTTGATTTTAATGTGAATGTTCTTAAGAAACATTTTCAATATTTCTTTTTTTCCACCAAAAAATGTTCAAACATTTCTCAAAAATGTTGAAAATGTGGGCATCAGAAGTTTCACTGTGAATTTTTTTTTTCTCCACATTTTCAAACTTTAAAACGGGTCAATTTGACCTGCAGGACGACACGAGGGTTAAACTTATTTTGAATTTTCTTGTAAAATTCAACTCAAAACAAGATAATTTCAAGCTTGTTTGACTTAACAAGATATTTCAGATGCATTGTCTTAAAACAAGTCCCTCCATCTGCTGAAATGTCTCTTGTTAAGTGAATTTATCTGAAATCAAGTGGGATGAGACATTTAGACTAGAAATAAGACAAATAGACTTGGTAAGATTTGGAGTTTTTGCAGTGCAGGAACCAGTGTCTGGAGTGATCTCAGTGTGAAACGTGTGTGTGTTTGTGTTGTCGTGTTCCATACTTGTGTTGTGCTGGAGCCTCTGCCGCCCTGCTGGCTGCCCTCCACTCGGCCTGCTTCCTGTTCGGGTGCAGGTCTGTACCCGTAGCCACCGATGGCGTAGTTCCCGTTGAAGCCGTTCCTGTTGCCGTTGTTCCCGTAGCCGTTGTAGCCGTTGGTTATTCTGTTGTAGATCAGGGCTCCGTTCTCGTCTTCACAGAACTGGCTCACTAGCTTGGATTCCAGAGCTGAAACAAAGAGGAGACGAGGAGGAAGTAAATCAATGTGTTGGTCTAAAGGTTGCCCGGAAACACAGGGGGAATCCTTTAGAGATGGTTTACAGGGAAATGGATGGATTTACATCAACATGGTCCACACTCATGTCCCACACAGGATCAAGTCTAGCCTTGTTTTCCATTGTTTGCTTCTTCTTATCTGCATTTTTTAAAATAATGTCTGATTTTTATTGTTTTTCTCACATTTTTGTCGTTTTGTGTTTTTTTTTTTTGTCTCGCTTGTGTTTTATTTTTGTCATTTTTGTGTTTTGCTTTTTCATTGTTTTTTTGTCACACTTTTGTTTCACACTTTTCCCATTTTTTGTCTCGTTTCTCCATTTCTTGTCGATTTGTAACTTTTTTGTCAAATTTTTTGTCTCATTTTTTGTCGCTTTGTGTCTTGTTTTTGTAATATTTTGTCTTGTTTTTGTTGCTTTTTTGTCTTTTGTCTGAATTATCATTTTTCTCCCATTTTTGACGTTTTGTTTCACGTTTTGACAACAAACTTTTTTCTCTCGCTTGTGTTTTTTGTCATTTTGTGTTTTGCTTTATTCGTTGTTTTCTGTATCATTTTTGTTGTTTTGTTTCACGCTTTTGCCATTTTTTGTGTTGTTTCCAACTTTCCTGTCAATTTTTTTGTCACTTTTTTTGTTTTGTGTTATTTGTCTAATTTTTTGTCATTTTGTCTCTCTTTTTTGTACTATTTTGTCTTGTTTTTGTTGGTTGTTGTCTTTTTAAAGTAAAATACTGTATCATTTCAGTTCCAGATAGCTGTGACTAAATGTTGTGTTCCTTTGTAGACACTCTGTGATCTGGAAGTTGTAATGTGGAAATGATAAACTGAGGCTGAATGCTGATGAAATTGAACTTATTTTTCTTCATAAATTTCAGGTTGTTCAGGATGTTTTGTGGAAAGATAATTCCTTAAATGTGAACATTTTCAGAATATACTTTTTTTGCACTAAAACAAAGGAAACATTTGGAGTTGTGGTTATTTATAGGTTGCTATGCTGTGATTTTACTGAATGTGGAACCTGAACTAAGATGAGTTTGACACGTTTAGTAGTTTACTAATCTCTTCACAGTTTTTTCATGTTTTTCTGCCACAGAAATAAGGAGCTCTGTAAATATCAGTCTTACCAGGCAGAGTGTTGAAGTCATCGATGAGGAACATGTGCTCAGCATCGGGGTCGGAGGCGATCAGGTTCAGCTCCCTCAGGAACTCCGCCTGGGTTGGGTCTGAGGTGTTCACGATCCCCAGAGCAAACATCTCGATGTTGGCGGCATGAGCTTCTCTCACGGCGATGTCCAGCTTCACCGGCTCCCGTTTGTCCGTCTGCCCGTCGGTAATCACGATGGCCACTTTGCTGACTCCCAGCCGTGAGCTGTAGAAGGCCTCCTGAGTGGCTTTGCGGATGGCGGTGCCGGTGTAGGTGCCTTCTCCCATGTACGGGATGTTCCTGATGGCCTGCTTGATGTCCTGCTTGGTGACGTAGCGGGCCAGGTTGAAGACCAGTTTGACCTCCAGGCTGTAGAGGACCAGGCCGATCCTGGTGGCGTTGCGTCCCACCGTCACCCGGTCCACCAGAGCGTTCACAAAGTCCTTAATGATCTCAAAGTTCTCCGGGCCCACGCTCTCCGAGCTGTCGATGACAAACACCAGCTCCATGGGCCTCTCCTTACACTTGATCCCACATCCTGGAATCACATCACATCAACACATGAGGTCATGGCTGAAATGTTGACGAGGTTCCGTCTGTGGAATCCGATCCAGCGATTCACAGATAAGACCAGACAGCTGCTTAGATGGAGAAACTCAGTCTTCTCCAGTAACATCTGTGCAGTTTGGTCAATGTGAAGAAGTGAAATAAATACTGCAAAGATCAGGAGATACTTTACCGCAGATCTCTTTGATCATTCGAATGATGTCCTCTCTCTGAAATGAAGACACCAACACAGTATGAGCAAAGAACAGGA
Source organism: Amphiprion clarkii (assembly GCA_027123335.1). NCBI lineage: Eukaryota > Metazoa > Chordata > Actinopteri > Pomacentridae > Amphiprion > Amphiprion clarkii. The sequence goes on along the minus strand of CM049590.1, from coordinate 2,488,728 downwards.
GACGCAAAAGATGAAAAAGTAGATGAAAATAAAGAAACTCACAGTGAGGCCGGCTTCACCTTTGATACCTTGGTGACCCTAAACATTTAATGGAGACAAAAAATAGCAGCAATGTTCTAAAAGTGTCAGAGTTCCTACTAATGTTGGGAATACAGAGTATTATGTCCTTCTATTAAACCCTTTGATGCACAACATGGGTCATGAGATAAACATTTTCCATTGAATATGGGTCACTTTTGACCCACGTTGTGCATCAAAGGGTTGATTCTTCACACTATACAGAAGGTTCAAGTCCTGGTACCACAATGACAAACCAGGACACAACAACTTAACACATGAAGACGTCAACGGCGTCACCTACAGGCTGTCCAGGGATTCCAGCGTCTCCCAGATCCCCTTTGGTTCCCTTCATGCCCCTCTCCCCCGCCGAGCCTCGGTCACCCTGTTACAGCAAATACATCATCATCGACCAGAACGCTACAAAAGGCTTACAATTTAAATGTCCCAGACAACATAGAGACTGACTTTAGCTCCAGGAAAGCCTTCTCCAGGGAGCCCCCTCGGCCCTGCCACGCCCTGGGGACCCTGTTCGCCCTGAATCAGACGCAGAAGTCAACAGAGTGGTTCAAACAAACCAATACAGATGAAGGTATCTGAGTTAAATATTTATTATGAGACTGCTGAGACAAAGAGAAAAAACTAAAGCGATGAGATTGCATACGTTCCTTTGAGGAGGATCACCAATCACAGCCTACCTTTGGCCCTTGAACTCCTCGTCCTTGAGGCCCCGTTGGCCCTGGTGGACCAGGTCGACCCGGGTTACCCTGCAAGTCAAGGGAACTTCATTTGTACACCATCTTCCAGCAACAGCTCCATTCAAAGAGCTTTACATCCATCCATCCATTCATCCACCCATTAATCCATCCATCCATCCATCCTCATTAGGGTCATGGGGGGCTGGAGTCTATCCCAGCTGACTTAGGATGAAGGTCACCAGTCCATCACAGGGCTACATATACAAACAAACAATCACACATTCACACCTACGGACTATTTAGAATCACCAGTTAACCTCAGCATGTTTCTGGACTGTGGGAGGAAGCTGGAGAACCTGGAGAAGCACAGGGAGAACATGCAAACTCCGTGTACAAATATCCTATTAAGGATCAGATTAAGGATCTGACTTTTGTCGTTTGTCTCATGTTTGTGTTGTTTTGTGTTTCCTTTTAGTCTTGCTTGTGTCGTTTGTCTCATATTTTGTCATTTTGTGTCTCATTTTTGTAATATTTATTATAATTTATTAATAGTATTTATTTATTTATGTATTTATTGAACCATTATTAATATCCATCCCTTTGGAATTCCATATTTTTGCCTTGATTTGTTCTTCCTACAAGGTTGACCTTTATAGAACTAAATTAAAGAGAATCAGCTGGTGTCACGATGAACTGAAATAAAATCTATCTATAAAGGTTTTACTAGAATAGGTTTCCAGAATGAGAAGACTTCAGAATAAGGTCATAATGTGGAGAATGTAATCCATCAGGACAGAGCAGGCTTGTATGACACACATGTATCATCAATAATTCAGCTTTAACCAGATTCATAACGAACAGACAATAATCTGTTCCAAGGTTATCTGTTCTATAATCCTGACTCATGTGTGTCCTCTTTCCTCAGATGTCTGTCAGTGTGACCTGCTTCTGCATTTTGGGGGTTTGACAGTCCTCAGTTTAACCCTCGTGTCGTCCTGCGGGTCAAAATTGACCCTTTTTAAGTTCGAAAATGTGGAAAAAAATATGATTTCACAGTGAAACTTCTGATGTCCACATTTTCAACATTTTTGGGAAACTTTTTGAACATTTTTTTGGTGGAAAAAAAGAAATGTTAAAAATGTTTCTTGAGAACATTCACATAAAAATCAACCAAAATCCAGCGAATTTTGCTGTTCTGAAAGAAAATAGAAGTTTTACTGATATATATGGAATCACTTTAGATATTTTTAGGATTTTTTTGGGAAGATTTTTACTCATTTTTTTGAAACTATTTTCAAGAATTTTCTTGCCAAATTTGGGGGATATTTTTAAAATAAAACTTTTAAGGGAAACATTTCAGGAATTATTGGAATTTTCTTCCTGAAGGTTTTGCAAATTTTCTGAAATTTGGGGATTTTTTTTGCAGAATTTTTGGATATTTTTCAGACGAGGAAGCAATATTTTTGTTGTCCATAAATGAGGACAACAGGAGGGTTAAATCCTGGCTCTGCTGCATGACTGACAGACCTGCAGAATCGCTGCTGTGAGGCGTCAGAGGACATGTGTGGTGCTGGGTGTTGTTTCAGCAGAGCCTGTTAGGCCAAGTGTTTCTCATCAGATATATATGTCCATGGAGATTCACACTCTGCAGCCATGTGCCAGAGCGCTGAGGGGGAAATCATGATAAATACCCCGAACAAATCAAGACCTCTGCGGGGGGGCATGTCGGCACACAAGATGAAGAACTATATTTTCATATCTGTGAATCTTCAGAGAGCATGACTCAATCAGGACCATCTGGTGGGACGTCAAACACAATTAAAGGAGGCTTCCTGTATGAGTTAACACCTCAGAATGTCGTCCTGGACTCGTGTTTGCACAATCAGAAAACAAACGCCGTGTTTTTACGGGCTACAATCAAACAATCTAAAGAATCAGATCTGTGATCAGAACTCTGTGTACATTTATTTACCCACTGATGGAGCTGGTTCTGAAGGACTCAATGCAATCATGTGTAATAGTGTCAGAGGGATATATGTAGTGGAATCTCATGTTACAACCGGGGTGTCCGACATGAGGCCCGCGGGCCAAAAGCGGTCCTCCAGAGGGTCCAATCCGGTCCTCAAAGTGTCAAAATTCCAGAGAAGACATTAACTGCAGATTGTAAATTAGTAAAACTATAAATTTAAAATCATTTCTAGACCATGACAAGTTGTTTGGATCAGAAAGTAAAATACTAGATTGTTCATTGTTATTTTGTCATTTTGTGTCTCATTGATATAATATTTTGTCGTTTTTTTGTCTTTCTTTGTCTGATTTTTGTCGTTTGTCCATTTTTTGTCTCGTTTGTGTCGTTTGTCTCATTTGTTGCCATTTTGTGTCTCATTATTGTAATATTTTCTCCTTTTTGTTGTTTTTTGTCCGACTATTGTCGTTTGTCTCATGTTTTTCTTGTTTTGTTTCTGGCTTTTGACATTTTGTGTTTCCACTGTGTCTTGTTTCTGTTGTTTGTCTATTTTTTTTGTCACTTCGTACCTTTTTTGGCTTTTTTTGTTTTGTCTATATGTAGCCCAGTCTACCACAGGGCTACATAGACAAACGATCACACTCACATTCACACCTACGGACATTTTAGAATAATCAATTAACCTCAGCATGTTTTTGGGCTCTGGGAGGAAGAAAACCCACAGATGTACAGGGAGAACATGCAAACTCCATGCAGAAAGATCTCAGGAAGGCCGGGACACAAACCGGGAACCACCAAGCCACTGTTTAGCCCCAGAAGTAATCAAAAATCTAAAAAAAAAGTAACGGTTGAAATTTACCGGCTGTCCTTGAAGGCCTTCTCCTGGAGGTCCCGGTAAACCAGGCAGCCCTCGGAATCCTACATCGCCCTGAAAAGACGGAAACACAGCGAGGACATATGAACATTTAAAACACGGCAAAATACAATCCATCAAACAAATGAACTTCTTCTTGTTTCCTTTAAACAAATGAGGACATTTTTCACTTTCACTCCTCTTCAAGTTGGATGTAAACACAGCTTTGAAACTGATCTGACCACTGATTGGTTTTGGCTAAATTTTAACAACAGAGACAAAATTCAGCAGACTGAACACAACATTTTGTCCTCATTTAGCCGGAACTGTGAACCATCTGTATCACATCAGGTTACTCATCATCTCTGTAATGTCAGTTAATGGCTGATCTGGAAACGTGTTTTAACCCTCGTATCGTCCTGCGGGTCAAAACTGACCTGTTTCAAAGTTTGAACATGTGGAAGAAAAAAACATATTTTCACAGTGAAACTTCTGATGTCCACATTTTCAACATTTTTGGGAAATCTTTGAACATTTTTGGTGGGAAAAAAGAAATGTTAAAAATGCTAAAAATATCTAAAGTGATTACATACATATCAGTAAAACTTCTAATATTTTCTTTAAGAATATTCACTGAAAAATCAACCAAAATCCAACGAAATTCGCTGGATTTTGGTTGATTTTTTTGTGAATGTTCTTAAGAAACATTTTTAACATTTCTTTTTTTTCCACCAAAAAATATTCAAAGATTTCCCAAAAATGTTGAAAATGTGGACATCAGAAGTTTCACTCTGAAAATATATTTTTTCCCCACATTTTCAAACTTGAAAACGGGTCAATTTGACCCGCAGGACGACAGGAGGGTTAACTGCAATATGCTGAAATGTTGGCCTAATATACCTAAAAAAAAAACCCCACTGCAACAGTAACAGATAAGTCTTCATTTAAGACGTAAAGCAGTACTGGAGTGAAGTAACACAAAATGTATGTAACTTACACCCATGCTGCAGCTCTAGACAGGAGGACACATCACTTTCTGTTTCATTTTTTTAATCTGTTTTGCCACAACAAGCTTTAATCTTACAGATCCACATTCCCACCTTTGGTCCAGGGATTCCCGCTCCTTCCGGTCCAGGCTCTCCTTGGAGTCCAGGTAGACCAGGAGGACCCTAAACAGGACAGGACATAAAGGTGATGCAGAAATACTGTACGACATCAGTGAGATTTTCATTTGGTGCACAATTCTCCGTTTTTGTCCAGCTCAAAACATAATGAGCTTTACAGGTGCTGTAACCGACTCAATTCTAAGTTCAGCAGCAACCAAACAATCCAAACAATAATAAATAGAAGACAAGAAAAGCACTCAGAGAGCGCAGTGATACAGAAGTCTTTAACAAATGTCTACATTTGTCCATAATTATTAGAATTTTGTCAAGAACTTGCTTAGAAGATCCTTTTTCTCCTGTTCACAATCTGTCTTAAGTGAGTAAAACATCTAGGATGGCTTAGAAGGGTTCCAAAAATGGCTAAAAACAATAAAAATGTATCCAAAATTATTCAAATATGACTTCATAAAATAAGTGTGTTCTCAAAATGCTGTCAAAATTTTTCAAAAATGACCTGAAATTAGGCCTAAAAAAAAAAAAAACTCAGATTTTTTCACAAAAAAAATCCCGATTCACGATTTACCCGATTTTTTTAACCCTCTACCTAATCTCCTCGCTGGAGTCCAGCCTACTTTATGCAAATGAGCTGCAGCTCTCTCCAGGTAAACACACCGGATTGCAGCTGGAAATGCGCCGCATGTGGCATGCTGGTCCGCCTGCGGTGCGTTTCCGCTGTGATCCGGTGTGCTTACCTGCAGCTCATTTGCATAAAGTAGACTGACTTCTACTTTATGCAAATTGGATGCCGCGTGCGGAGATTCCACGCATCGTGAAACTGTCCTCAAACTTCTAAACTAGGTGTCGGTGACCTAAAACCAGGACAGATTCAGCTGCTGCAGATTATTTCTGCCTCAAATGCTTTCAGAAATACTTTTCGCTGACGTGTTTTTGAAATAAAAGGGAAAGTTTGCGGCCGAGCCGCTGCGTTTATCCGACTTGTCTGCCGGACTGTCCAGCTGAAAGCTCGGTCATGTGACCACGTAGCGGCCTGCTGTTGGTCAGAGCTGTCATGTGACCATGTTGTGGTTCGCTAGTGACCGCCGTCTGTGCCATTTTCAGATGTGGTGCGTTGCCGTGCGGGAAAATAGCATCTAGCGCGTTTAGGGATCAGAGAGGGGAGGAGTTATAGGGGGATTTTTGCTGATCCTTGTGTAGTATTTCTTGAGTTTATTATGTGTTTTCTTTCATTTGTATCAGACTGTAGTCATTTGCATTGTGTATTTTAAGTTTAGATAGTGTTAAATTATTTATATGTGTGTTTTAAATGTGAGTGTGGGTCTTTAAAAGGTAAGAATTATTCACAGTTACAGTTTTATCAACATTCGTGGTCCTCAGCGATGGATTTGTAGTAGAATCACAATCATGTGATCATGTAGTGTTCACTTGTTGTCATGGTTACAGTGACGCCGTGCTGCTATCTGGCAATGACACAGAAATCTTTAACAAATCCATGGATCCAGACTATAAGCAGCATCACTGCCAAAATCTAATCACTTGGTCCTTCTGTCATTTCTGGCCTTCAATGAAAATTTCATCCAAATCGGTTAGTCTGTTTTTGAGTAATATTGCGAACGGACAGACAGACGGACAAACAGAGTAATAAATACACTTCAAGAAACATACTGAGTTTGATGACATCCTTCGATATATGAGGATTTTTCAGGGTAAGTGACTTTTGCCAGCTCACAAAACAAAACGTTGCACTGATTCAGTTGCACTACAACAATATAAGGAGGTCAAGAATGGGTCAAAAGTAGGGAAAGACTGATTTAATGGTTGCTGTTTGCTATAATTGGACATTTGTGATCTTTGAATGAGGTTCTGCTGCTGATTGCTGTAATAAATAAAGCACATCGTCTGCATTTAAAATATGTTAAAGTTCTTGTCTGAAGGTTTCCTAAGGAGTCAATAGACTCTCCTTAGGGATGTTCAAGTACAGATTGAGTAGGAAGGTCATGTCTGTAGATGAAGCCTCTTGTCGGCTAGACAATGAACATTTCCTTAAATGTATATTTGAGGCTTAAATAATATCAAACAACCAAAACAACTGTTAGAAATAGAAGGGAGCTGTTGTGGATCGAAGTTTTTTGAAGTCAGATATCCTTGGGTTTGGCCACGAAGGGTTTCTCGTAAACAGGAAGTGGTGAAGATGAACAAGCACCAATCCCTTCAGGCTGTATTTCATGATTAGAAGCATGTTCTATTATTAAGGCTAGCCAATCTTTACCCTGAACCCATACTTTATACTCCTACTTGCCTCAATGTTTCTACCTCTGGTCTTAGTTAAGGAAAATATGTTCAGGAGATGTTCAAAAGCAAACTACTGCAACTTTGGGTCATAAAAGTCTCCCTGATTGATAGATAGCTGGACCTAATGGCCAGAATATGGAAGACAAAGGAGGACTAGATGCAACGTCTGCATGGATGGAGTGGAAGAAGAGATTTATGAGCTGAAAGATGAGCAGTGTAGAAACCAGTTCCTCACCATGGGGCCGGGATAACCGTCTCCTTTAGGACCAAACGGGCCTGCAGGGCCTGGATCTCCTCGATCCCCCTGCAGAAGATGCATACAGTCAAGTCCATAAGTCAATCATGCAAAGGATACATAGAGATTTACGGATTTTCAAAGCAAACTGCAGAGACAAGTGGATATAAAAGGACATGTGTGCTTTCTGCTTCTGTATTGTAAAGCTTCAAAACAGGGGAAGGTTAAAACTACAACACATGCTGGAGCATTTAATCAGCTGGAAGTCTGAACAAATGTTGGCTTAAGGACAGCAGGACAGGATGTGCTTCCCGTTTTCTGACATCAATGTTCTTTGTAAATGTTGGGAAATGGAATTTCTGAAGAAAGCGAACACATGTGCTGCTGGATCTCATTACACTCATTAGATCATCCAGCATCCAAACATGGGCTTTTCAGCTGTGAATTTTTTTATTGAAGATCTGAAACCAAGTGTGTTTCTCGAGGCAGGTCTCCAAGATGAATGGAATCAGTGTTACCTTTGGACCAGGAAGTCCATAACCCGTCTCCCCAATCGGACCTGGAGGACCATTTGGACCAGCATCACCCTAGAAGACATTTTAGAACAGAATACAGCCACATTAGAAAGGTTTTAACTACAGATGTCCGATATTGGCTTTTTTGCCAATAACTGATATGCCGATATTGTCCAACTCTCAATTTCTGATTCCGATATCAACCGATAGGATATATGTGGGCTTGGAAATAATTCCAACCCACAGACATATTGTTAGTCAGGCACAGCAAGCTTGTTACCGCAGAAACACTTGCAGGGCTCAAAGTGAAAAATAATCCTAAACCTGAATTTTTTTCCTTTTGGGTGGGGGTCGCGGTACAATCCAGGTATTTCTTTATCAGTTTTCATGATAGGCACAAAAACCGATAACGATATTGACCAATAATACATTTTTATGCCAATATCGGGCCGATAATATCGGTGGGCCAATATTGTCGGACATCCCTACTATATATTATTGATAAAATATCAGTCTGAGGGACCAAACCAGGATATTTATTTACATTTTGATGCTAATTCTGTGTTTATATGGAGCTGACATCCCATCACTGTGAATCAAGTGATCATCGTCTCAACTGCCATGAAATATTTAACTCCAAAGCAGCTGTTGTTGTTTTAAAGATAAACGCTCATTTTTTAGCCTTTTTCAGCTTTATTGACAGGATACTTATGGGTTTCCCGACAACCGCTTGAGCTCTTGGGTCTTTTTACCACCACTGGCATCAATCTAAATTATTTTCACTTGTTTTATGAAAACATGCAGGAAACTTAACAGGATTTCCCAGTTTTATTATGTAACTTGGGTAGAAATGCGTTACCTTGGGCCCACTGACGAAGCGTCCTGGTGGACCAGGAGAACCCACTCTGCCTTGTGCCCCTGGTTCCCCCTGATGGAAATTAATGCAAACCAAGTGGTTAAAATCATTAAATTATAGTTGATCTTTTGTCCACGAGGCCACAGACAAGGTCCCAATGCAAGAATTAATGAATTGTGAATTAGCTGCTAATGGCGCCCCACCTTTGGTCCTGAAGGTCCAGCGATGCCAGGCGGACCAGTCAAACCTCGTATTCCTCTTTGGCCTTGGTCGCCCTTTAAAGTCACAGTTGGGAACACAGTTATTGATCTGACAGCTGAGACCTACTCCACTCTCACTTATTATACGGAGGTCAGGAAAGGCCCTCTGCAAGACATGCAAATGAAGTGATGGGGAAATGTTTTACCTTTTCACCCTGGGTGCCAATTCCAGGTGCCCCCTCCAGCCCCCGGAGGCCGACGGCTCCCGGTTCACCCTAAAGACACACAACATGCTGACTGGCTTCTGACGACACAGAGAGGAGTGACATTGGTGCAAACAACCTTCAAACTACCTTCTGTCCGGGAGCTCCGTCCTCCCCCGGCAGCCCCGGCAAACCCGACATTCCCTGTGATCCCGGCTCGCCCTGACGACAGATTTGTGGATTTGTGTGAGTTTATGGAGTGAAAACTTTAAATTAGATGGTTTGCAGCTGATGTGGGCGGAGCTTTGACCCACCTTAGCTCCAGGGTCTCCAGCCCCTCTTTCTCCTGGGGCGCCAACCTCACCCGGCAACCCCTGGTCACCCTGTGGAAGACAACAACTTATCCTTAATCTTATACCAGGGGTGTTTTGTTTCAGTCTGGAACAGGTGCACAATGCATTTCACTGTGCATTATACTATGTATAATTGTGTTTGTGGTAAATAAAGGTCTTGAATCTATTGATAGTTTGCTGCACCATGAACCTTTAAGTTCGTCATCCAGTGGTACATTTTTATTAATAAACTAATACACAGTTCAGAGGGTTAATGGTTATCTTGCTAGTTACTGCAGTTTATCAGTCATGCAACCAGTCGCTGCATCGACACGTGAAAGTCATTTCATGATGTGACTTCTGCAGAAAGCCGTGGGCCTTAATTGCATCATTTTTTCATTATTCCCTGTCATGACCGCACGTACAAACCTTAGGTCCGGGCATGCCCTCCCCTGGTGGGCCTCTGCTGCCTGGTGGCCCTCTGGGACCCTCCGTGCCCTGCAAGGATAAATAAAAACAGTCAATGGAAGGAAGGCCAAGGAGCAGTAATTGAAAGCTGGATGGTTGGAGGATCGGTAGACACCTACTCTTCCTTATATCAGCTAACAGTGGACTGGAACCATATTTTGATGGTAATTAACTTGTGTTTGGATATCAGGGAAGTGATCTTTGGCTCATCAGGAAACTTTCTCCACTGACTCTACAGCTGTTGTGCCAAAACATGCATAATTATGGAACTTAAGCGTCATGTTGCTTAAACTACGAAGCCGATTAGTCACCTCATACATCAGCTGCATCATCTCCTATAATCTCCTAAAGCTTCTGGCCTGTTCAGACTTCTTCCATGGCAGCTATAGTCTTTAAATGGTTAGGGTAGCAGAGAGGTGATTTAAGCTAAATGCTAACAAAATATGCTAACATACTTACAATGACAACAAGAAGATAATAGCAGAGATACTGTCCAACCTGGCCATTATCTTAGCTTTGCGTGTTAACATGTTAACAATAGCGCCAATGATTGGAATGTCATTAGTTTGGCAGGACAAGGTGAGTCCAATTTATTCTAAGACGTCGGTGGATATATTCATCATATTTCATGGCAACTTATCCAATACCTCTTGAGATATTTCACAATAGTCACAATGCTAGCGTGGCTAAAAAAATAAGCCATGTTTCGACGTAGCATGCCTGGATGAAATTCAATGTTGATGAGTCTTGGTGAGGTTTATTTTTACGGGCATTTCAGTTTGTAATAGATGTGAAAATGTAGAACAAAGTGGATGAGATAAATGTTTTTAACACACAAACTGTGTCTTCAGCTCTGTCTGATGATTTTTGGACCAATGTTGGTGCTGAAATGTGGAAAAAGTTTCTTCAAATCAGTTTTTAATTCTATATTGACATGTTGGATGGAAGGTGTGTATTTGTTTGCCTTCGTCATAGGGGACAGAAAATATTAATAACACTGTGGAAGTTTCACTCACTTTTGTGCAGTCTTCATGAAGCCAAAAATCAAAATATGAAAACCTATTGTTGAGTCTTGTCCTTACCTTCTCGCCCTGTATGCCTTGTCCTGTTAGGCCGAGGGGCCCTGGAAGACCTGGGGGGCCAAAATCCCCCTACATAAAAAAAAGAATAGACATTAATGATGATAACTGCATATAAATGTTGGTAGTATGATCACACTGAAATATCAACTGGGACACGTCATGATTTATTACATGTGGAAAGCACCCAGCTGTAAAAGACTTTGCCAAGAACCATTGCATTTCCTTTTGTGATGAGTATATATGTGGTTTTACTGCGTTGCATGAGTCCGTTCGCGCAGTTAAAATCTTTTTATATACATAACTTGATGACATACCCGTTACATGCAACATTAACATCACATGTAAACATACAGAAAGCCCTGCAGGCAGAGGTTTGTCACTACGACATGAAAACACAGCAATTATCTGTGATGAACTTCACCACAAGGCTGCAGTAAAACTGTCAGCAGGATCTGTGACAGCAGCGCCCACGGAAAGCTCCATGTTTTCAAAGATCTGTGCTTTTTGGTGGTGAATGATTTCAATAAATGCCAAACGTTAACATTCCAGCGATGTAAGATGAATTATGCAATGTTGAAAGTCTTTTTCAAAATCAATTCAGTGTTTCCTAGTCGTGTTCCTTTCTGTCTGCGAGTTAAAAGACTGCCAGATGGCTGCAAACACATCCTGGAACATAAAAACCTTCATGTCTCTGTCTGACGGTGCCAGTGAAGAGATAACTTTCCCACATTCATCAGCCGAAACCATGAAGCGGCTCTCCTCCTACACCATCCGAGCTCTAACCTTGATTCATCACCTGTAGACGGTGACCTCCTATATAACACCACGCTGAATGCATTCATCTGTGGATCTGCCAACTCTTGGCCTTTTTCGCAACAGGATTCTGGCTTTCTCTTCATGCCTGTGTGAAGGCTTTTCAGCCAGGCGTCTTATTTACAGCCTCTCTGTGCTCTACCTTGTCTCCTTTGATTCCGGCGCCCGGCTGTCCTCTGGGCCCCCGTGGCCCCTCCAGTCCTCGCTCTCCCTGGGAAGGCAGAAGAAGAAGTCGTTGCATTCTGACTCTTGAAATATTACTTTAATGTACGACAGTTATGGCAAAGTGAGAGCATATGCAGCACAGCGGAAAACATCTCCTTAATGGTCTCTTTGATAAAAGCTGCAGAAAAGACGGGTCAGACTGAGGTTGAATCTTATTTTCAGTCTTCTCACAAAATCTGATGTCCACAGAACACACAGAGCACAAAATGTTGCACAACACTGAAGCCAAGATGTGAGGTGGTGAGGGTCTGATTGCGATCTGACAAAAAACTGAATAAAATCAGTTTATGTTTATATCTGCATTTTACCGTCACATGGTTTTACTTTTTATGGTTTATTTTCCTCACAGAAACCAACAAATTTTGACTTTTTGGACACCATCACCCCAAATGCTGCTTGTTATTTCCTGTGAGACTTTTACTCTATAAACTGATCTATATCAGTTTATTATTAGATGGCTGTTTCAACATTCCTCTTGGAGAGAGAGGGACACTTTTCTCCCTGAAACGTTAGTAAGCTTAAACAGGGGACTCCAGTCCAATATACACAAAAAAGTTTGGGGTCACCCAGACAATTCCATGTTTTCCATTAAACTCCCACTTTTATCCATGTGCTAACATAACTGCACAAGGGTTTTCTAATCATCAATGAGCCTTTCAACACCATTAGCTAACACAATGTAGCATTAGAACACAGGAGTGATGGTTGCTGGAAATGTTCCTCTGTACCCCTATGGAGATATTCCATTAAACATTTCCAGCTACAATAGTCATTTACCACATTAACAATGTCTACACTGGATTCATCATTCATTTCATGTGATCTTCATTGAAAAAAACTGCTTTTCTGTATAAATAAGGACATTTCTTAGTGACCCCAAACCTTTGAACGGTGGTCGCCATTTTGATTCCATGCATTCACATATTAAACATTAAAGTGGAGTAATCTCTTCCTTCTCTGGCATATTGAGTTATAACTGAAGAAAGGATGTGTACCATTTGGCCAAAAACCAAAATACTGACTAAACCCTTGCTGTCAGTTTAACCCTCCTGTTGTCTTCACTTACAGGCACCAAAAAATATTGTTTACTTGTCTGAAAAAAAGCCAAAAATTCAGAAAAAAAATCCCCTGAAATTTCTGAAAATTTGCAAAACCTTCAGGAAGAAAATTAAAAGTTTCTCTGAAAAGTTTTATTTTTTAAAAATCCCCCAAATTTGGCAAGAAAATTCTTGTAAATATTTTCAAAAAATGAGTAAAAATCTTCCAAAAACATCATTAAAATATCTAAAGTGATTACATATATATCAGTAAAACTTCTAATATTTTCTTTAAGAACATTCACAAAAAAATCAACCAAAATCCAGCAAAATTCACTGGATTTTGGTTGATTTTTTTGTGAATGTTCTTAAGAAACATTTTTAACATTTCTTTTTTTACACCAAAAAATGTTCAAAGATTTCCCAAAAATGTTGAAAATGTGGACATCAGAAGTTTCACTGTGAAAATATTTTTTTTTCCACATTTTCAAACTTTAAAACGGATCAATTTTGACCCGCAGGACGACACGAGGGTTAAAGCTTCAGCTCAGTTCAGACTGTGAAGACATTAAACTCGTGTTGTTAAAATAAACTCAGTTCTCTGTTCAGTAAAACTTTTATCTGACAGCTGCAGTAGATTTCACAACCAAACCGGTGAAACACACATGGTTACAATCAGCTAGACTTTCTATCTACTATCACGTGCTTATTGAGCTGCAGATAAAAGATAACAGTATAAAATACAGAGCAGTACTGTCACAGAGTGAATCCATCAGCAGCAGGGTTTCTGGACCAAAGAGGAAGTCAATCCAGAGCCAGTCCATATCTCATGTTATCAATAAAATACATTACAAACTGGTCAATAAATCGACAGTAACATGTGGCCTTTTTTCTGTCGTCATGGTGATGTTAACTGCTGGGATGTTCCCGCTGATGTTCTGCATTAACTTTACACCAGAGGATTTGTTAACCTGGATGCTAAACTTTATGAAAAATGCCAGTATTATTTAGTTAAAGAAAGCAGGGAGCTTCTGTAACATTCTGTTAGGATTTCAGTGTGTCTAATATTACCAAGAGCAGTAAAAGACAAGGGTGTCCAACATGCGGCCCGTGGGCCAAAAGTGGTCCTCCAGAGGGTCCAATTCGGCCCTCAAAGTGTCAAAATTCCACAGAAGACATTAACTGCAGATTGTGAAATACTTATATTATAAATTTAAGATATTTTCTAGACCATGACAAGTTGTTTTGATCATAAAGTAAAATACCAGATTGTTCATTGTTCTTTTGTTTTGTGTCTTGTTTTTGTAATATTTTGTTTTGTTTTTTGTTGACTTTTTTTGTCTCATGTTTTTGTCGTTTTGTGTTTCCTTTCTGTACCGCTTGTGTTTTTTGTCTCATCTTTGTCATTTTGTGTTTTGCTTTATTCAATGTTTTGTGTATTGTTTTTGTCGTTTGGTTTGATGCTTTTGTCATTTTTTGTCTCGTTTCTCCATTTTTTGTCGCTTTGTAACTTTTGTCTAATTTTTTGTCTCTGCTTTGTTTTGTCTCTTTTTTTGTCATTTTATTTCTTGTTTTTGTCATTTCATGTCTCTTTTTTTTTTGAATATTTTGTCTTGTTCTTGTTGGGTTCTTTTTGTCTTTTTGAAAAATAAAATACTGCATGGTTCAGTTCCAGATACCTGTGACTAAATGTTGTGTGTCTTTTTAGACACTGATCTGGAAGTTGTAATGTGGAAATGATAAACAGAGGCTTAATGTTGTTGACACTGAATTTGTCTTTCTTAACAAATTACAAGTAGTTCATAATGTTTTGTAAGAAGGTAATTCCTTAAATATAAATATTTTCTGAATGCATTTTTTTGCACAAAAACAAAAAGGGAAAACTTTTAAGATAGCGTTATTTTGTCATTTTTTCTCTCGTTTTTGTAATATTTTGTCCTGTTTTTGGTTGGATTCTTTTGTCTGACTTTGTTGTTTTGATCATAAAGTAAAATACTATATTGTTCAGTTCCAGACAGCTGTGATTAAAATTTAGAGTTGTGGTTATTTATAGGTTATAATGCTGTGATTTTACTGGTCATCTAGATCAACTTGGGCTGAATGTGGAACCTGAACTCAGATGAGTTTGACACCCCTGATTTAGAAGAAGACACTGGTCTGGAAGGCAAAGAATTATTGACTACAATGTTGGACAGAAGAAGCTGGATGAAGAACTTTATCGATGTCACCGATTCCGTCGGATGAAACTAACTTGACCCATAAATGTATAGAGCAAATAGTACTGCAGGGTCTTAACATTAATAATTAAACTTCATTGATGAATTCAGTCTAATTTAAATCTTGTTTCTCTATCTGACAGCACTTTGACTCAACATCTGGATTCGTAAAAGCGCTGTATAAATAACAGTGATTTGACACAACTGACTAGTTTGCTAAACATACTAAAAGCTACTGATCACCTCAGACCAAATCCAGTTGTAGCCCTACAGGTTCAAGAACTACAGCGAGGGATCAGAGCATGAATCCAGGCTGACAGCTAGTAAATGAATAGAGCACTGCATAATGTGTGGCTCTGCAGAGAAGTCATCCAAGGACAACAGAAAAACAGAACCACACACAGAGGCAACAGCGCATTTGCATGTTGGCTTCCAGAGGTATAGATTTATCGCTACGACTGTACGATCCTTCAGTTTGGCACACAAGCTAAGGTGCTAATGATGTGGAAAAAAAAGGGTAATACTGCTGCTGAGCTCCTGGAAGTCTGGGACGTGTCGAGGCACGAAATGTGAAGAACGTTGCTTTCGAGCAGAATGCCATCTGCAAGTCCGCAGTCAAATGCGTTCAGAAAAAAAAAAACTGCACCCTCCGGGGTCAATCTCTAGAGGTGGAGGAAACACCTCCTCCTGCTCAGGGCTGGAAACTAGCTGCTAGCATCTTCGAGGAATGTCACAGAGTGATAAATTAAATGAGGGTTAGTGGAAAAACTTCACCCGGATTCCAGTTACCTCATCCTCAGCCTGACAACGCCAAAAAGTGATTACATTCATCATGATCTAAACGACTTAATCACGCTTAATTTAACTGTCTACACTTATCAAAACTACAAAAGGGCTCGGCCTCGTTTTACACCTGCAGTCTAAAAGGAAGCACGCACATTTCATGATCAGTTCTGAAATTACAGTGACGTAAAGTTCAGAAGAGTTTGTTCGCTGATACGGCTGTGGGGCAGATGTGTAAAAATATCTAAGT
Organism: Amphiprion clarkii; assembly: GCA_027123335.1. NCBI lineage: Eukaryota > Metazoa > Chordata > Actinopteri > Pomacentridae > Amphiprion > Amphiprion clarkii. The sequence goes on along the minus strand of CM049590.1, from coordinate 2,472,523 downwards.
GTTAAATCGAGCCTGATGGATAATTCTGTTCAAAAATTAAAATGTGTTAAAGGAAGTCTGACGGATGTATAAAGTCTGGGCCGGTGCTGATAAATGAACACTGATGAATCGTCTGAAATCACAGAGTTTCAGAAACAGTGAAGTCATTACTCCAAGTGGACTCTTTTCCATAAAAATGGACCCAGGGTGTCTGTTTGCATTTGATGGTCTAAATGCTGCTTCATGACCGCTGCGTCAGGGACTACAGGGAACTTTTTTAAAAGAAAACTTTCCGCCCAACAAGCTCAATGCAGTCTCGTCTTCCATCACTGTTCACCAAACTTTTTGTGCGCTGACATCAGTGTCTTGTGCATCTTCTTCGCGGCTGGCAAACAGACTTCAGGTCCATTACCGCCACCTACTGGACTGGAGTGTTCATCAGTGTTACCAGTGTGCCAGAAATGAGGAATCTGAGAAAGGTGCAATTAAATGCATTATTTTTTTGTAGTCCCAGTCCTACAAACAATATTAATATTTGAAAAAACGTAAAATCTTGAAAGAAACTGGGTGTGAGTCTACATGTGACTGAGTTGTCTGTATGTGATGAAAAAACACAGATGGAGGAACAGACTCTTTCCTTCCTCTCACTGAGTCATGCCTCTGCCATGTGTCAAAGTGTCCTGGCTCTCTTCCTGTCCTGTCTCTGAGTCTCCTGCTCTGTGTCCTCTAGCAGGGACACTGGCCTGAGCTAATCACATCCATACTGCACGGCTGTAGGTGAATTTATGGAAGTGCTGTCTAGCGTGAAACCGTACACGTTGTCAGTTTCCTGTCATTACGACCTGGAATCTGGAGTCCAGACGGGGCCTTTGGTGCAGGTCACCGGCTGGACAGGTGAAGTGAAGATGGATGCAGGAAACGAGGCCAGAAGGGTTTCTGGTTTTAAGGTTTGAGTGCGTCAGTCCCAAGAGCTTGAAACATAAAAGATAAGAACACGAACTCACCTTGGGTCCGGGGAGACCTTCTCCTGTCGGTCCTCTCTCTCCTTGGACTCCCTGTGGCCCTTGAGGTCCCTGTGGAAACCAGAAGACGTGAATGACCACAACAGGAAGATAAAAATGATCTTTAACAAGTCACTGTTTCAAAAATCCCGTCCTCAAACAGCAATTGTCCAAAAATGTTTGTCGCTTAGCATGTTTACAGATACAAGATCACATTAAATGAATGATGAATCCAGTGTAGACATTGTTAATGTGGTAAATGACGATTGTAGCTGGAAATGTTTCATGGAATATCTCCATAGGGGTACAGAGGAACATTTCCAGCAACCATCACTCCTGTGTTCTAATGCTACATTGTGTTAGTTAATGGTGTTGAAAGGCTCATTGATGATTAGAAAACCCTTGTGCAGTTATGTTAGCACATGGAGAAAAGTGGGAGTTTTACTGGAAAACATGGAATTATCTGGATGACCCCAAACTTTTTAACAGTGGTGTACACAGCCATAAGGTATTTAATTGGGGGAAATCTGCATAATGTCTCGGCATTCTGTGTAAACTGACTACTATGATCTGTGCTGCTGGTGTGAGGTGTTTGTGCTGTTTTTTTTTTTTTTACTCACCGGTGGTCCAGCCTCGCCAAGCCCGGGAGGACCGGGAAGCCCTTGTTGCCCCTGGAAACCAACGTCACCCTGCAAAATACAGGAGAAGCGCGAGAGAAGAGCCCAAACGGGGGTGAGACGCTGGCAGATTAGTATGTTGGCAAGACTTCACTTTCCATAACAATAGGGTGGCAGCCTCACCTTGGGTCCCGGAAGGCCGATCCCTGTTTCCCCTTGGATTCCAGGTGGCCCAGGAAGTCCCCTTTCCCCCTATAAAACCCAGGCAGGGACAGACATGTGCACACAGAGATGCATAAACAATTGCACATATAGCTCAGACAAACTGATCATTAGTTTTGTTTTGGCATATGCACACCAGCAGGACAGCACTGCAAAAACCCTAAATCTCTTGTCTTATTTTTAGTCTAAATGTCTCATCCCACTTGATTTCAGATAAATTCACTTAACAAGAGACATTTCAGCAGATGGAGGGACTTGTTTTAAGACAATGCATCTTAAATATCTTGTTAAGTCAAACAATCTGGAAATTACCTTGTTTTGAGTTGAATTTTACAAGAAAACTCAAAATTTGTTTAACCCTCATGTCGTCCTGTGGGTCAAAATTGACCCATTTTAAGGTTTGAAAATGTGGGGAAAAAATATACATTTTCACAGTGAAACTTCTGATGTCCACATTTTCAACATTTGTGGGAAATCTGTGAACAGTTTTTGGTGGAAAAAAAAAGAAATACTAAAAATGTTTCTTTAAGAACATTCACTAAAAAATCAACCAAAATCCAGTGAATTTCGGTGGATTCTGGTTTATTTTTCTGTGAATGTTCTTAAAGAAAATATTAGAAGTTTTACTGATATATATGGAATCAATTTAGATATTTTTAGGATTTTTTTGGAAGATTTATACTCATTTTCATAAATATTTACAAGAATTTTCTTGCCAAATTTGGGGGATTTATTTATTTTTTTTAAATAGAATTTTTAAGGAATTATTGGAATTTTCTTCCTGAAGGTTTTGCAAATTTTCAGAAATTTGAGGATTTTTTTTGCTGATTTTTCAGAGTTTTTTCAGACAAGGAAACAATATTTTTTGGTGCCCATAAATTAAGACAGCAGGAGGGTTAATGCATCTCAAATTAGGAGGTTACGTGAAAGCGAAAATCTATTTTTGAGTGAAAAACTGCAAACTTTTTCAGCATGTCTGACTTATTTTAAGACGCCTAAGCCTGACAATCCTGGTAAAATAGAGCTTCAAATAAGTTTTCCCAGCTAATTTTAAGATCTCAGTATTCTAAATATCAGATCTTATCACTTGTTCTATTGGCAGATTTTTTCACTTATTTCAAGGTAAAAGTTCCTTGAAATAAGTTTTATTTCTTGTTTTGAGAAGGGCATTTTTTCAAGTTTGAAGTTTCTGCTGTAGTTCCTTTAACATTAAATACAAGTTGGTCTTATTGGGGGTTCAGACATGTAGTGTTGGGTTCCTTCATTCCTTCAGTCAAGACTTTATTGTTAAAGAATGCGATTATTCACTGAGAAGCTGTAAATCAGTGTCGTGGTGTGCAGCGGGAGGGCATACGAGAGTTGTGTAGAAGGCGTGGAGATGTTAGTCGGCACATACCGGCACTTTCCCCCCCTCTCCCTTTGCCCTTTCGAGCAAGTTGGGACAACGTTTAAAGCCAGACATTAGTCTGCCATTCAGGTGATATAGGATGACAGCCAGACTATCAACATGAACATTCTTCCAAAATAATTAAGGAGGGAAAGCTCGCTGGGGAGTGTGGGCTCATGGCAGAATTGGCAGGTAGAAGAGGGGAGAGGGGCCAAAACGTACGAACAGACAAATAAGTTGACAAGGTAATAACAGATGAGCTCCCTGACAGCCGCCCCAAATGTTCCAGTGGTGATGGATCATAATTCAGAAATCAAACATCACACGGTTTTGGATGGTACCAATGGGAAACGACAACAACCACCTCTGGATTTGGATAGTGCACAAAGGCAGCGTTACTATTTTTACATTTTTTAAACCAATTTAATAACAGTGCTTGCCTCCCTGAATGTCCACTACCGTTCAAAAGTTTGGGATCACCCAGACAATTTCATGTTTTCCACGAAAACTCCCACTTTTATCCATGTGCTAACATAACTGCACAAGGGTTTTCTAATCATCAATGAGCCTTTCAACACCATTAGCTAACACAATGTAGCATTAGAACACAGGAGTGATGGTTGCTGGAAATGTTCCTCTGTACCCCTATGGAGATATTCCATTAAACATTTCCAGCTGGAATAGTCATTTAACACATAAACAATGTCTAGACTGGATTTGTCATTCATTTAATGCTATCTTCATTGAAAAAAAACCTGCTTTTATTCAAAAAAACAAGGACATTCCTAAGTGACCCCAAATGTTTGAACGATAGTGTAGATTTTCCAACAGCACATCACTAGTTTGCTCCGCCCAAGAAAATCCAAACAAATCAGAGCATTTTTCCCCTTATAGCAGAATGATGCTGAGCTATTCTGTGCTGTATAATGGTCTGGATATGCATGACTGCATACACTAACATGCATTAATATGCAAACTGACAAGACGTAGATCAGAGACGCTCAGATCACAACACTCAAAGCTTTCTGCATATTTAAGTTCAGACTATTTAAAAGCATCTATATTGAGTCGTTTTATGCAAAGATCCATCAAGAGTAACTTAACAGATGCATGTCAATGGAAGAAACAATGATCTACAATCTAATATTTGTCTTCAGCCTGATTTTCAGCAGGTAAAACGGTCATGAGGATTTAAATCTTGTCCAGTCCATACAGTTGTCTTTGATTTGATGGTTCTAGTGTGTTTGGGGTTATTGTATTGTTGCAAGATGACGGTACGGCCACCATAAGGACATAGCCACACTAAATATGTGTGTTTACATTTCAGCCTACAGCCATCATCTGTTCCATCATCAATCCGGATACGTGAGCCACATCCAGAAGCAGCCATACATGCAACGGTTTAGATCAGGAACACTTCCCACTACCTACATTTCTTGCACTGTTTTTCCTCAGTGACGTGTTTTGTTTTCTGCTCTTACATGCACATCGGTTCTTTGGTCTTTCTGCTGGTGTTTGCCTTCTAGCAACACCTGTCAGTCAGCGGTTAACTTACGGCTGCACACCTGAAACCGGGAGCAGTCAACAGCCTTTTCTAAGAAACAGTAGAGTGAATGTGCACGACGAAGACTATTTAACGAAAGGGGACAATCATTTATTTTCCACTCAGATCTAAACACCTTGAAAATTTGGCATAAACATGAAAAATCCATGCTATTGTTAACTTTATTAAGACAAATGTGGCGTGTTGCAAGGACTGAGTGGTGTTCAAACTTCTTGAACTGTGACTGGAGGCGTGTTGACCTCGGCTGGAGCAGCTAATCACTGATGACAACTATTTGAACTGAAAAGATTGATGACAAACTAATTAGGTACTTGTGAAGTACCTGTGCAAGAACAAATGGCCCCTATAACCAGGCCATAGACTGTATATTTAAGATGGACACTGTGACGTTACCAACTGGTTGGAGGACGACTGCTTTCAAGCCTTCAGTTTGGGTTTTTGAAGCTGGATGTGACGATGGAGGTGACTGAGGACTTGAGGACACTACACATGGCAACAAGGTAGCACAAAAACCCTAGAACATATCTTGCTTTATGATCCATCCATCCATTATCTAAACACTGCTTTATCCTCATTAGGGTCGTAGGGGACTGGAGTCTATCCCAGCTGACTTAGGGTGAAGACAGGAGTCTATCACAGGGCTACATATAGAGACAAACAATCACATCAGCATGTTTTTGGACTGTGGGAGGAAGCTGGAGAACCTGGAGAAAACCCAGGGATAACATGCAAACTCCATGCCGAAGGATCCCAGGAAGGCCAGGATGTGAACCAGGGACCTTCTAGCTGTAAAGCGAAACTACTAACCACCAATCCACTGTGCAGTCCTGCTTTATGATCTGTTATTCTCTCAATAGGGCCATAATTTACTAAATGAACACCATGCTGTTTTAAAAGAGACCTGAGTCCAATGATGGAGACCATAAACTAAGACAGGAGGTCCTCGACTTACGTTCCTACACATTGATATAAGTCGGAACATCGGCGAAAATGTAAACAAAGCCGCTACGTGCATCACGATATTGATCAGTTCTTCATAAAAGTCATGAGTTCATTTTGCAAGTTTAACTAGTTGGACAGCTGCAGCTTTTACCATCACCATTTTCTTTGACATCAGAAGAGTCTGACTTAGACCTGGGAGCCATGATGAAGGGCAAAAAGTTAGTGAATGTAGCACAATCTAAGATGTTGTACAAGCAGAGAATGTAAACAAAGCCGTCTTATAGCGCCGTGTGATGACGTATTCGTCCACTCCCTTCGCCAACTAGTTCCACGTAACCAGTTCTGACGTAACGACAAAACGCCGTAAGTCGAGGACGTCGTAAACCTCCTGTATTTAGTGAGGTAAAAGATCAAGTAAGAAGTAGTTATTTTCACATATATATCTATGTAATCTGGCTTCTTTTTGCAACCAGAGTAGTCGCCCCCTGCTGGCTGTTAGAGAGAATGCAGGTTTAAGGCTCTTCTGCATTTGCTTCACTTTTCAGACCCAGAGGTTTTTATGTTCAGTCTGTGGTCAAGACCAGACAGACAGGTTCTGTGAAATATGTGGTATTCAGGGACTACTTCCTGTTCAGCCCAAATGAAAGGACACACTCTTTTAATGTCAAATAGTCCAGACACAAGAAGGCATAGCACCATTTAGTCCAGGACTTTGGTGAACTTTTGGACAAGTTTTAACATCTTTCTAGGTAGCGGAAAGCAAAAAAACACCTCCCAGATTTTCAACATTAGTCTAACACGTCCAACAATGAGTTCAAGACTGAGGAGAACTTACTTTTCTACCCATCACACCCTCAGGTCCGATATCACCAGGTGGTCCAGGCAAACCCTAAAGTATAAGAAGTATGTGAGTGTTAGACTTCAGGTGCTACAAGGAAGTAGACAACTTTAACAGTAGGATATCCAATCAGATTGTGCCAAAACGGCATGCATGGGGCTACAGTTAGTGTTAACTGGGTGTCTTAAAAGTTTTTTTTTGTCTTTGGCTGCCAGTGACAGTCAGTCAATAGAGAAAGTTTTAAAAATCACTACAAATGAGTCGTAAATCTGCCGTCTTTGTAACTCTAACGTGCACATGTGATGCTAAAATAGGCAGAAAGAAAAGCAGCTTTAACCTGAAGTCCACGGTTTCCTCTGGGGCCGATGGTGCCTTCAAGACCCTGGAGAAAAATAGGAGTTCCTTAAGCTTTAAAATCCAAGATGATCAGAAGCAATACTTTCATCGTAAAGTTCTTCTCTTAGACCAGGGGTGTCAAACATGAGGCCCGTGGGCCAAACCCAGTCCTCCAGAGGGTCCAATCCGGCCCTCAAAGTGTAAAAATTCCAGAGAAGACATTAACTGCAGATTGTAAATTAGTAAAACTATAAATTTAAAATCATTTCTAGATCATGACAAGTTGTTTGGATCAGAAAGTAAAATACTAGATTGCTTATTGTTCTTTTGTCGTTTTGTGTCTCATTTTTGCAATATTTTCTCTTGTTTTTGTTGTTTTTTTGTCCTTTTTTTTGTCTGATTTTTGTTGTTGTTTCTTGTTTTTGTCATTTTGTGTTCCTGTTTGACTTGTGTTTTTCTTCTTATTTTTGTCATTTTTGTTTTGCTTTATTGTTTTGTGTCTTGTTTATCATTTTTCTATTTTTTGTCGCTTTGTAATTTTTTGTCGACCTTTGAAAATTATATATTTAAAATAATTTCTAGACCGTACGTTTTTTTTTATCACAAAGCTCATTGTTTTGTTATTTTATGTCTGATCTTTGCAACATTTTGTCTTGTTGTTGGTTTTTGTCTGACTTTTGTTGTTTGGCTCATGTTTTTGTTGTTTTGTATTTCCTTTTTGTCTCACTCGTGCTTTTCGTTTTGTTTTTGCTTTTGCTTTATTCCTCGTTTTGTGTATTGTTTGTGTGGTTTTGTGTGTTTTTTGTCTCGCTTGTGTTGTTTGTCTACTTTTTTGTCACTTTGGTTTTCGCTTTTGTAATTTTTTGTCTCATTTTGTCATTTGTATATTTTTTTGTTGCTTTGTAACTTTTTGTCTAATTTCTTTGTCTCTGAATGTTTTGTTTTGGGTCGTTTGTCTCATTTTTTTGTCATTTTGTGTCTCGTTTTTGTAATATTTTGTCTTGTTTTTGCTGTTTCTTGTCTTTTTTAGTCTGACTTTTGTCATCTTGATTATAAACTAAAATACTGCATCGTTCAGTTCCAGGTGACTAAATGTTGTGTTCCTTTGTAGACACTCTGTGATCTGGAAGTTGTAATGTGTAAACGATAAACTGAGGCTGAATGTTGCTGAAATTTAATTTATTTTTCCTAAAGAATTTCAGGTTGTTCATAATGTTTTCTAAAAAGATAGTTCCTGAAATGTGAACATTTTCAGAATGTACTTTCAGATCAAATTGGGCTGAATGTGGAACCTGTACTAAGATGAGTTTGACACCCCTGATTTACATTAAAATATAGTGTGATTTAAAAAAAAAAAAAAAAAAAGGTTAAAAGAACATGGAGAAAAATTTCAACATACGATTCCATTGAAATAAAATCACATAATTTTATAAAGGTCAGTAGTTGATAGTAAATGGACGAGTCATTTCCATCAATAAAAGGGAAAAAATAAAGAAAATTAAAGATTAAAAGGGCAACATACTCTGTCTCCTTTAATTCCAGGTGTGCCACACTCGCCCCTCTCTCCCTGAAAAGGAACAAAAAACTGTTTAGTGACGGCATTAGCATGGTGTTATTTTGCATAATTTTAGACTTCAAATCAAAAAGCAGTTTAATATACCAGCCTGGAGCTGGTTTGCAAAATCTAATGCCACTGGATCTGCGTAATTAAATCACTTTTGGGTTGAATTCCTTCAAAAAAAACACAACTAAGTAGTGACTGATCCTTGTAAACAAGCTTGACGTGAAGAAAGGAGAAGAAAACGGCTTCAGGTCTGTAACGTCTCAGCATTTTATCACGTCTGGAAAGCATAACTCTCAAGCTTCTCTCGCTGCTGTAGATTCTCCACCAGCGTGGGAACCCATTACTGTGAGAAACCATAGGAACGTAGAGACCACAGAAGAATCCATACGGTACCTTCTCTCCTTTGTATCCCGGCTTTCCCTGCGAGTACAGAACAATTTAGTTAAGTCAGAAAGAGACAAGAAAAGAGCATAAGTGTTGTCACACAGACCACAGAAAAGGAATTCTTTTTTATGCTGACGACAAAGAAAACAAAAGCAATCTAATGTGCTCATCAGGCTTATTCTTCTACCATTGTGCAACTCCTCCAGACCATATTCTTACATTTTTTTTCAGACTGTAATGCCATTTTTTGGAGTATTTTTACATCAATATAACCCCCATATCCCAACTTTTAACTCTCCTGCTGTCCTCATTTACAGGTACCAAAAAATATTGTTTCCTTGTCTGAAAAAAAGCCAGAAATTCTGCAAAAAAAATCCCCAAATATCTGAAAATTTGCAAAACCTTCAGGAAGAAAATTCCTATAGTTCCTTAAAAATTTTATTTTAAAAAATCCCACAAATTTGGCAAGAAAATTCTTGCAAATATTTTTTAAAAATTTATAAAAATCTTCCAAAAAAATCCTAAAAGTATCTAAAGTGATTTTTTTTAAGGGAAACTTTTAAGGAATTATTGGAATTTTCTTCCTGAATATTTCTGCAAATTTTCAGAAATTTGTGGAATTTTTTTGCTGAATTTTTGGATTTTTTTCAGACAATGAAACCATATTTTTTGGTGCTCATAAATGAAGACAACAAGAGGGTTAAACATGCAATAAACCTTTAAAAAAAACAAAAAAAACAATTGTTTTTGTTTTTTTCCCACATATATTTCAAAATACAGAAATTGCACAACATCCCGTGGTCCCGTTTATAGAGATTTTTCTTATGTGTGCTTATTGTGTATTTTTACAAACCCGTTACTGCAACTAAAAAGTGCTCTGAGACCTGGTGAATGTGTGAAATGTTGGTCTCACTCCCCAGATTTTAAAAGCAAATAGAATGGATCTATCTGATCTGGTTTCAAATCTACCACCAATCAGAAACTTGCAATCGTAGCCCCAGCGGGGTTAAAGACCCTCAGCTCACCTCTGATCCTTCCCGTCCTGGAAGTCCACTCAGACCGCCCTCACCCTGCACAGAACAGGATTCTGGTTTAATAGGAAAGGTAACAGCATGGTTTGCACATGTATCAACAAAAAACTGGAGGTTTCTGAGCATTCAGCACCTTCTGTCCTTTAGGACCGGGGCTTCCATCCTCTCCAGGACGACCTTTCTTCCCCTGCAGAGACATTTACATTACAAACATTTGGTGGAGAACAAGGGAACCAACTAGCAGAGAAATAAACGACAAATTGGTACAAAATATTCGGTAAAGCATTGTCATTTAGAACAAATTTTATGTCATTTTGGACTAATTTTCTGTAATTATGGATCATTTTCAAGTCATTCTGAACAATTTCCAAATCATTTTGGACAATTTGAGTCATTTAGGACAAATTTCATGTCATTCTGGACTAATTTTTGAGTCATTTTGGAAAATCTTTGAGTCATTTTGGACAAGCTTTGAGTCATTTTGGACAATCCTTGAGTCATTTTGGACAATCTTTGAGTCATTTTGGACAATCTTTGAGTCATTTTGGACAATCTTTGAGTCATTTTGGACAATCTTTGAGTCATTTTGGACAATCTTTGAGTCATTTTGGACAATCCTTGAGTCATTTTGGACAATCTTTGAGTCATTTTGGACAATCTTTGAGTCATTTTGGACAATCTTGAGTCATTTTGGACAAGCTTTGAGTCATTTTGGACAGGTTAAATCTATATTGACCCGTCTGCTCCTCTGGGAGATGCTTTAATGTGTTCAGTAGCTGTGAACATCAGAGTAGCTGCTGATCCACGCTATATTTTCATGTAATTACAGCCAGTAATAGCCTCCCTTCTTCTTAGTAGCTGTTTAAGTTTCTTCCATATGCCATAAAGAGCTCTTTTAGAACATGTTTCTAGTCCATCGTGGATAAAGGCCGCTGGGTTTAGGAGCAGATGAGTCAGAGGGACTGGACTCGTCTGGCTTCTGTCTGCTTTCAGGCGTTGTGTGTTGTAGACTTTTCTTATCTTTACAGCATCTCTGTACGTCTCTGTCCCTGATGTGAAACAGCTTTTGTTCAGAGCGTTACATTTAAAGGGGTAATTACTCCGTTCTCATCCTGTGAAAATACATCAAAGCCAAACCGCAGCGTCTAATGGCGGCTGACCTTCTCCGTGTAATGAAAGATGTGATCGTAGCAAGACACGCCAACAAAGTCCTGCAGGTAACGTCTCATCGTCCCAGCCCGTGTCCTCAAACAATCCCTGCCGGTCGGATTCTTTCACAAGACGTGAACCTGCCGTTTCCCGTGCAGGTCGATTTTTCAGCCTGTTCTCAGTAAACTATAGGAGGAATGTGCAGCATTCGCTTTCCTCCCAGAGATCCTCCAAACCGCATGATTTACTGAAGCCCGACCAAACCCTGCAATTAAGCAGCCTGTCGGCATTAACGGGGCTCTGCTCGGCTATACTGCTCTTTATAGCGTTTCAAAATAAGCCATTTTGTGAGTAATTGTCTTTGTGTAACATGAGCAGAAGACATGTGGTTTAAAAAAAATAACAATGTGGGTTTTACTGTATGGAACAGTATGGAAGACCAAAGAGAAGGAAGTTCTAGAACAGTTTTTACATGAAAATTCTTATAATAAAAGATTTCTTAACCCTTACATGCAAAAGTGGGTCAAAAACAAGTCATTTTGAACAATTTTCTTGTCATTTTCAACTAGATTTAATGTCAGCTTGGATCTTTCTCGTCATTTTGGATCATTTTTGTGTCTTTGGGATAATTTTCAAGTCATATAGGACAAATTTCATGTCATTCTGGACTAATTTTCTTTAATTATGGATCATTTTCAAGTCATTTTGGACAATTTTTGAGTCATTTTCAACACGTTTTATGTCAGCTTGGCTCTTTTTTCATCATTTTGGATCATTTTTGTGTGTTTGGGATAATTTTCAAGTCATTTAGGACAAATTCCATGTCATTCTTGACTAATTTTCTGCAGTTATGGATCATTTTCAAGTCATTTTGGACAAGTTTTGAGTCATTTTCAACAAGTGTTAATATCAGCTTGGATCTCTTTTCATCATTTTCGTCTCATTTATGTGCCTGTATAAAAGCTAAACTGTTTCTTGATATCATCAGTCACTTGTCAGACTGTGTTCTGTTCATGTGATTCCATGCGCAGGTAAAACATTCCCTTTCACTTGAGAGACGACTCTGAGTGTTCATTTTGAGCAAACAGCTTTCCAGTGAAGAACTTCCTTCACATTTCTTGGTCATCTCAAGAGCACTCAGTCGTTTCTCAAGTCAAAGCGAATGTTTTACAGACGGAAAGTAGCAACAGCTGGAGGAAAAGAGCTGAAAATGTCCACAAAATGGACGTTCCTCTACTGTCGTTCTGTATAATAGTCTTCTTCTGCAATTATCAAAATGTTAAAAATCAGTTATAAAGTCACAAATTAACATGTTTTAAACATGAAATCATTCTTGTGTGGATAAAAATCTAATATAAACAATAATACAAATGATTATTCTTCATTAAAATGACAAAAATGGCCTAAAAACACATTGATTGTGTCATTTTTGACCCACTTATGGAAGAGACTAGCTGTGTATTTATTGTGTATATCTAATAGTGGACAGTAAATACTTACTGCAGGGCCACTGGGTCCCCTCTCACCCTTCTCACATGCACACTTGCTCTGGGCCAGAGGACACTTTAATGACAGGAAAACGGGTGAGACGGGCCACCAAGACACACAAAAAGCAAAATATGTGTCGGAATAGCAGTCATCTGAAGACTCACCCCTTCATCCGCCAGCGCCGTCTGTGGAGCAAGAAACACGAGAACGTCAATATGTGGATAGATTTCCTCCATTCAGCTGATTTAGCTCTAAATCTGAGGCAAGCAAATATCCTGGTTTTGATGGAAACTGAAGACCTGGAGTTCAAACCCCCAAATTAAACTCCTGCACTGCTGCTCCAAGTTCAGTGTGTGGAGGCCTTCAGCCTCCTCAACCTGCTCCTGCCAGTAGATTCACATCCTCCTCTAATACAAGACAAATATAGCGTCCCAATTTTCACCCCTTTCTCTTCAAAGCCGACCACATTCTCTACAGCAGGAGTGTCAAACTCATCTTAGTTCAGGTCCACATTCAGCTCAATGTGATCTCCAGTGGGCCAGATCAGTAAAATCTCAGCATAATAACTTGGAAATAACTGCAATTTCCAGATTTTTCCCCCTTGTTTTAGCGCAAAAAAAAGTACATTCTGAAAATGTTCACATTTAAGGAATTATCTTTCCACAAAACATTATGAACAACCTGAAATTTCTTAAGAAAATTAAGTTCAATTTCAACAATATTGTGCCTCAGTTTGTCAATCACATAAAATATATTACAAAAATGACAGACAAAATGACAAAAACGAGACACAAAACGACAAAAATGAGACAAACGACATGAAACAAAACAAAAAAAAAGACAAAAAAAATTGACCAAAAAGTTAAAGCGACAACAAATGGACACAAGTGAGAAAAAAATGACAAAAAAGGAACAAAACAAAAAAATAGACAAAAAATACAAGCAAGACAAACAAGAAAAACAAAACGACAAAAACATGAGACAAACAACAAAAACAAGACAAAATATTACAAAAATGAGACACAAAAGAACGATCTAGTATTTTACTTTCTGATCCAAACAACTTGTTATGGTCTAGAAATGATTCTAAATTTATAGTTTTACTAATTAACAAGCTGCAGTTAATGTCTTCTCTGGAATTTTGACACTTTGAGGACCGGGTTGGACCCTCTGGAGGACCGCTTTTGGCCCGCAGGCCTCATGTTTGACACCCCTGATCTACACAATGGAGTATCATCAAAACTCTACTGAGACTAAACACAAACCACATTAACATGATGAGTAAAACGGCCCAGCTAAGCATGCAGAGGATGTTTGTGGTGTCTGAAGACAGTCTGTCCATTCTTAGAGTGTTGCAGCTGAGACTGAAGATAAAAGAACATTCTCAGCCGGGACAGAGGCACATGCTTATGACATACAGATGCTGTCTGTAGAGCAACGAGATGAAAGTCTGGCTGGAGCTGCTGTTTCTGGGCTCTTTGCATGCCAGCAGAATGCAGTCTGTTGAGGAAGTTTTCTGTACACTGCAAAAACTCTAAATCTTACCAAGTCTATTTGTCTTATTTCTAGTCAAAATGTCTCATCCCACTTGATTTCAGATAAATTCACTTAACAAGAGACATTTCAGCAGATGGAGGGACTTGTTTTAGGACAATGCATCTTAAATATCTTGTTAACTCAAACAAGCTTGAAATGATCTTGTTTTGAATTGAATTTTACAAGGAAACTCAAAATAAGTTTAACCCTCGAGTCGTCCTGCAGGTCAAAATTGACCCGTTTTAAAGTTTGAAAATGTGGAAAAATATCTATTTTCACAGTGAAACTTCTGATGTCCACATTTTCAACATTTTTGGAAAATCTTTGAACATTTTTTGGTGAAAAAACAGAAATGTTAAAAATGTTTCTTAAGAACATTCACATAAAAATCAACCAAAATCCAACGAATTTCACTGGATTTTGGTTGATTTTTATGTGAATGTGCTTTAAGATAATATTAGAAGTTTTACTGATATATATGGAATCACTTTAGATATTTTTAGGATTTTTTGAAGATTTTTACTCATTTATTGAAAATATTTACAAGAATTTTCTTGCCAAATTTGGGGGACTTTTTAAAATGCAACTTTTCAGGGCAATTTTTAAGGAATTATTGGAATTTTCTTCCTGAGGGTTTTGTGAATTTTCAGAAATTTGGGGAATTTTTTTGCTGATTTGTTGGATTTTTTTCAGACAAGGAAACAATATTTTTTGGTGCCTGTAAATGAAGACAGCAGGAGGATTAATGCACCTCAAATTAGGAGGTTACATGAAAGTGAGAATCTATTTTTGAGTGAAAAACTGCTTTTTTTTTTTTTTTTTTTTTTAGCATGTCTGGCTTATTTTAAGACACCTAAGCTTGACAATCCTGGTACAATAGAGAATAAAATCAGTTTTCCCAGCTAATTTTAAGATCTCAATATTCTAAACATCAGATCTTATTTCAAGAAATCTTACCAAGCCATTTTTCACTTGTTCTATTGGCAGATTTTTTCACTTATTTCAAAGTAAAAGTTTCTTGAAATAAGTTTTTTTTTCTTGTTTTGAGAGGAGCATTTTTCCCAGTGTACAGTTTTCCCTTCATCATATTTAGATGCATAACACCTGTGTCAACAGCAGAGCCTCAGTTTGAAGTGGTGTTTGCTGACTGGTATAGCGTGCATGCATGTTCTCGCCGGGTTCCTGCTCTTACTGCAACCCATTTTCCCACAAAGACGTTCTAATGCAGAGCACATGTTGCTGCCAGCTGGATGTTACTGTACAGCACATGTTTCACTTGTCCAAGTGGAAATTCATGGCTGGCTTATGGAAGTTACACGTCTCATTCAGGTCAACATAAACAACTGGATATGAAGTTTGTCTTCGTGAACCTCCAACACATGTAGAATCTCACCCCAGTGAGCCCAGACTGTTGAACGCCAGTGTACATCAGTTACAGTTGTTCTAAATGAGTTAAAGTTGTTCTAAAATGAGTTAAAGTTGTTCTAAATGAGTGAAAGTTGCTCTAAATGAGTGGAAGCTGCTCTAAATGAGTGGAAGTTGCTCTATATTAGCTAAAGTTGTTCTAAAATGAGTTGAAGTTGCTCTACATTAGTTAAAGTAGCTCGATATTAGCCAAAGTTGCGCTATAATAGTGAAAGTTGCTCTAAAATGACTTAAATTTGCTCTATATTTGCTAAAGTTGCTCTATGTTAGACAAAGTTTCCCCATATTAGCTAAAGTTGCTCTAAAATGAGCTAAAGTTGCTGTATGTTAGCTAAAGTTGCTTGAAAATGAGTTAAAGTTGCTCTAAAATGAGTTAGAGTTGCTCTAAAATTAGGTAAAGTTGCTCTAAAATGAGTTAAAGCTGCTCTATATTAAGTAAAGTTGCTCTAAAATGTCGAGCAGCAGGTAGCAGGTTTACATCAGGGCATCAACGACAGCATAAAGGAAGTGTTCATGGAGCTGCTAATATCCGATTTATCTGGAATACGTCGGTCTGTATAATCACTTTTTGGAGCCTCTACCTGCCATGAATTTCTGCCCTCTGGTAACAAGCAATTATGAAACATACATGCAATTCCGCGAGCGATGCAAGCGCCAGAGAAACGTAGTTCCTGGTTGGATCTGAGTGAGAAATGCAAGTCTAAGCGTGAACAGAAAAAACATTAAATTCTGTCAAGTCTCTTTAAGGAAAACGTGTTTGGAAAGCTGCATTTGAGAGGTTTGTAAAGCAGATGTTTTCTGTAAATGACAAAGATGACTCAACTGTCAGTTACAGCTGCAATGATTAATCGAACAACTAATAAATTAATCTTCACAAGGAGTTTTGTCACAAGTGACCACATGGAAAAAGAAGGAAATGCAGAGAGGAGAGGAGTTGGGAACTCAGCAAACGTATAGAACTAAAGAGTGCTGAGATTCATTAGACAAAAAAGTTTCACAGCGACAAAAATGAATACAAAAATCACACAAATGCCACAGACTAGACAAAGAAATGACAGAAGTGAGAGAAAAAACGGCAAAACAACAGACAAACAACACAAGCGAGACAAAAAGGAAACACAAAATGACAAAAACATGTTACAAACAACAAAAGACAGACAAAAAAAACAAAAACAAGACAAAATATTACAAGAATGAGACACAAAATGCTAAAAAATGAAACAAACGACACGAAACAAAATAAAAAATGAGACAAAAAATGTCATGTTTGACACCCCTGATCTACATTCCCTGCATGCAATCTGAAAATAAATAAAAAATCCATTTATTTGTACTCACAATCTCCTTGATGACTTTGTCCACGATGCCTCTGTCCTGCAGGTTGTGCAGGTAGCGGGAAGCCGGGGAGCTGGCGATCAGCCTCAGCTGGGCCACGTTAGCCGGCTCGTTGGCCTCAGGCGTGATCCCGATGGTGAAGAAACGGACGCCCTGGTTCTTGGCGTCGGCCACGGCTGAAAATATGTCCGGGTTCCTGGGGTGGGAGATGCCGTCGAAGAGCAGGACGGCCACCTTGATGCTGCTGGTGTCGGACTCCTCCAGGTAGATGCGGGTCAGGTTGGTGATGGCGTAGGTGGTGTAGGTGCCGTGGCCGATGTAGGTGATGGGGGCGATCCGGGCCTTGAAGTCCTCGGTGCCCCTCCACTGTTTGAAGGTCTGCTCGATGATCACGTGGCTGCTGTACTGGAGGAGAGCGGCTCTGGAGCTGAGGCCCCGGCCGGTCTGCAGCCTCAGGCCCTGCAGTCGGTCCATCACGTCCGAGGCGAAGCGCTTCTCCTGGGCATGGTTGTCCTTGGCGCTCTCCGAGCTGTCGATCAAGAAGGCCAACTCCAAACCGCAGTCCTCATTCACGAGAGCTGAACAAGGAGTTAGCATTTATTGAACATGTTGGAGTAAAAATTACTGGAACGTTTCTTGCTCAGAGTTACGCTTCTGTACCCCTATGGAGATATTCCATGAAACATTTCCAGATAGAATAGTCATTTACCACATTAACAATGTCTAGACTGGATTTATCATTCATTTAATGTTATCTTCAATGAAAAAACGGCTTTTCTTTCAAAAATAAGGACATTTCTAAGTGACCCCACACTTTTGAACGGTAGTGTACATGAGTTAAAGTTGCTCTATATTAGCTCAAGTTGCTCTAAAGGACTTAAAGTTGCTCTATATTAGCTAAAGTTGCTGTAAAGGAGTTAAAGTTGCTCCATATTAGTTATAGTTGCTCTAAAATGAATTAAAGTCACCCTGTATTAGTTAAAGTTGCTCTATATTAGCAAAATTGCTCTAAAATTAGTTGACCTACACTATCATTCAAAAGTACCCCAAACTTTTGTGTTTTCAAGATTTAACAGTTAGTCTGTAAACAAGGTACTCTATTTATGTTATTTTGACCATTAAACCAATTATTTTGTATGTAAAACAATGGGAACTTAGTGTTAGCATAGCATTAATCACTCGGTCAGACACAGTTCAGACAACAAAATTCAAAAATAAGGACATTTTTAAATGACCCCAATGACCTTTTAAATGGTTGTGTATATTGATATCTAAACATGAAGCTGTAGCTACAAGCTAGTGAGCTGTGTCCACCAGCTTTGCGCTAATGCCTTTTTAGCTTCCATGTTAGCTTAGAGTTAGAAATCAATACTACTTCATTAATCGTTAGTCTACAGTTAGCAGCTAACTAGCTTAGCACAAACACTTACCTTTGCTGTAAATATGATGGTAGAGCTAGCCTGACACAATGTGCACAATTGTTAGCCTTTGGTTATTGTTTGCATTAAACAAATTAATAAGCCAAGCTCGCCGTTTCCCCCAGTTTACAGTTTTTATGGGTTGTTCAGCTAATTAGCTGCTAGCTCAGGCTTTTTTTTTTTAAGTGCACAAAAGAGTGGTATTGTCTACCTCTTAGCAAGAAAGATAAAATAGCCAAAGTGAAATAGTAGTGGCAGAGTTAAGCTAGCTGTTTTTCCGTTTACAGCTAAGGTAGCTAAGCTAAGCACAGCTAAGGCCAAGTGACCCTCAGTTTACAGTTTTTATAGTTTGCTAAGCTAACCAACTGCTAGCTCAAGCTTTTTTTCTACTTCACAGAAGAGTAGTATTGTCTACCTATTATCAAGAAAAATAAAATAGCAATAGTGAAATTGTTGTGCCAGAGCTAAGCTAGCTGTTTTCCCATTTATAGCTAAGGTAGCTAAACTAAAGTAAGCTAACTGTTACCTAGGTTTGCTTTATATTTAGTATACAGATATAAAAGTAGTATCTAACTCTCAGCTAGAAAACAGATACAAGTAATAATCAAGATGCCAAACAAGTTTTAACTGACTTTATAAACTATTGCAGTGAAGTAGTTTGTCTATAAAAATGTACAAGTGACATTTTATCATTACTAGATAGCTGTTTTGACTTTACAAGCCTCTAGCTTTACCGCATATAATGTATCTTTCCTGTATTAGCCGGTTGTCTAGGCGTTTTCATGCAGATATCATTTATTACTTTCATATCCAAAGACCCAGCTGATCACACCCAAATGGTTTTTCTGAGCAGGGGTGAATCTTTTTATCTGTGGAGCCTTCAGCAGAGGGGAAAGGTGATTTATTGATCATTTGGGCTCTATAGGCCAACGCTGTTTGCGGAAAAGTGTGATAAGTTCATGAATGTGGCATATCATTTTGAAGAGGAAATAAAAGGAGCTGGAGTCGCCGCACCAACCTTCAGCAGTGGAAGGAGGTCACAGATGTAATATGGGCCGAGGATAAATCACATTAATCTTCAAAGAAATGTGTCACGGAGAGAATGTGCCTGGGGAAACAGGATTCTGAGCGAATAAAACATTTGGGTAACAGAGCGCTAAACGGTCACACGGGAGATGTATGGCTGGGAGAAGCCTCAGAGATACGATCAATCCAAGTGGATTGCATCCTGCAGCAGTGTCCTTGTTGAGCAGGGCTGTCAAACATAAGGCCCGCGGGCCAAAAGCGGTCCTCCAGAGGGTCCAATCCGGCCCGACTTTGTAAAGTGTAAAAATTCCAGAGAAGATATTAACTGGAGATTGTAAATTAGTAAAACTATACATTTAAAATAATTTCTAGACCATGACAAGTAAAATATTAGATTGATCATTTTTCTTTTGTCGTTTTATGTCTCGTTTTTGTCATATTTTGTCTTGTTTTTGTTGTTTTTCTGTCTGACTTTTGTCATTTGTCTCATGTTTTTTCATTTTGGATTTCGCTTTATTCATTGTTTTTTGTCTCGGTTTCGTCGTTCTGTGTATTTTTTTTTCTCGCTTGTGTCGTTTGTCCATTTTTTTGTCGCTTTGTGCCTCGCTTTTGTAATATTTTGTCTTGTTTTTGTTGTTTTTTTGTCTTTTTTTTTTTGGTCTGACTTTTCTGGTTTTAACCATAAAGTAAAATGCTAGATTGTTCATTGTTCTTTTGACACTTTGTGCCTCAGTTTTGCCATATTTTGTCTTGTTTTTGCTGGTTTTTTGTTGTGTTTTTTGTCTGACTTGTCATTTGTCTCATGTTTTTGTCATTTTGTGTTTCGTTTTTGTCTCACTTGTGACTTTTGTCATTTTGTGTTTTGCTTTATTCGTCATCTTATGCATCGTCTGCATCATTTTGTGTTTTTTGTCTCGCTTGTGTTATTTGTCCATTTTTTTGTTGCTTTGTCATTTTTGGTCTTGTTTGTGTCATTTGTCTAATTTTTTGCCTAGTTTTTGTCATTTGTCCATTTTTTTGTCGCTTTGTAACTTTTTTGTCTCTTTTTGCTTTGTTTCGTGTCGTTTGTCTCATTGTTTGTTGGTTTGTGTCTTTTTTTGTCATTTTGATCATAAAGTAAAATACTATATCATTCAGTTACAGATACTAAATGTTGTGTAAAAAATTTCAGGTTTTCCTAAGGTTTTGTGAAAAGATACTTTATTAAATGTGAACATTTTCAGAATATACTTTTTTCGCTAAAACAAAGGCAAAATTAGGAGTTGTGGTCATTTATAGGTTATTATGCTGTGATTTTACTGGTCATTGGAGATCAAATTGGGCTGAATGTGGAACCTGAACTTAAATTCCACACCACTTTTTCTCAGTGAAAAAGAAGGTTCATAACAGAAGAAACTTACATTTGCCATTTTGCGATATGGAATTGGGTGAGTAGAGTTTGTTCTTCTTCCTGGGGGCCACCACCTCCTCTTCGTAGTCTTCTTCATAGTCCTGAGCCCACAGACCCTGAAGCCCCCACAGCAGCAGCAGCCAGTGCAGAGAGGGCAGCATGACTTCCCTGAGGAGAGGAATCAAGAGAAGACAGAAAACGTCTTCAGATTTTAATACCCTCCAAACCTGCACAGAACAAGCTTTAACAAGCTGTTAGAGACTGCGGCATCAAGCATGCATACCTCACAGTGTAGCTCCTTCAGGTCTCCAACGGGCTCTGCTCTGAATGCTGGAGTTCTGGTGGCAGAGAAGAAATTCAGCCAGACGATGCAAATGAGGCAAAAGAGCATTCAAGAGTTAGTTTGGTTCCATGTCCTGAGCATCACACCGAGGTTCCTGGGAGTCAAGCAGACAGCATGAAGCCAGCAGCTGCAGTGAGTTCCTGAAAGTTTAGATTTTATTCTCTCTCTCTGGGGACTCCCACAAATTCAAATCATCCAAAGCTTGCAGTAAATGAAGGTAAGTCCTGCCCTTTTTTGAAACTCGCTCCCTCCCTCAGTGGGGGGAGTGTGGGTGGGGGAGCCGGCCCTCGTCATGCCTGAGCAATGAGTGCCCTTTCCATTTCTTTTTCTTTTTTTTAGTTAGTGTCATTTCTACTTTGTTAGCCGTGCTATTTAAAGCAGACGCAGGAAAGGAAAGCCCCTGGGAAGAATAGCAATTTGTCTTTTTCACCCAGGCAGTGGAGATCAAAAGCAGGGATTTATCAGTTTTTGTGGGTGTGTTGTGTTGCAGCGGGGCCACTGACGACATCAAGGTAACGTCCTTGGCAGCACGTCTGGAGACCGGGGTGATAATGAGATGCAGAAAACATTTTTAATACATCTAGAGGAAAAACAAAAGTAAAAGAATAAATAACCCAAAGCGTGATGAAATGACCTTGAAAAAAGAGGCAGAAGTAAAACAAATGAAAAGTTGAATTTAACCACAATCACTCTGTGGAAACACAACCTGCAGTTCACCTGAAAATTATCTCATTTTTGTCATGTGATTGTTGGTCTCAGGTGAGTCACGAATAGCTTCACGATTGCACTACAGAGCACAGAATTTTTAGTTTTTTACAGAATCTGATTAGAGCCTACAGTATATTTTTGTCAAATTTTTAAATGACACACATAGAATTAGGGGATTCTGATGAAATACTACAATTTTACTTGATATGTTCAAAGCCCGTTGGAAAATCTGATGATTTTTTGTCATTCTGGTGATTTTTCAAAAAAGAAGCATGCCTTTCAAACCCATTTTGGCTGAATTAATTATGTAAATATTTACATCAAAGCAGCAAATAAGAGAAATGACTGAATATATTTGATAAAGAGTTGAAATAGATAGCTTAAAGTGCATATCTAAATTACATACACGACCGTTCCAAAGTTTAGGGTTACGTAGAAATGTCCTTATTTTTTAAATAGACGCAGTTTTTTCAGTGAAGATAACATTAAATGAATGATAAATCCAGTGTAGACATTGTTAATGTGGTAAATGACTATTGTAGCTGGAAATGTTTAATGGAATATCTCCATAGGGGTACAGAGGAACATTTCCAGCAACCATCACTCCTGTGTTCTAATGCTACATTGTGTTAGCTAATGGTGTTGAAAGGCTCATTGATGATTAGAAAACCCTTGTACAGTTATGTTAGCACATGGATAAAGTGGGAGTTTTACTGGAAAACATGAAAGTGGCGAGGTGACCACCAACTTTTGAACGGCAGCCCTCTGGTCAGTTCCAGAATAATACATGTTTACCTGTAAATCCTACGGTGGCATTAACCTTTACTGTAATTTACCTCCTGACTCCTGGAATCGTGTGTTTACAGTAAATCACGGCAGCAGCTGGAATAATAACGACTGCTCCAGGTGTTTTTACAGGTGAATCACGGTTCGCTGCTTTTGCAAGGTGTGTTGCCTTCAGGTACAAATCCCCGATCCAAACTTTTCTGGATTATAGTGCAGGCGGGCGAGGCTCTGGAGGCACAATTGAAGAAAACATTAATCAAAGCTACTCACAGCGGCTACACTGAGCATCTGTACTGCAGCTAACGGCTTTATGTGATGTGAAAGGAGCTGCTCGCTGTGCTGAAGCTGCAGAGGATCGTTGTGCAACTCAGCTGTCAGCAGAAAAGTCCTACAGAGAAGGTAGCCGCTGGGCATTGAGTAAAAAGACAAATATTCCCCTCAGGTGCTGGTGGAGAACAAAATCAGAGCAAAGTGAGGATGAATCAAACAAACACAAACATGAATGGATGTAAATAAGTCAAAGTAGAATTATCACTGTCATTGGCCGCTCATTTCAGGAGGATTCAGCCTTCCCTTCCACTACTTCCACTATCTACATGTTGCCCTGTTCAAAATCTACTTTAAAACAACATTTCCCTGCTTCTTCAGTGGATTTTTCTGCGTAAAGGAGTTAAAGTTGCTCTAAAAGGAGTTAAAGTTGCTCTAAAATGGGCTAAAGTTGCTCATAGTAGCTAAAGTTGTTCTATATTAAAGTTGCTCTATATTAGCTAAAGTTGCTCTCTTTTTGAAAGTTGTAAAGCAACTTTAGCTAATATAGAGCAACTTTACTTAATACAGAGCAATTTTACCTCTTTCAGAGCAACTTTCATTCATTTTAGAGCAATTTTAACTAATATAGAGCAACCTTAACTCCTTTAGAGCAACTTTAACTAATATAGAGCAACTTTAACTCATTTTAGAGCAACTTTAACTCCTTTCGAGCAACTTCAACTAATATAGAGCAATTTTAGGTAATATAGAGCAACTTTAACTGAAACCTGGTACAAATCCTATTCAGAAAAGTTTCCTTCATTGAATTATAATTCCTGTGTAGACTCAGATCAGAGGGAGGCTGTAAAAGCTGGAAGTTGGATCACGTAAGTGTGCAGCGGCGATGACGGCGTGTGTTTTTATTGCCAACTGTATTACTGAAAGCAGAGAAAGGTGAGCTGTCACTCAAGAATGCTGCCCTGAAAAGATGGACGTCCTTAAATCCTGTTCAGCTCCCGGAGCTCCGTGTCGACTAACAATTAGACAAAGAAAGGATTTCTGGGAATTACTTTTGTCATTTGTAAGTAATATTGTGTGTATTACGAGCTACTTTGCAGTGAGAAATAGAAAGAAGCTGAGGCTATTTCACACAAATAGATAAAACTTTTGTCGTTTTTGTATAATACACTCCATATGGGAAAACTGGGATGCAGCACGGCGCTGAATTTCATCACGGCATGCCTCATAAAAATGGAAAACCGCAGAATTTTTGCGTGGAAATCTTCAAAAACACCTTTCAAGGAAGTGTGTTAATTCCAGATCACATGACCTGCTCATTTTGTTTCTTTTTTGGTCATTTTCAGTCCATTTTGTGCCTTTTTGTGGCCATTTTCAGTCTGTTCGTAGTAATTTTAGGTGTTTTTATGGTAATTTTCCATTTTTTTGTAGTTATTTTGTCTATCATCATTTTGTGTGTCTTTGTGTTCATTTTTATACAACACCGCAAAACTGAATTCCAATGAGCAAATGGTTTCCTTGGAAAAGGTGTGTGGCATAAAAATAGGAGGTAAAACAAATGAAGAGCAGCTTCTTTTTTTCTTTATGAGAGTGCGGAAGCCACTTCACTCTTTGATACTCCAGAACCCCTCCAGGTATCTTTCCTGTGACTGTCCTAACTACTGTTTTTACAAGATAATACGTGTTATTTAAACAGAAGACAACCGAGGCTCTTCACCGTCGCATTAATTCACGCATTTGTAAGATTACTCGGAGCGACCAAACAGATATCTGTCCCGACAAGTTTTCATACCAGTGAGAACTGAAGGAGAGAAACATGAAACCTGAAAATAACATCTAGACTGTATTTCTGATTAATTTAAGGTTATCTGCATTGATAAAAACTGCTTTTCTCTAAAAAAATAAGGACATTTCAAAGTGACCCCAAACTTTTGCATGGTAGTGTTCATGAATTAAAGTTGCTCCATATTACTTAAAGTTGCTCTAAAATGAGCTAAAGTTGCTCTAAAAGAGTTAAAATTGCTCTATATCAGTTAAAGTTGCTCCACATTAGTTGACGTTGCTCTAAAATGTGTTAAAGTTGCTCTAAAATGAGCTAAAGTTGCTCTAAAGGAGTTAAAGTTGTTCTATATTAAAGTTGCTCCATATTCGTAAAAAGTTGCTCTAAAATGAGTTAAAGTTGACCCCAAAGTTTTAAACAGTAGTTTATGTTAAAAACAGGGGAAAAAAAAAAGATTTTCATTACATATTGCATGCTAAAGAAACTAAAACCTTCAATTGACGACACTTTGCGCTAGAAGAAAAGCCTTTGCAATAGGAGTTATTACTATTCCTCCTGGCATCACCACCCATTTACTACACTGGGTGACATGAACTACTGAGGACTTTTGGCTGCCTCTGAAAAAATCCAACAATGGAACAAAAAGAACTCTGATTTTCATTCAACAACCCAATAATACAGTTTTCTTATATATACAATGCAGTTGAACAACTGTACTGCTTCCAGCAATCAGATCAGCATTAGACGTCATAAGACAACAAAGGTTTATGGGGGAATCAAAACCATCCAACTATCCATCCATCCATCCATCCATCCATCCATCCATCCATCCATCCATCTCCATCCATCCATCCACCCATCCATCCATCTCCATCCATCCATCCATCTCCACCCACCCATCCATCCATCTCCATCCATCCGTCCATCCATTTCCATCCATCTCCATCCATCCATCCACCCCTCCACCCATCCATCCATCTCCATCCATCCATCCACCCATCCATCCACCCATCTCCATCATCCATCCACCCATCCATCCATCCATCCACCCATCCATCCATCTCCATCATCCATCCATCCATCATCCATCCACCCATCCATCTCCATCATCCATCCATCTCCATCCATCCATCCACCCACCCATCATCCATCTCCATCCATCCATCCACCCATCCAACTATCCATCCATCCATCCATCCATCCATTTCCATCCATCCATCCATCTCCATCCATCCATCCACCCATCCATCCATCTCCATCCATCCACCCATCCATCATCTCCATCCATCCATCTCCATCCATCCATCCATCTCCACCCACCCATCCATCCATCTCCATCCATCCGTCCATCCATCTCCATCCATCCATCTCCATCCATCCATCCATCCATCCATCCATCCATCCATCTCCATTCACCCCTCCATCCATCTCCATCCATCCATCCCTCCACCCATCCATCCATCTCCATCCATCCGTCCATCCATCTCCATCCATCCATCCATCCATCCATCTCCATCCATCTCCATCCACATTAGGGTTGGGTGGTCATAATGTTTCACCTGTCTTCCCCGGAGCTCCTTCCAGAAAGATCCCAGGAAGGTCGGGATGCCAACCAGAGATCTTCTAACTGCAAGGCGACGGTGTGAACCACCAAACCACTGTGCACTCGTATATCAAAAACATCTGATTTGTAATCTGGACGTCATCAATATTTATGCAAACTTTCATGTAAATATATGAGTCTGAACCAAAGTTCTCCAGCGACCACAAACACAGACATGGCTACGTTCTCTGAAGCCACCCTGCTAGCAGGGCTGACAAACCCCAACAGAAAAAAGGAAGAAAAGCTTTTCCAAACACACAGCCTCATCACTATTATCGTCTCATTAAGACTTTCAGCAAAAAAATGAAAAACAGAAAATGATTCCTCGTGGACGGCAGAGAAAAGCTGCTGCACGTCTGTAGAAGGTCAGAGGTCGCCTGATGTCCCCAACATCATGAAAGTCGCTTTGCAGCAGCTGACACCGGCTTTGGTTTGAGATGGGAAAGATTTGCATAAAGGGGGTTTTATGAACTGAAACTACAGCAGATCCTCCATAATGAGCATCAGCAGACTCTTCTAATGACACATGAAGCAGATCTCTAACAGCCTCACTGGCCTGTTGAGGGAATGTGTTTGTTCTTGTATCACCTCAGCTTTCCTTCAGTCACATCACAGCCTTTATAAACACTAAGGCAGGGGTGTCCAACATGAGGCCCGTGGGCCAAAAGCGGTCTTCCAGAGGGTCCACTCCGGCCCTCAAAGTGGAAAAATTCCAGAGAAGACATTAACTGCAGATTGTAAATTAGTAAAACTATAAATTTAAAATTATTTCTAGACCATGACAAGTTGTTTTGATTGTGAAGTAAAATACTAGATTGTTCATTGTTCTTTTGTTAGTGTCTCATTTTTGTAATATTTTGCCTTGTTTTTGTTGCTTTTTTTCTTTTTTGTCTGATTTTTATCGTTTGTCTCACATTTTTGTCGTTTTGTTTCTCGTCATTTTGTGTTCCTTTTGTTTCGCTTGTGGTTTTTTGCCTCATTTCTGTCATTTTGTGTTTTGCTTTCTTCATTGTTTTGTGTGCCATTTTTGTTGTTTTGTTTCACGCTTTTGTCATTTTTTTGTTGTCTCATTTTTTTGCTTTGCTTCTTGCTTTTGCCATTTGTATGTCATTTTTGCAATATTTTCTCTTGTTTTTGTTAGGTGTTTTTTGTCTTTTTTAAAGTTAAATACTACATCGTTCAGTTCCAGATGACTAAATGTTGTGTTCCTTTGTCGACACTGTTATCTGGAAGTTGTAATGTGGAAATGACAAACTGAGGCTGAATGTTGCTGAAATTGAATTTATTTTTCTTCAGAAATTTCAGGTTGTTCATGGTGTCTTGGAAAAAGATAATTCCTTAAATGTGAACATTTTCAGAATGTTCTTTTTTTCAGCAAAACAAAGGAAAAATGTGGAGTTGTGGTTATTTATAGGTCATTATGCTGTGATTTTACTGGTCCGGCCCTGAACTAACACCCCTGCACTACGGAATCATTGCCAAGCAGCTTTCTACTCACTATACGGCAACTTTAGCACAAGAAATCCTTAAATACTGTTGGCAATCTGTGACCACACTTGCATGTACCTGCAACACAAACCACAAAAGCAGCGCCGTAATCTCAGCCATCACTCATCAGACTTTACTTTAAGGCACGCTCAGGATGCTTAATTCAAATATGTGCTCTGTTTTCGCAGACAAATTCAGACTAGTAGAGATGTATTTCTGCCTGCAGATGGTCAGATTGTCATCTGTGGGTACGGCGAGCAGTGCCAAGTCTTGTTCAGTCAGATACAGTAATATCCAAAACAGTAGGTGTGTTTTAAACACATTCAGGAGGAATGTCAAAGGAACACAATGACTGCATCTAATATGCTGCAAACACTGAAATGATTGTCATTTTAAATGAGCAGTAATCATCTGTACAGGGATGGATCGGTTTAGCGACATGTTCACTCTTGTTTGCAGGTGGTGGGAGTTACAGGATTTACAGGAGAAAACAAATACTGGAGAATCTGGAAGAGTACTGTGTTGAAAAAAACAAAGTCTTGAAATGTGAAGACGGCAGACGACCACAGAGGAATGTTTGCTGAAGAAAGATGCTGCATTTTGCTTTGACATGAATCCACGATTTAGCTGTAAAATGAGGAGGCATTATGTTTGTTGAGCACACGAGCACAAAATCACAGTCTCTTCTGGTCTAACAGCGTCCTCTAGTGTACAGATGTCAGAACCACGATACACACCTGAGCCAAGTCCCAATAACACAACTTAGAAATGTCCTTATTTTTGAAAGAAAACATTTTTTCAATATAGATAACATTTAATGAATCAGAAATCCAGTCTAGACATTGTTAACGTGGTAAATGACTATTCTAGCTGGCCCAGAAGAAAAACAAGTTCAGTTTCGACAATATTATGCCTCAGTTCATCATTTCCACATTACAACTTCCAGATCACGGAGTTTCTACAAAAGAACACAACATTTAGTCATCTGGAACTGAATGATAAAGTATTTCGGTTTATGATCAAAACGACAAAAGTCATACAAAAAACAACAAAAACAGAAAACGACAAAAATGACACACAAAACAACAAATAAAGTAAAACACAAAATGACAAAAATATGGCAAAAAAAACCCACAAGCGAGATGAAAAGGAAACACAAAACGACAAAAACTGAAACGACAAAAGTCAGAAAAAAAACAGAAACAAGATAAAATATTACAAAAATGAGTCACAAAAGAACAATGAACAATCTAGTATTTTACTGTATGATCTAAACAACATGTCATGATCTAGAAATGATTTTAAATTTATAACACTACAAGTTATGATTATTGCTACAGCTGAAGGTACTCAGGGATTTAAAAAGATCAAATTAACTTTAACATTAAAATGCTGCTCTCACATCGCCAGAGTTGCATCAATTTTCTACCAAGATCTTCTATTGATGGTGGGAGAGTTGGACAAAGTCTTCTCCAGAACATCCCAAAGGTTCTCAGTGGGGCTGAGGTCTGGATTCTGTGGAGGACAATCCATCTCCTGCTCCCTGATCCACTCATTCTCAATGTGACCCCATGGATCCTGGCATCGTCATTTTGGAACATGAAGAAAACCTCCACTGATGGAAAGACCTGGTCATTCAGTATCTTCAGGTATCAGCTGACCTCATTCTTTGGTAAGATAACATTGCTGAACCTGGAATTTTCTTCCTGAAGGTTTTGCAAATTTTCAGAAATTTGGGGATTTTTTTTGCTGATTTTGGGGGATTTTTTCAGACAAGGATGAAGTGAGCAGGAGGTTTAATACATCTCAAATTAAGAGGTTACATGAAAGCAAAAATCTTTTTTTGAGTAAAAAACTGCTTTTTTTTTTTTTAAGCATGTCTGGCTTATTTTAAGACACCTAAGCTTGACAATCCTGGTAAAATAGAGCTTAAAACAAGTTTTCCCAGCTAATCTTAAGATCTCAATATTCTAAATATCATATCTTATTTCAAGAAATCTTACCAAGACATTTTTCACTTGTTCTGTTGGCAGATTTTTTTTTTTTACTTATTCCAGGGTAAAAGTTCCTTGAAATAAGTTTTTTTTTCTTGTTTTGAGAGGGGCATTTTTTTCCAGTGTAGTGACCTACCTCCAGACTTGGACAACAAATGTCACAGGCTGCAAAAACAGCAGAAAATAGCTTCCTTTAACCGTGGACACTATACAAAATCTAATTAGAACTACTGTATGCTCCAATGCAGGTCAATTTATTTTAATAACATCTTTAAAAACGTGTAACCTTTTGTTTGGACTGACATTCAGCTGTCAGACTGGCGGCTCTGTGGAGGGCAGAATGTCAGCTGGCCCAGTATAACGACCACGCATGCTCAGCTCGGTCGCTCTACGTTGCACGCATGCACAGTGGGCCCCCGCGGTCATTCATTATAAAGCGCTGAGCTGCTCCGTCTCTTTCCACCTTCAGCCATTTTGATCATGTTAGGAGCTGTGGGACGCTGCTGCACCGGGGCTCTGCAGGCTCTCAAGCCTGGGGTCCAGCCCTTGAAGGCCCTCGTCGGATCCCCAGCCGTTCTTTCACGTGAGTCCCGCATGCTTGGTGTTTTTAAACGAAGTCGTACGAATAAAACACGCATTAACGAAGTTGTCAGAAGAGGGCAGCGCTGATGCTAACGTTAGCCGCTGCTAGCAACACGCAGGCTGCCCTGCCGGCGGCGCAGCAGGCCCTAACATTAAAATGTCAAATGTACGACCCGCTGGAGCTATGCCAAAGCGCAAAAATGATACACATGTGCACCTAAGGTACTCCTTAATAATGTCACGCGTGGCTAAATGATCAGACTGTGTTTTATCTTGCGCTAGCAGGAATGACCTTTGTGTAATGACATGAGGCGCTGTGTTAGCCTGCTAAGTTAGCATCGCAACGTTGGGGATTAGCAAGGTTAGATCGTCCTCAAAGTTTATCTGCAAACGGTTTAGAGCTTTATAGCAACAACAGTACGATTATAAGTAAAATGATGACCTGTAAACATACACGATCACGATTGCGTCGTTAGCAGCAGCAGCAAGATTAGCAACATTAGCTCGACTTCATTCATCTGTCACTTTGCACGCTAACGGTGTTTAGAGGAGGAAATGCTTTGCTAGGCTTTGCAGTTGTCAAAATGAACTCTGAATGCACACAAGCGCACTCTCTTTTTTAGTGTGCCATTGCAGTATTTCTGTTTTTTAAATGCTGACTACTTGAGCCTACTGAGATTGTTTGACATTGCAACCCAGCTAGCAGACACGCAGTAGAGAGCCGGTGTTCTGCAGTAGGAAGGGAGGATTCAGTCAAGACGAACCAACATAAGCACCGAAACAAGGTCACAGGTACAGCAGGCATGAATGACTGAGGGCAGGGCTGTCAGACTCATCTTTTTACAAAACATCATGAGCAACCTGGAATTTCTGAAGAAAAATAAATTCAATTTCAACAACATTTAGCCTCAGTTCATCATTTCCACATTACAACTTCCCGATCAGAGTATCTACAAAGGAACAACATTTAGTCACAGCTATCTGGAACTGAATGATGTATTTTACTTTATGATCAAAATGACAAAAACAAGACAGACACTAAACACAACTAAAGAGACAAAAAATTTGACAAAAGTTAGTGACAAAGAATGGACAAAAACGTACAAAACGATTACACAAGAGACAAAAAAGCCACAAAACAATGAATAAAGCTAAACACAAAATGACAAAAATAAGGCAAAATACACAAGCGAGACAAAAAGGGGAAGTGCCAAAAAACAAGACAAAATATGACAAAAATGAGACAAGTGCCACAAAATAGAAAAAATGAGAAACGACAAAACATTATAAAAATGAGACACAAAATGACAAAAGAACAATCTATTAGTTTACTTTCTGATCCAAACAACTTGTCATGGTCTAAAAATTATTTTGAATTTATAGTTTTACTAATTTACAATCTGCAGTTAATGTCTTCTCTGGACTTTTTACACTTTGAGGGCCGGATTGGACCCTCTGGAGGACCGATTTTGGCCCACGGGCCGCATGTTGGACACCCTTGATTTCGGCCTGAATGTACACTGTGTGTGTCTTACTTTACAGGCAGAGACTATGTCGCACCTGCTGCTGCCGCCAGCGCCGCCAGCGGGCGCATCGTGGCTGTCATCGGTGCCGTGGTCGATGTCCAGTTCGATGAGGGTCTTCCTCCCATCCTCAACGCCCTGGAGGTCGCCGGCCGCGAGTCCAGGCTAGTCCTGGAGGTGGCACAGCATCTTGGTGAGCTGTTGTAACATACAAATACATACGGAAAACATTCCAGTTAAACTGACGTCACTGTCTGTTTAGGGGAGAACACAGTGCGTACCATTGCTATGGACGGTACCGAGGGTCTGGTCCGTGGACAGAAAGTTCTGGACACCGGTGCCCCCATCAGAATCCCAGTGGGTCCTGAGACCCTGGGCAGGATTATGAATGTCATTGGAGAGCCCATCGATGAGAGGGGTCCCATCTCCACCAAACAGTGAGTCGAAAATTATGTAACTGATTGATTTTTGCATTGAATTTAACAATAAACACAGCATATTTTACTATAATAAAGATGTGCCCAGATGTTTTTCTTGTGTTTGTTTTGTGATAAATACCATTTCCTCCTCTCTCAGGACCGCTCCCATCCACGCTGAGGCTCCTGAATTCACCGACATGAGTGTGGAACAGGAGATTCTGGTTACCGGCATTAAGGTTGTGGACCTGCTGGCCCCCTACGCCAAGGGAGGAAAGATTGGTATGAGATAAAGCACAAGTCACTGAGGGTGATATAAAGTCCTTAAAGCTGCTTGTCCTAATGCTACCTTCTATGTTTGCAGGTCTGTTCGGTGGTGCTGGTGTCGGCAAGACTGTCCTGATCATGGAACTGATCAACAACGTGGCTAAGGCCCACGGTGGTTACTCCGTGTTCGCCGGAGTGGGAGAGCGAACCCGTGAGGGAAATGACTTGTACCATGAAATGATTGAGTCTGGTGTCATCAACCTGAAGGACACCACCTCCAAGGTGGGCGATTGTAGGGAAAAAACACTGAAAATGGCACTCATAGTGGCTAAAATCTCACCACTTACCTCGATTTGTGTCCCTGCTAGGTGGCGCTGGTGTACGGACAGATGAACGAGCCCCCCGGTGCTCGTGCCAGAGTGGCTCTGACCGGACTGACCGTGGCGGAGTACTTCCGTGACCAGGAGGGTCAGGATGTGCTGCTCTTCATCGACAACATCTTCCGCTTCACACAGGCTGGCTCTGAGGTACAGGATTCCACTCAGGTTTAGGGTTTTACATCCAAATGGTGAGCTTGAAACTGACCGAATCTACCCATTTCCCATCAGGTGTCTGCCCTGCTGGGTCGTATCCCCTCTGCCGTGGGTTACCAGCCCACTCTGGCCACTGACATGGGTACCATGCAGGAGAGAATCACTACCACCAAGAAGGGTTCCATCACATCTGTGCAGGTGAGGTTTAGAGCTGTGTCTCGATCCAGGGTTGTGTTTTCTTACTGTGAAAATGTATATTTTTTTCCACATTTTTAAACTTTAAACCGCGTCAATTTTGACCCACAGGGCAACACGGGGTTAAGTGATATAGAATATTGGGGGTTACTGAAACTAAAAGAGTTTGAATCCTCTCTCTAAGGCCATCTACGTGCCCGCTGACGATCTGACTGACCCTGCCCCCGCCACCACCTTCGCCCACTTGGATGCCACCACTGTGCTGTCCCGTGCCATCGCTGAGCTGGGTATCTACCCCGCCGTCGACCCCCTGGACTCCACCTCCCGTATCATGGACCCCAACATCGTCGGCGCCGAGCACTACGATGTTGCCCGTGGCGTGCAGAAGATCCTCCAGGTTTGTGACTTGATATCTACTCTGAATTAAATCGGACAAACTGAACGTTTATCGTCGTAACCGGTTGACTTTTTTCCTTTTAGGACTACAAATCCCTGCAGGACATCATTGCTATCTTGGGTATGGATGAGTTGTCTGAGGAGGACAGGCTGACTGTGGCTCGCGCCCGCAAGATCCAGCGTTTCCTGTCCCAGCCCTTCCAGGTGGCCGAGGTCTTCACCGGCCACTTGGGCAAGCTGGTGCCCCTCAAAGAGACCATCAAGGGCTTCCAGAGCATCCTGGGCGGTGAGTGTTGAAGATGAGATGTAATTGGTGAGCTCCAACATTTTTGACTCCGACTAATATTGCCGTTTCTCCTCCCAGGTGAGTACGACGCTCTACCCGAGCAGGCCTTCTACATGGTCGGCCCCATCGAGGAGGTGGTCCAGAAAGCCGAGAAGCTGGCTGAGGAGCATTCGTAAACGATCTGAGGGGAGAAGAGGAGGAAAACAAAGCGAGAGAGAGGGGTGGAGTTAGGAGCACTTGGTTTGTAAAACATGTCAAAATGCAAAAATGTACCCGTTTCGTCATCCTGAAAATAAAGTTCTATTTAATGTTTCCAATCGAAGATGGAATAAACGCTGTCTTTACACAAAACTACTTGTCAACTGTATGTTTCCTCCATAGTTGTAGTTCCTGATCCTGTTCCTAGTGAGGAATCTTATTAAATGGCCGTCCTCATCGAGCCATGTGAAGCTTTCTGAACTGTGTTGCAGCTTTTGTCACATTACTGAAATAAAACGGTGGACAAATAATTGGATGCGTGTTTGTTTCAACTTGAGCTCATCAGTAGCAGAACATTCACAGCTGGAAAAATAGAGTTCATATAGTTTAATGCTCAAAACTCACAGAACTGGGTGTTTTAATCCACTATTCTGCCCTTACTGTGATAGGTAGAGCTGGTTTCGAGCTTGTCAGGCAGCTAAACACATCCTCCAATAAACATACCACTCAAATTTGTGCTGAAATTAGCATGAGTTAGCCAAGTACAAAAAACTTGCGATTAGCTTGTTAACATTGAAAACGCCATACACAGGCTAGCCATTTGCATCGCTCCCGTTTTTTAGTTTCCCACACGAACTATGAACTTTTTTAAAAGACCATGACAGGTACGGTTAACATAAAACGTAAGTATTACTTGCAGACATGTGCTCTTAAGGGTTCAGCATTGGAAAAATGAATAAGGAACGTAAAATAAGAGTTCACTTCTCGATTTTCTTCAATGGAAAAACTAACTACGGCGAGTCTACATGGACAAAAAGGCGCAGCAGCGTCAACGTTCACCTAAATATTCTAAAGGGGCGGCACATCCGCCTTTTCAAATACATAAATTTGCAGATTAGCAGTCGTGTGCATTAGAATAGTTCCAAGATATGCTGGGGAACAACAAACATTAAAAGAATCTGAGGAGAGAGGAAATGGATCAAAATAAAATTGAGGGACTTTTGAAGTCCATGGGTAAATGATCTATAATTACAAAAAATTAGTCCAGACTGACATGACATTTGTCCTAAATGACTTGAAAATGATCCCAAAGACAAAAAAAATGATCCAAAATGACAAGAAAAGATCCAAGCTGACATAAAACTTGTTGAAAATGACAAGAAAATTGTCCAAAATTGCTAAAAAATTGTCCGAGTCAATATATAGTTGAGGGACTTTTGAAGTCCATGGGATATGTCTGGCATACATTATTACTAAAAGTAAAAAACAAAACTTGTTTTACTCAATTGTATATATAATATTTAGAAGAATCTTATGTTGATTTTAGGCCTGAAAACAGCAAAAAATATCAGCTATGATACAAAAAGTCCCACAATTATATATTGACCCAGATGATTAAGAAACTAAATTTTCCATTTTATGAAATACAAAACACTTTTACTGCAGGTATTTTGCATAGATCACTAAGCTGAATATAACTAATACCACTGGTGAAGGAAAAATTACTCACTTTCTAACAACTGAAGTACTTATTGTTTACTGTTCATTGTTGTTAGTTTATGACAGTCTAAATGCTGAGTCATCCCAAATAGTCACCCTTGACTCATGGTTCTCCTAGATAGAGGATGCAAACTTGCGTATGCTCTCTCTATCCACTAATCTGACCCAGAGACAGACAGGCGCTTGGTAAAGATGACATAGGGATGGAAGAACAACTATCTGGCTGACAACGTAACAACTACAAGATTATATTGCTGTATCACTGTCCAGATGGATCCTGAACTAACAGTCCTGCTAGCATATTTGGAATGTAGCCTTAACCATGGCATGCCTCCCAAACGGTATACATGCCCAAAGCCAGAGAGACTCCTGAGAACTGATGCTGCCAGTGCTCACGTCACTGTGTTACTCGCTGTATCATTTCTCCTGAATTCAGTAAACCTTATTCTCAACATCAGCCATCTGAGTCTCCAGAGTGTCTCTGAGTTTACCTCCTGATTCCTCTTTCGACATGGCAGAATTCCCTAACACCACGAACACTGCAATATAAGACCTAATTTACTGTCACACTAAACCCAAGTATGTTAGAAAGCCTAAACGGATCATAACACCCACAGTAAACTATTGCATCACATTTTTATTAT
Organism: Amphiprion clarkii; assembly: GCA_027123335.1. NCBI lineage: Eukaryota > Metazoa > Chordata > Actinopteri > Pomacentridae > Amphiprion > Amphiprion clarkii. Next base: position 2,436,382 of record CM049590.1, on the reverse strand, counting down.
ACTCAAAATGGTAGAGGTATAATTAAGTCTCATGTCATCATGCGAGTCAAAATTGACCCGTTTCAAAGTTTGAAAATATGGAAGAAAAAAAATTCACAGTGAAACTTCTGATGTCCACATTTTCAACATTTTTGGGAAATCTTTGAACATTTTTTGGTGGAAAACAAATGTTAAAATTATTTCTTAAGAACATTCAGAAAAAAAATCTACCAAAATCCAGCAAATTTCACTGGATTTTGGTTGATTTTTTTTGTGAATGTTCTTAAAGAAAATATCAAAAATTTTACTGATATATATGGAATCACTTTAGATATTTTTATTAGATATTTTATTTTTTGGAAGATTTTTACTCATTTTTTGAAAATATTTGCAAGAATTTTCTTTCCAAAATTGGGGATTTTTTTTAAAAACAGAACTTTTAAGGGAAACTTTTAAGGAATTATTGGAATTTTCTTCCTGAAGGTTTTGCAAATTTTCAGAAATTTGGGGAATTCTTGTTTTTTTCAGACAAGGAAACAATATTTTTTGGTGCCTGTAAATGAAGACAACAGGAGGGTTAAATGAATGAAGGCTGGACTCACACATGCAGCAGAAACAGGTGATAAATACACCAGATGAATTAATTTGTTCTTTAAAGTTTTTGCTTTCGTAGTGACTGACTTCCCAGCTACTCGGTCTGATGGTGCAGAGTAAAACTCCACCAGAGAATAGAGATGAACTCTGCAGCAAAATCCACCGTCACACTCTTTGTTTGTACATAAATACCTCATGACAGGCTGCAGTCTGCAGGGAGGACAAAATACGGACTCTATGGCTTCTAAGGGTTTTTCTCAAGGAAAGTCATTTTATTTATTTTTTTTGTTTGTAAATTTGTAAAACTATAAATTTAAAACAATTTCTAGACCATGACAAGTTGTTTTGATCAGAAAGTAAAATACTAGAATGTTGTTGTCATTTTTTGTCTCGTTTTTGTTTTGCTTCCTGTTGTTTGACCCCCCCCCCCCCCCCCCCCACCACATAACTACACTACAAAACATAAGAGGGAAGTTATTGGATTGTATTACTAATAGAAAATTCCCTAAAATTACCAAAAAAATAATATTTTATATCAAACCAAGAGGAGGAGAGAGTTTATGGCTGCAGTAAATTTGGTGACACCACAATGCATAAGAGTTATTGATTTGTTTTGGGGTTTTTTTAACTAAAAAAATCCTTAAAATTCTGAGAATTTTTTTTTATATCAAACCAAGAGTTGTAGTATGAGCAGCAGGGGTCAGTTTCTGGCTGCAGTAAATGTGTTGAATATTTGTGTCTCTTCGCTGTTTGCAGCGGTTTTGCATTTTGCAGACGGTTCCTGTCCACTCGTTGCACAGCCAGCTGCTCATAGACATCAATGTTATTCTGCAGCTACTTTTGATTAAACTGGGCTTGTAGCACATTGTCTACCTTACAACGATGGAAAAGAGGCATCGTTTATGTTTAGACAACGTATACTTAATGAGTTATTGATTCCGGAAGTCCGAATTTGTGAATATCTTTCCGACTTTACCGAACTGTGTTTTGTTTCCTGACATCGCTGTAATTCGCTGGATTCATGCTGTCATTTACGAGCATTTCACCACAAATAACAGAATTCTGTCTTGTCCTTTAATAAAACCAAATTTAAGGTAACTCTCGAGGTATAGCCGGAGTTTTTAGGTGCTGATGAATCTTCACCCGTTTTGCGTTTTTCAGACACCGTTTCCGTCACTAATTTTCTAACTGCACACAAACTAATGAATCGGGATGAACGAGAAGCCAACCTGAAGAAAGACCAAATAAATGTGTTTTAAAAATGTTTTATAAGTAGACTCGTGATGACACAGTGAGTCTGTTACTCTGATTTTATCCAGAATGTAAAAATCTATTTTTAGCCCACGGGCTGCATGTTGGACACACCTGTTGTAGACTCACCTTAACTGAGGTCAATGAGGTCTGCAGATCTTCGGATGTTTGAGTCCTTTATGACCTCCTGGATTCGATGTCCGGGGAAGGTTCTCCATCCGTGGATAAAGTCTCTCACTGTGGTTCTCTGGAGTCTAAAGTCTTTGGAGTCCTTTCTTGACTGATAAACGTCAGTGTTTCTCATCAGTTCTTGAATCTCTTGGCATCATGTGCTGCTGTTTGAGAGCTACTTCACAACACCAGACAGGTTCTACTTCCTGTTTACATCCAACAAGCCTGGCAATAATCGTGTGGGTGTGGCCGTGGAATTGAACCCAAATGAATGAATTTGGTAGCTTGGTAGTTAACATATCACACATAGGGCAAAAAGGACAGCATTTTACCTTTATTACCTGAATTTTATCTTTGTCTCACATTAAAAATTAGTTCGATGCTCTGAAACATTCATGAGTGACAAAAACAGAAGATATCTGTAGGGGGGCAAATACTTTTTCACGGCATCTTGAAAGGAAACTGCCTTACTTGGGATGTTCCAGCAGACATTACAGTCCTGTTTCAATGCCGTTCTTGGAAAAACTGCAGAGAAACTGTGTTTTTACACCAGTGATGAAGAAAATATCACACCTTTTTCTAGAGATACCTTCTAGTGTCACTCATTCATTCCATTCCCCATGGTTATCCACAATTCTTTCATCTGTTATTTTTTACCATCTGTCAGACCTCCCTCTTACCTTTTGTTGTCTGCCAGACCTCTTTATTCAACCACCTTTTGTTCTTTGTTGTATTACCAAGATCTACCATTTTCACCTGAATGGGAGGAAGATAATTTTTCTTTATTCTCATTCAAAGCCTGTTTGTTTGATCTGCAATGCAACTTTGGCAAAGAAAGGGATTTCCAGCTTGCACCACGGCAGTCGAACTTCACTAAAACAAAGACCCAGGGTAAGGCCGCAACTATTGCTTTCTGTTGCATCAGTCGCATCCTTGCTAAACACAAGAAGCCATTCAAAGATGGCGATGCTGTGAAGGAAGCCTTTCTCAAGGCAGCGGATAGCCTTTCTGACGACTTTAAAAAACGATGTGTGGGTTTGCGATGTTGACGCTGGACTGGTAGATCTCGGGAGGTTGGCTAGACGTAGATCTAGAGGTAGATCTAGAGTCAAAAAAGGTGGGGCATCCCTGTATTACCCTCTGTTACTGATTGGCAACCAAATGAACCACTATTCACCCTTGTATTTACAAACGGCTACCCTCCGATCATCCCTATGCATTGTGTCCTCAGCAAATGTTCTGGACCTTCTTACCTTCACAGACTCATGCTCTGTGTTGGTAAGCCCATTGGAATACTGATAAACACCGCACTACAGCAAACTTCCAATGACTAAGAGTGACATTTCTTCAACACCAGCAATTCAAATTCTATGCCACTGTGAATTTCCACTTCAGGAAGAGCAGAAATCAGAACAGTCCTGCTCCCCGTGAACTTTGTAATCAAGGCCGAACTTTTACTGCTCGTCCTTCAACCTTTCACACACGCCTAATCAACGGTGTCAAGGACATTAGCCTGAACTGATCTATCTGATCGTAGATAAGCTGTCTTTGGAAACGGCCGACTAAGCCTACGGAATGAAATCACAGAATAGACACAGACAGACTCAGAAAGAAGTCTTTAAATTCTATCGTTTACTGAGGGAATCTAAGCAGCACATACAGAGGTACTGCTTGAACTAGACCAGGGGTGTCCAACATGAGGCCCGAGGGCCAAAAGCGGTCCTCCAGAGGGTCCAATCCAGCCCTCAAAGTGTAAAAATGACAGAGAAGACATTAACTGCAGATTGTAAATTAGTAAAACTACAATCTCAGATTGTTCATTGTTCTTTTGTCAGTTTGTGTCTCATTTTTCTAATATTTTGTCTTGTTCTTGTTATTTTTTGTCTATTTTTTTGTCTGACTTGTCGTGTCTCGTGTTTTTGTCGTTTTGTGTTTCCTTTTTGTCTCACGTGTTTTTTGTCTTATTTTTGTCAGTTTGTGTTTCGCTTTATTCGTTGTTTTGTGTATCATTTGAATCACTTTGTGTTTTTTTGTCTCGCTTGTGTTGTTAGTCCACTTTTTCATCGTTTTGTTTCTCGCTTTTGTCATTTTTGGTCTTATGTCATTTGTCAAATTTTTTGTTGCTTTGCAACTTTTTTGTCTAATTTTTTGTTTTGCTTTGTTTCGTGTTTGTCTCATGCTTTTGTCGTTTTCTGTTCCCTTTTTGTCTCGCTTGCATTTTTCTCTATTTTTTGTCATTTTTTGTTGCCTTTGTCATTTTTTAATCTTGTTTGTGTCTTTTGTCCATTTTTTGTCACTAACTTTTTTGTCAATTATTTGTCGAATTTTTGTTTCATGTTGTTTCTCTCATTTTTTGTCATTTTGTGTCTCATTTTTGCAATAGTTTGTTTGTTTTTTTGTCAGGCTTTGTCTGACTTTTGTCGTTTGTCTCATGTTTTTGTTATTTTGTTTCTCGCTTTATTCATTTGTGATCTCATTTGTGAAATTTTTGTCTCTGTCCATTGTTTTGTAACATTTTTGTCCAATTCTTTGTCTCTTTTTTATTTTGTTTCATGTTGTTTGTCTCATTTTTGTCTTGTGTTGTTGTTTTGTCTTTTTTTTTGTCTGACTTTTGGAATTTTGAACATAAAGTAAAATACTACATTGTTCAGTTCCAGATGACTAAATGTTGTGTTCCTTTGTAGACACTCTGTGATCTGGAAGTTAGAATGTGGAAATGATAAACTGAGGCTGAATGTTATTGAAATTTTTGAAAGATAATTCATTAAATGTTAATTTTTGCACTAAAACAAAGGAACCATGTGGAGATGTGGTTATTTATAGGCTCTTATGCTGTGATTTTACTGGTCACTGGAGATTAAACTGGACTGAATGTGGAACCTGAACTATGATGAGTTTGACACCCCTGGACTAGATGGAGACATGCAGACTTATTGTATCTGCTTGGCGATAGGAATGGCTTCCTTCAGCATGATGTAATCGCTGACACATGTTGGCATGTATGACAGCGGCAGCCAGAAAAACTTAGCGTCCCAGCCCGGGGAGTATCGAGTGCGAGGCCGGACAGCCGCCACAGCGTGCTCCATGCAGTGTACCACCTTCATCAGGTCTCCATCGCTGATCTTCGCAACTTTGTCTGCTATCACTGCCAGCGCTAGTAGGGAAAACGAATGCATTAAAATCAATAAATACACTGCAAAAACTCCAAATCTTACCAAGCCTATTTGTCTTATTTTAGTCAAAATGTCTCATCCCACTCGATTTAAGATAAATTCACTTAACAAGAGACATTTCAGCAGATGGAGGGACTTATTTTAAGACAATGCATCTTAAATATCTTGTTAGGTCAAACAATCTTGAAATTATCTTGTTTTGAGTTGAATTTTACAAGAAAACTCAAAATAAGTTTAACCCTCGTGTCGTCCTGCAGGTCAAAATTGACCCGTTTTAAAGTTTGAAAATGTGGAAAAATATATATTTTCACAGTGAAACTTCTGATGTCCACATTTTCAACATTTTTGGGGAAATCTTTGAACATTTTTTGGTGGAAAAAAAGAAATGTTAAAAATGTTTCTTAAGAACATTCACATAAAAATCAACCAAAATCAAAAAAAACATGTCTGACTTATTTTAAGACATCTAAGCTTGACAATCCTGCTAAAATAGAGCTTAAAATCAATTTTCTCAGCTAATTTTAAGATCTCAATATTCTAAATATCACATCTTATTTCAAGAAATCTTACCAAGCCATTTTTCACTTGTTCTATTGGCAGATTTTTTCACTTATTTCAAGGTAAAAGTTCCTTGAAATAAGCTTAAGTTTCTTGTTTTGAGAGGGGCATTTTTTCCAGTGTACTAAGCTAACTGAAGAAGAACATGATCCATATGTACCTTTCTGGAGGTAGTCACTGCCGTATTCGTCCCTGACGTCCTGAGGCAGTCGTTCCCACAGCATTTTGACGTTCTTGCTCAGGATGGCGGTGTCGGTCACATTGGTTTTGAAGAATCCGGGCTCGATGCAGAGGACTTTGACACCAAACGGAGCCATATTTATCCTGAAAAGGACATCTCATTTAGTCTGGGTCTATGTGCAAACTAAGAATGCTGACATATGGCTCAATGACGTGACTTCACCTGAGGCTATCGTTGAACGCCTCAACGCCGTACTTGGAGATGGTGTACGGACCCCCGGTAACGCTGATCCTCCCGAAGACGCTGGCCACGTTCACCACCCTCCCTCTGGCTTTCTTTATCAGCGGCAGGACACTCAGGGTCACAGCGATCACCCCGTCCAGGTTCACCTCCAGCATGGACTTGTAGTCATCGATGGTCAGCCAGTCGCACGGAGCCGAGGGAATAGAAACACCGGCGTTGTTCACGACGGCCCACAGGCCTAGGAGGATCAAAGCACATCCAGTCAATGATATACTTTGCCCAAGCAAATTCCTTCACAACGAGGGGAGTTGGCAGCACATTAGTACACGCTGAAAAGACTTTAGAAGATAGCAAGGCATGCTTTATAAAGAACAGCAAGTTCATCCAGAACAAATGAATCATTGGTGAATAAGTATCCAACAGGATTTAACTTTCCCTGGGACAAACTACTGATGCAGCCTTAAATGGAAAAAAACTGAACTTATTTGATTTACCAATTAGAACAAAAGAAACAAGAAATGTATAGTACAAGGCTGCTCAAGTCGTATGATTTTCGACAATGATGCAGAAATCTTTCACAAATCTGTGGATTCAGACTATAAGCCGCATCACTGCTAAAATCTAATCACTTGGTCCTTGTGTCATTTCTGACCTTCCCTGAAAATTTCATCCAAATCCGTTTTTGAGTAATGCTGGTCACAGATGGACAGACAGACAAACATCGTCACATAACTCCGCCCCACTCCTTGGAGGAGTTAAAAGTACAACCTGTGGAGGCCAGGAGTGTCAGTTCTGCATTTATTTGGCCAAAAACCAGGAAGTAGACCACATCTAGGGAGTGGGCTACATCCACTCTAACCACTGGTTGTCATGGTGACACAGAACAACACATTTTAATGATTCATCTCCTGTAAATCATTCTCAGTTGCTGTCATTCAGATATTTCAGTCTACTCACCGCTCTGCCCTACTTTGGCCTTGATCATGGCTGCAACCTTCTCCACGCTGTCCTTGGACCTGACGTCCAGGTGTGTGGTGATCAGGTTGCTGGAGCAGGCCTTCTTCAGGTCCTCCTCTCCCTTCTCGGTGAAACAGGAGGCGATCACTCTGAAGCCTTTCTTGTCCAGATGCCGGGCCAGGAGGTTCCCGAAGCCGCTGTCACAGCCGGTGATGTAGACATATTTACTGCCTTTGTCAGACACTCTGGGCAGCTCTCTGATCCAGCGATAGACGTAGAAGATGACCACCAGGCCCAGCAGGTAGAGGAACATGACTGGAGGAAAGAAACGGAGATGCTCTGAAGGCTCATCATGACTGGTTGGATCTACTACTTCTTTTTCTGGTAGTTGACTGTAAGAACTCCGTTTTAATCTGTGCAGGGCTCAGTGAGAAGTTAATCTGCTGCACGTGGTAAATATGGACAAAGCAGACATGTAGAAACAACGCAGTTCAGATATTCTGGAGTTTTAAAGTTGAAAAGTAGTGATCTACTCTACTAGAGTAAATACACTACTGTTCCAAAGTTTATGGTCACTTCGAAATGTCCCTATTTTTGAAAAAAAGCGTTTTTTTTTTGTTTTTTTTTTCAATGAAGATCACATGAAATGAATGATAAATCCAGTGTAGACATTGTTAATGTGGTAAATGACTATTGTAGCTGGAAATGTTTCATGGAATATCTCCATAGGGGTACAGAGGAACATTTCCAGCAACCATCACTCCTGTGTTCTAATGCTACATTGAATTTTCTGGGTGACACCAAACATTTGAACGGCAGTGTGTATTAAAAATACAGAACTGAATGCAAAGAGATTCAGAACTGTTTTTATGACTAAGATTTTTCAGTGTTTTGTAGATCCAAAAATGCTGCATAATCCTCCTCCACATTGAGGATACCAGACTTAAACCGACTTCGGGACAAAACATTCTGATAAGTTCCTTTTTTGCTGGAACGGTTGTGTTGTGCAATTTTTGTCTTTAAAATGCCCCAGATGTATTCCACTTAATTCAGCTGAGGTGGCCGGGTTACTCTGTTCTTCTTAAAAAAGACTCCTGTGTGTGCTTTTTGGTAGTTTGCTGTGGAAATGCTGGAATATTCCTGCTATGCTAAACTTCTACAGTCTGAGAGTCATAATGTCAGATAGTATTTAAGTAAATCCACAGGCAGTAATGGTGCCATCTACACCTTCAGCATTCATACAGCCACATGCACTGCTGTTCAAAAGTTTGGGTTCATCCAGACAATTCCATGTTCTCCATGAAAACTCCCACTTTTATCCATGTGCTAACATAACTGTACAAGGGTTTTCTAATCATCAATGAGCCTTTCAACACCATTAGCTCACACAATGTAGCATTAGAACACAGGAGTGATGGTTGCTGGAAATGTTCCTCTGTACCCCTATGGAGATATTCCATTAAACATTTCCAGCTACAATAGTCATTTACCACACTAACAATGTCTACACTGGATTTATCACTCATTTCATGTTATCTTCACTGAAAAAAAAGCTTTTCTTTCAAAAATAAGGACATTTCTATGTGACCATAAACTTTTGATGGGTAGTTTATCATCTCTCTGCTTCACTCTCATCATTTTCCATCTTTTTCAAGTGTCTCAGTCCATTTTTTTCCAGTTCTACATCCATGTGGAGCCCTGACGTCAACATGCTGATAGTTCTGGTGTTAACAGCTCACCGTGTTCATTCAGGTAGAATCACTGACACAACGATCATACATGGATTCACTTTAGCTTCATTAATCTTCTTCTGTGGGTCCTGTGATTTCTAGAAACTCTTTTCAACCCTTTGATGTGGAGTGTGAGTCAGGAGATTCCCATTTTCCTTTGGATTTGGGTCACTTTTGAGCCATGTTGTGCATCAAAGGGTTAAAGTGTTTGGTTTTGGTTGTTGATGAGAGGAAATGCTTGGAAATTCTGACTACTTCTGAATCATCTGACTTAGAATTCTATACTTTGCGTGACTTCCGAACCTGGCTCTACATTTAGGGTCCGAGTGGAGGTTCTGATTAGCCCGTCTTTAGCTGGTTACCACCCTTAGATTCTGTGTTGACTCTTATCTTGGATCTTTTCTCAGTCAGATCTCCTACAGACTGGGTGAGGTTAGGACTGAGGCTATAATGACCCTGGAACAGAACAGTTTGTTCACAGTTATTTCCTTTTAAAGCTCCTTTGTACTTGGATGTTTTACTTTCTACTCCATTTACTTCCTCTGGATTATAAAATGAGCAACGGTGCTCCAGAATAAACTATTTACATCATATGAAATGAATAAAATGAACTCCACTTCTACTAAATCTAATAGGAAAATGCCTTCCCCCTTAATGCAACACCAGAAAATTCCATAATATTAGACACTGCATTTAGAACTACAGCATTTTTCTGCTCTCAAATATACTTCTACATGAGTAATGATTTTATCATTATTGGTTGTCTGCCAAAAACTGATTTGAAAAAAACACTGTCCTCATGTTTTCCTAAAGAATGGGTAGAGCAAAGCGATATCCTCTCTTCTATTATTCATATTTTCTCGTTTTTGTCATTTTATGTCTTGTTTTGTCATTTTGTGTCATGTTTTTGTCACTTTCTGTCATTTTTGTTGTTTTGTGTCTTGTTTTTGCTGTTTTATGTCTTTTTTTGTCGTTTTGTGTCTCAAAGGGTAGTTAAAGAATGGATAAAAATCAACCAAAATCCAGCGAATTTCGCTGGATTTTGGTTGATTTTTATGTGAATGTTCTTAAAAAAAAATATTAGAATTTTACTGATATGGAATCACTTTAGATATTTTCAGGATTTTTTTTGGAAGACTTTTACTCATTTTTAAAAATATTTACAATTTTTTTTTATTTTTTAAATGTTTACTTCTTCCCAAATTTGAGGGATTTAATGATTTTTTTTTAAAAAGAAAATAAAACTTTTAAGGGAAACTTAAAGAATTATTGGAATTTTCTTCCTGAAGGTTTTCAGAAATTTGGGGAATTTTTTTGCTGATTTTTTTTCAGACAAGGAAACAGTATTTTTTTTGTGCTCGTAAATGAAGACAGCAAGAGGGTTAATTGTTGAAAAAATCTGAAGCCCAAATGTGCTCTAATTCTGCAATGACCTTAATTATTATGGAGAAGGAAAGAAACGACTGAAGCAGCTGAAATGAGATGAATGTCAGGTGTGATCATGCTGTGAACAAAGACCTCTATGGTCCCAGTGGTTTGGTGACCAGAAGTAAGACTAAAATAGACCACGTTACCATGGTCTGCTGAGCTTCTGTTCATTTCCATGTTCTGACTGTAGATATGTTTAAACTTTCTGGCCTGAAAAAGTCCTGCTCAGACTTTGGTACTTTGCCTCAGAACACAAGCAGGCAAACAGGGTTACTGGAGGTGACTGATTCAAAGTTCACCAACCCGAACTTTCTTCCACCTCTTTAACAAATCCGACTTTTAACGGACGATAAAATAGAACTATCCAGACAGAAACTGAAACTTCTCTTAGTTATTTAACCAGTAGTCAGTCTTACCTGCAGATCAGAGGCGTTGGAGTCCTTCTGTCAGCTCTGGTTTTTCCAACTGTGGAGGAGGAAGCAGCAGGTTGTTGATCTGAACGTCCATGTGATCTTCAGCTGAGGACAACAGCGCCGCCTGTCGGCAGGACGAGGAGCAGCTTCTTAAAGGAAACCTCATTATTTAAAACCTTTATTGATCCCGCAGGGGGGAAAATTACAGTTTATGCTTTAGTGTATATTTTTTACTGTATTTCTTAATATCTTTAACGATATTTTTACTGCATTTTACTACATTTTTTTGCAGTATATTTGATATGTTTTATTATATTTTTACTGTTTTTTAAACTATATTTTACCATATTTTTACTGTATTTTAATAATATTTTGACTGTATTTTTATGGTATTTTTTAGGATATTTTTTACAGCATTTTCATATATTTTTCCTGTATTTTTATTATATTTTTCCTGTAGTTTTTCCTGTATTCTTATTGTATTTTAACTGTATTTTTACTATATTTTTACTGTAATTTTATTATATACTTACTGTGTTTTTACTATATTTTTATTGCACATTTTTACTATATTTCTACAATATTTTTACTGTATTTTTACTATATTTTATTATACTATCGTTCAAGAGTCTGGGGTCACTTCAAAATGTCCTTATTTTTGAAAGAAAAGCAGATTTTTTCAATGAAGATAACATTAAATGGATGATAAATCCGGTCTAGACACTGAAAAAATGGGGACCAAATATGGGAATTCAAAACACAGGAAATTATAATTCAAGAGACAATAATAAGAATACTTTTTTAAAAAAAGGAAAATCATGATTTAACAACACTAATCTGAAAGAAAAAAACAGGAATTCAGAACCACGGAAATTCAAACAAGAAAAAAAAAAAGAATTCATATAAACCAAATGGGGATTTAAAACACAGTAAAAGTGGAAAAAAACAACAGTAAATATAAACAAAAAAAATAGGGAAATTCACAAAACATTACATGGAAATAATGCAGACATAGTGGGAAATCAGATCATGGAAATAAATATAAACAAAGAAAGGACTTCAAAACAAAAAAATGGAAATAACATAAACAGTGATGTGAATTCCAAACACACACAAAAAAAATACTAATTGAATTCATTACAGAAAATGGAAAAACAATCTAAACAAAAGCAGGAATTGCATCCAAACAGCTCTGTTCCCTGATGAAAAACATCAGGAAACAGAGCTGATGTTTTTCCTCATCAGCTCTGTTTCCTCTCATTATCTCAGTGACTTCTCTGACATCTAATTACATTTACAGAGTCTCCAGTTGATGAAAAATTGTTTTTTTGTTTTGCTGAATGGATAAAATATTGCTGTTAGCTCTCCTGTGAAATGCTGAACTGTTTTCAGTCTTAATCTACTGCCGCGCTAGATAGATAGATAGATAGATAGATAGATAGATAGATAGATAGATAGATAGATAGATAGATAGATAGATAGATAGATAGATAGATAGATAGATAGATAGATAGATAGATAGATAGATAGATAGATAGATAGATAGATAGATAGATACGTCCGACGGAATCAGTGACATAAATAAAGTTCTTCCTCCAGCTCCCTCTGTCCAACATTGCAATCAAAAGTTCTTCCAGACCAGTGTCTTCCTCTAGTCCAGGAGTGTCAAACTCATCTTAGTCCAGGTTCCACATTCAGCCCAGTTTGATCTCCATCGACCAGTAAAATTACAGCATATCAACCTATAAATAACCACAACTCCAACTTTTTCCTTTGTTTTAGTGCAAAAAAGTACATTCTGAAAATGATCTTTTCACAAAACATGATGAACTGTTTCTTTAGAAAAATAAGTTCAATTTCAGCAACATTATGATTAAAGCTACAAAAATTAGACAAAAAAAGACAAAAAACAACAAAAACAAGACAAAGACACAAAATGCCAAAAAAGAGCCAAAATGACACAAAATACAACAAAATGAGACAAAAAAACAACAAAAGAACAATGAACAATCTAGTATTTTCCTTTCTGATCTAAACAACTTGTCATGGTCTAGAAATGAATATAAATTTATAGTTTTACTAATTTACAATCTGCAGTTAATGTCTTCTCTGGAATTTTTGCACTTTGAGGGCCGGAGTGGACCCTCTGGAGGGCCGCTTTTGGCCCACGGGCCTCATGTTGGACACCCCTGTGCTCAGCCCTTCTGATAGTATCAGGTTTCCATAACAACCACCAGCTGCTTCGTTGGTCCTCACCACATGTCCATCCAGGGCTGGTCTACGTCTCCTAATGATGGCTGACCAGAAGGCGACCTGTTGGTGAGGAGATGTTTAGTACCATTCAGAACAACACATGCAGCTCAGTCATCTGAGCATTTCTACATTTTACCACAAGGTGGCAGCAGTGTTGTTCGGTCTGGTGATGCTGCCTTCAGTCACTCCGAGAAGAACTGGTTCCAATCATCCTTCCATCCATCCATCCATCCATCCATCCATCCATCCATCCATCCATCATCTATACACCGCTTCATCCTCATCAGGGTCATGGGGGGCTGGAGTCTATCCCAGCTGACTGAGGGTGAAGGCAGGGGACACCTGGACAGGTAACAGTCTATCACAGGGCTACATATAGAGACAATCTCATTCACAACTGAACAATGTGGTATTTTACTTTATAATCAAAATGACAAAAGTCAGACAAAAACAAAACAAAAACACAAAACAAGACAATTAGACAATTTAGAATCACCTATTAACCTGAATCAAAATGACAAAATTCAGATAAAAAAGTAACAAAACAGCAAAAACAACACAAAATATTACAAAAACGAGACACAAAATGACAAAAGTTGGAAACAAAATGACAACAAACGAAACAACAACACAAAACAAAAATTCTAAAAATTTGATTAAAGAAGTTACAAAGCGACAAAAAATGGCCAAAAACGACAAAAAATTACAGAAATGAAACGAGACAAAAAATTATAAAAAATGAGAAAAAAACAAACAACACAAGCGAGACAAAAGAAACACAAAACGACATAGCAAAAATATTACAAAAATGAGACACAAAACAACAGAAGCGAGGAACAAATTGGCAAAAAAAAATGAGAAAAACGACATGAAACAAAACAAAAAAGAGACAAAATATTTGACCAAAAAGTTACAAAGTGACAAAAAATGAGACAAGCGACATGAAACAAAACAAAAAGAGACAAAATATTTGACCAAAAAGTTACAAAGTGACAAAAAATGGACAAATGACACAAGCGAGACAAAAATACAACAAAAACAAGAGAAAATGTTATAAAAATGGTTCAAAAATTTACCAAAGATGAGACAAACGACTCAAAACAAAACAGAAAAAGAGACAAAAAATTCGACAAAATAATTACACAGCGACAAAAAAATGGAAAAACGAGACAAAAGATGACAAAAACGACAACCAAAATGACAAAAACATGAGACAAGCAACAAAAGTAAGACAAAAAAACAACAAAAACAAGACAAAATATTACAAAAATGAGACACAAAATGACCAATGAACAATCTAGTATTTTACTTCATGATCAAAACAACTTGTCATGGTCTAGAAATGATTCTAAATTTATAGTTTTACTAATTTACAATCTGCAGTTAATGTCTTCTCTGGAATTTTTACACTTTGAGGGCCGGATTGGACCCTCTGGAGGACCGCTTTTGGGCCACGGGCCGCATGTTGGACATCCCTAGTATAGATAATGGATGGATAGATGGATGTTTTTGATTCTCCCATGAGCCTTTGTTGCATTTGGTGTCTATTGCTGATCTGATTGCTGGAAGTACAACTGGATGGACGACGGACAGACAGAGAGGGATGGATGGATGGATGGATGGATGGATGGATGGATGGATGGATGGATGGATGGATGGATGGATGGATGGATGGATGGATGGATTTTTCTTCTACTGTTGTCGTGTTTCCAGACTTAATTATTACCTTCATCTTTAACTTTTCAAAAACAGACATTTCTCTGAGTGTCACCATGTCCTCTTCCTGTGAATCGCTGTATCCTCGACAGAGTCTTTCTCTTTGTAGTTTCCTGACTCCGTCTAAAGGCAGCGGTGAATGACCGACGGTTCACCACCACCTACCAGCACACGCTTGTTTTCATGTGCAAGCATGCATATCCAATCAGTGGTTTTAATATAAATAATAGAAATCACAAGCCTAATCTCGTGCATAACTGATGCTGGATTCATCAATAAAAAATGAGCATTTTGTGTTTGTCTCACATGATAAAAACACAAAATATAGACCTTCTTGTTCTTCAAACTTTAATGATTTAAACCAACCATCAGCAGCACCAGAAAGCATAAATAGTAGATTAATCTGTTGATTTACGCTTTTGTTTGCTGATGGATCAGAATTTGTACTTTAAGCAAAGAGGGAATACTCATAGTAGCCTGGGATTACATGCAGGCTGTAACCTGCACTTTAATTTTATATTTATTTTTAGCATCAAATCTGCATCGTATGGTTTCCTCCAACAAATGGCCAAATCTTGAGTCGTTATTAGGTTTAAAGACATTATTCTACAACCTTTCATAACTCGCAGTGCTTTGCTGAGTCGAATGAACAACATTGCTTGAATACAACATGGAAGCCAAAGGAGAAGAGGGCAAAGACCTCCAGTGCAGACAGTTCAGATGTCCCCACATGTCAACACATTCTAACTCGGCTTTAAAGTCTGAAGAAGCTTCGTGGAACGGCCCAGTTGTTATGAGAGACTGAAAAGTCAGTCAAAGGATTGAGTAACATCTGTTTAACACCAATGTCACTTAAATTTAGTGAACAGTAGCAACTCATCAACCTCCTGTACATAATTAATCTCATTTGTCCTTTCAAAAGTTACATATTATCATTTAAGAAGGATAGTATGATTATTCATTAACATTAAGGGACATTTTGGGGAAAGGTGTCTTTTCACTGAACAGTGTGGCAGTTATGAAGTAATATTAAATCCCCAAACATAGATATACATATATATTTAATAGAAACATGTCCAATACTACTACTTTTTATTATATGATCGATCCAGAACTCTTAGTAGTAGTACTATAAGTAGTACTGATGTCTATCCCTAAAGTTTACATAGTAAGGTGACGGCATGGCAGTATAATATTACAGAAAGAAATTCAACAAATCTAATTGATAACCTGTGAGTAACTCTTTGGCGACAGTGGTAAGAAAAAAATTCATATTAGCAGGTAGAAACTTCTGGCAGAACCAGGAACAGGGAAGGCTCTTGTCTGCCTCGACTGGTTAGGGTGAGGTTTGAAGACAACAGGATAGTGCTGCCTGTTGCAAAAAAAGTTAGGTTTTTTTAACTTTAAATCAGGGGTGTCCAACATGAGGCCCGTGGGCCAAAAGCGGTTCTCCAGAGGGTCCAATCCGGCCCTCAAAGTGTAAAAATTCCAGAGAAGACATTAACTGCAGATTGTAAATTAGTAAAACTATAAATTTAAAATAATTTCTAGACCATGAGTTTTTTTTCATCATAAAGTAAAATATTATATTGCTCATTGGTCTTTTGTCATTTTGTGTCTCATTTTTGTAACATTTTGTCTTGTTTTTGTTGTTTTTTGTCTGATTTTTGTCGTTTGTCTTATGTTTTTGTTATTTTGTGTTTGCTTTTGTCTTCCTTTTGCTTTTTATCTCATTTTTGTCATTTTGTGTTTTGCTTTATTTGCTGCTCTGTGCATTGTTTGTGTCACTGTTTTTTTTGTCTTGTTTGTGCTGTTCGTCTACGTTTTTGTCATTTTCTTTCTCACTTTTGTTATTTTTGATCTCATTTCTCATTTTTGTCCATTTTTCTGTCACTTTGTAACTTTTTTTGTCTAATTTTTGGTCTCTTGTTTTTTTTGTTTCATGTCGTTTGTCTCATTTTTTGTCGTTTTGTGTCTCGTTTTTGTCATTTTGTGCCTCACTTTTGTAATATTTTTATGTGAATGACAAACTTTAGTCCAAATGTCTCATCCCACTTGATTTAACATAAATTCACTTAAGAGACATTTCAGCAGATGGACTTGTTTTAAGACAATGCATCTTAAATATCTTGTTAAGTCAAACAATCTTGAAATTATCTTGTTTTGCGTTGAATTTCACAAGGAAATGCAAAATAAGTTTAACCCTCATGTCATCCTGCAGGTCAAATTAACCCGTTTTAAAGTTTGAAAATGTGGCAAAAAAAATATTTTCACAGTGAAACGTCTAATGTCAACATTTTCAACATTTTTGGAAAATCTTTGAACATTTTTTGATGGAAAAAAAGAAATGCTAAACATTTTTCTTAAGAACATTCACAAAAAAATCCAGTGAATTTCGCTGGATTTTGGCAGATTTTTTGTGAATGTTCTTCAAGAAAATATTAGAAGTTTTACTGATAGATATGGAATCACTTTAGATATCTTTAAGATTTTTTTGGAAGATTTTTACTCATTTTTTGAAAATATTTGCAGGAATTTTCTTGCCAAATTTTGGGGATTTTTTACAAATAAAACTTTGAAGGGAAACTTTTAAGGAATTATTGGAATTTTCTTCTTGAAGGTTTTGCAAATTTTCAGAAATTTGGGGAATTTTTTTGCAGAATTTTTGGATTTTTTTTTTCAGACAAGGAAACAATATTTTTTGGTGCCCGTAAATGAAGACAGCAGGAGGTTTAATACATCTCCAATTAGGAGGTTACATGAAAGCAAAAATCTATTTTTGGGTGAAAAACTGCTTTTTTAAAATAAATAAATAAATACATTTTTTTAAGCATATCTGGCTTATTTTAAGACACCTAAGCTTGACAATCCTGGTAAAATAGAGCTGAAAATAAGTTTTCTCAGCTAATTTTAAGATCTCAATATTCTCAATATCACATCTTATTTCAAGAAATCTTCCCAAGCCATTTTCACTTGTTCTATTGGCAGATTTTTCACTTATTTCAAGGTAAAAGTTCCTTGAAATAAGTGAGGAGCATTTTTTCCAGCTCTACAGTCAGATTAGAACTCCACCACAAAGGACAGCTCTCAGACTTCACTAAAGTGTTTGCTCCTTAATTAAAACTATTTAATCCCTGCACTAATTAGGTGCTTATGAAGGGTTCTGTTCAAGTCTTGGAGAACTGAACTCTTTTCTCAGTCCAAGCACTCATGATGTTCACCAGTTCATTATTCAGTTGACTTAGAGGCAAGTCAGTGTAATAATCCAGTGTACACAACTACAATACTCAGAGTAAACAAACAGTTTGGACAAGGTTTTTGTGTTTAAAGCTCAACACAATGGTGTCTTCATTTGTAGAATAAAATCATTCCTCATGTGAAGAATATATTTGTCCAAAGGATGACATCATACTCATTTAATGCGTCCACTTGAGCTAAGACATCGGTCACATTCACCTTGTACTGATGCAGAAACAGTGCTGAGCCTCTGCAGGTAAAACATTTGCTCCTGTAAGGTCAGTGGCCTTTTTAGCAGCAGAAACCGACAGGACACTCACCTCTAAACAAACCAATCTCACCCCAAGTTCCAGCCAAGCCCAAATCTGATCGATAGCAGCACGTGAGTCACTGCCAAAGCAGACATTGTGTCGGCCAGAACACTGAGGAAAACGCTGGGTTGTTTCTGTGAATTGTGGTTGGGTTGATTATGTGGGGAGATAATTTGGGTTGTTTAAGGTTTTGTAAAGACACTGTTGGGCTGTTAATGCTGGCTTTAAAGGAGGCTTTTTGAGGTCAGCTGTTGTTTTATTCATTCTTATTCATTTATTTTCTCCCTTTTGAACCTTCTAGATTCTTCTATTGCACAAGGCAGCATTTTAAGACAGGTGAAAATGAATGTTTTTGCTATATATGAATAGGTTGTGGTAACTGTATGAGTTTAAGCTAATTAAAATACAACCTGTGGTCATAGCAGTGGTGGAGATAGTGGTTTTAATGCTTTAACATTTTTAACTAGCTAACTAGCTAGCAGTTCTTTACAATCGCTTGCTAACATTAGCATCTGGTATAATGTTAGCTGACAACTACATCTGCTGGGATTTTGCAATGTTAAGATGAATAATTTTACTATATTTGTAATAAGTCATGGTCATTTCATCATTTTAAGGTAATTTTACTGTTAAAATACAACCTGGGGTCATAGTAGTGGTGGAGATAGTGGTTTTAATGCTTTAACATTTATCAAGTGGATAACTAGCTAGCAGTTCTTCACGCTCGCTAGCTAACATTAGCAACTGGTGTAATGCTAGCTGATAGCCACTAAATCTGCACCCATTTTGAATTAATTTAATGTGTCAGTCTTGTGGCTGTATTGTTCACCTGACTTTAGCCGTCCCACTGCACATTTTTATTAACATTTTTATATCATGCTAATACACTAGCTAACGTTCGCTAGCTAGCGTGCTAACGTTAGCGAGCTAACGTTACATATTGGTATGTAGAAGTCTCTCAGGGTGTAATGTTGTTGAGATATGAGGGAATAGAGATCATACAATTCTGTAAAAAGCAAGTAGAAGTTAGTTAAAACAAAACTGGACTATGTGAATGTTAAGTGGAATATATTGTAGCCTATATCCCTTAATAATGCTAAATTAGGTGGATAATAGCAAAAAAAAATGTTAAGGCAAAAGGAAGGAAGGAAAACAGGAAAGTCACTGTGAAAACTCTGCACACTTTTGTCAGGTTCTACTTTGTTTAATGATAAGTTTCATTCCAGGTATGTGACTGAATTTGCGTCCAAAGTGGATAAACAGTTCAGTAAGAAATTAACTAATAAGACAGAGTCGCTGCCACCCTGCAGCTTTCACAGTTTACAAAGTAAATTTATTCACCACCTTTTGGCTATCGCTCATTACATTTAATTAGTGCTACCTTAATTAAACAGTGTGATAACTGAAATGAAATAATGATCTCGTTTGATTGAGTCAGTTCCCATCTATTTATACCCATAAGCTAATTATTACTTTTGGAGTTTTTTATAGAGCTTCTCATCTCACCATCAGGTGGTTCCATTGATTATAAATTATGTTGTATTTCCTGCAGAGTCAAGTCAAAGTCAGTTTTACAGACATTAATATAGAAGTATGTAGTCAATGAGACAGGGAATGTTCTGTCCTATTGAGACATGTTGGCGGGGTTAAGGTTGGGTTATTTTTTAACCCAGCACTTTTTTGATTGCACCCAAGTGACGAGCTGCCACAACTAGAAGCACCCTGAGGATTAACAGCTGCACGTCAAGGATAACAGAGATAACACATTGGTAAGTTTGGGATCACACTGTGCCTTTTAGAAAGCTTTGTGCTTAGAAAAAAATATACGCTTTCTCAAGCTGGATTTTGAATATTTGTTTTGAAAACAACAACTTTTATTCCTTTTTTGTGCTTTTCCTAGATGCCTCAACATGCCGACAGGATCAGTAAAACTGCAAAGCATTAAAAAGCTGGGACAGGAAAACCACAGCTATGAGTTTTCTGATGAAGGTAATTTACCAGACAGTATAGAGAGTTTATTCATCCTGCAATGATCAATGATTTAAAGTAAACACGGATTGATTTTAACCTGTAATGTCTATTCTGTTGTTGTGTTGTAGAACCAGCGGGCTCCTATATGTAAGTTTAGCATTTTATGGAGGATTTTATGCATCAAATTCACTGTATTTTAGATCAGTGGCAACTTATTTTATATTTCAGTGTAATTTTCATGTGATGATTTAGACAATTATGTTTGTTAATCATTTTTTATTTTATAAATGAATTGTTTTGCATGTAGAAAATACTAAAAAGTGGCAACCAGACTGGCATCTAATGTAAATATAATAGAAATCAGAAACCCTCTGAGTTATCTTTTAACCCTCGTATCGTCCTGCGGGTCAAATTGACCCGTTTTAAAGTTTGGAAATGTGGAAAAACTAACTTCTGATGTCCACATTGTCAACACTTTTGGGAAATTTTTCAACATTTTTTGGTGGAAAAAATAAATGTGGAAAAAAAAGTTTCTTGAAGAACATTGATTGGTTGATTTTTATGTGAATGTTCTTAAAGAAAATATTAGAAGTTTCACTGATATATTTGGAATCACTTTAGATATTTTTAGGATTTGTTTTTGAAAGATTTTTACTCATTTTTTGAAAATATTTACAAGAACTTTCTTGCCAAATGTGGGGAATTTTTTAAAAATAAAACTTTGAAGGGAAACTTTTTAGGAATTATTGGAATTTTCTTCCTGAAGGTTTTGCAAATTTTCAGAAATTTGGAGAATTTGTTTGGCTGGACTTTTGGATTTTTTTCAGACAAGGAAACAATATTTTTTGGTGCCTGTAAATGAGGACAACAGAAGGATTAAAAAAAATGATGAAATGTAAATTCATGTAATTTCAGCTCTGATTAAACTGAGCCGAAACATGATTAATTAATGCTTCTAAAAGCACACTATATTGCACCTTAAAGTCCTCTTGGCATGTTGAAAGATAAATGACTCATGTTTTCTGCCTTGTGTTCTTTTTAATATTGAACTCTTAGGGCTTCCACCCTTAATGGATCTTCAATTAAATTAAAAGCTAATGTACAATATGAAGTACAGTGAATTAACGTTCATTAATTGATGACCCATTGAGCATTAATTCATAGACATGATGACTTAATAATTTCTTAATCATGAGCAGCTGGAATTCTGCATACATTCTGCATTAAATCTTCACGAGTCACTCATTTTTTAACCCTCCTGCTGTCTTCATTTACAGGCACCAAAAAATATTGTTTCTTTGTCTGAACAAAATCCAAAAATTCAGTAAAAAAATCCCCCAAATTTCGGAAAATTTGCAAAACCTTCAGGAAGAAAATTCCAATAATTCCTGAAAAGTTTCCCTTAAAAGCTTTATTTTAAAAAAATTCCCCAAATTTGGCAAGAAAACTCTTGTAAATATTGTCAAAAAATGAGCAAAAATCTTCCAAAAAAATGCTAAAAATATCTAAACTGATTCCATATATATCAGTAAAACTTCTAATATTTTCTTTAAGAACTTTCACATAAAAATGACCAAAATCCAGCAAATTTCACTGGATTTTGGTTGATTTTTTTGTGAATGTTCTTAAGAAACATTTTTAACATTTGTTTTTTTCCACCAAAAAATGTTCAAAAACCTCCCAAAAATGTTGAAAATGTGGACATCAGAAGTTTCACTGTGAAAATATATTTTTTTTCCCCACATTTTCAAACTTTAAAACGGGTCAATTTTAACCTGCAAGATGACACAAGAATCAAGCATTTATTTATTTTTTTTTAGTAGTTGTACCTCAAAGTGTCACACTTTTCTTTCATGCAGGAACACGGCAACTTCCAAAGAGAACGATGAGTGAGTAACCAAATGCAACAGAGGTCTAGAATATTTTCTCACATTCAACTTATATATAAATAAACTGACTGGAATTCTATTTCAAACAGTGCTCAGGGAAATAAGCAGCAACCAGCCATCAGAGTTGGCTTCTTCCAGCTGGTAAAAACACCCTCCAGTTTTCACAGCTTTCCCTCTTTGAGAGATTCTCCTGCCTGATCCAGGTGTGTGATTTTTTTTTGCGTGTCCAGTTCCGCTTCGCCACCTGTAAAGACGTGGTGATGATGGTGGTGGGTGGCGTCTGCGCCGTGCTGCACGGCTCGGCCCAGCCCCTCATGCTGCTGGTGTTCGGCCTGCTCACCGACACCTTCATCGAGTACGACATCGAGCTCAACGAGCTGAGCGACGACCGCAAGGAGTGCGTGAACAACACCATCCAGTGGAAGAGGAACTACACGGCACCGCATCAGAACCAGTCGGGCTGGGGCCTCATCAACAACTCAACGCTGGAGATGCTCATACCGCTGAAGAACAGGACGTGTGGGTGAGTGGGCTGTGAGAAATGCATGTGGTGGGCCTTTTTTCAACATGAAATACAGTGCAAGATGTGATTTTAACCCTCCTGTTGTCTTCATTTATGGACACCAAAAAATATTGTTTCCTTGTCTGAAAAAAATCCAAAAATTCAGCAAAAGAATTCCCCAAATTTATGATAATTTGCAAAACCTTCAGGAGGAAGAAGTTTCCCTTCAAAGTTTTTTTTTTTTTATAAATATATATAAAGAAACCCAAAGAAGATTCTTGTAAATATTTTCAAAAAATGAGTAAAAATCTTCCCCCAAAAATCCTGAACATATTTAAAGTGATTACATATATATCAGTAAAACTTCTAATATTTTCTTTAAGAACATTCACATAAAAATCAACCAAAATTCAGTGAAATTCGCTGGATTTTGGTAGATTTTTTTTGTGAATGTTCTTAAAGAAACATTTTTAACATTTCTTTTTTCCACCAAAAAATATTCAAAGATTTCCCAAAAATGTTGAAAATGTGGACATCAGAATTTTCACTGTGAAAATGTATTTTTTTCCACATTTTCAAACTTTAAAACGGGTCGATTTTGACCCGCAGGACGACACGAGGGTTAAAACTTTTAGATCTGTATTTAAGTGCCTGTGTGGTTTTGTAGTTGTTCTGTATGATTTATTTACTGTACGTACACTGAGTTTTAATGACTTATTAACTGTGTGTGTGCTGACTTCCAGGATTCTAGACATTGAATATGAAATGACCCTGTTTGCCTTCTACTACACTGGAATTGGAGCGGCTGTGTTCTTGCTGGGCTACTTTCAGGTTAGTCATAAAAAGTCACGATGTCTCCAGAAAAACTCATCCGTCATGAGTCACCGTCGCCTCCACTTAGAGTCGATCCACTCGACATGACACCATTTGATTCCGTCGACTTTGAAACTTGTTAAACAAAATCGTGCAGCATCTAAAATCCTCCTTGTGCTGCCTTGTTGTTCTGCCAACTAGCTTTTATCTATTTGTTTTTAATACAGGGGTGTCAAACTCATCTCAGTTCAGGTTCCACATTCAACCCAATTTGAGCTCAAGTGACCAGTAAAATCACAGCATAATAACCTGTAAAAAACCACAACTCCGAATTTTAATCAGGTATTTGGAACTGAACAATATAGTATTTTAATTTATGATCAAAATGACAAAAAAAGACAAAAGAAACAAGACAAAATATTGCAAAAATGAGATGCAAAACGACAAAAACGAGAAAAAAATGACAAAATGAGACAAAAGACAGGAAACAAAACAAAACTAGACAAAAAATTTGACAAAAAAGTTCAAAAGCAACAAAAAATGGACAAACAACATAAGCAAGACAAAAAAACACGAAACAACAAAAACTATGCACAAAACAATGAATAAAGCAAAAAACAAAATGACAAAAGTGAGATACAAAATGACAAAAGCGAGAAGAAATGACAAAAAATAAGAAAAACAATACAAATATAAACAAAAAAAAGATTAAAAATTCAACAAAAACGTTACAAAGCAACAAAACAATGGACAAACGACAACAAAAAGCAAAAAGCGAGAAACAAAATGACAAAAAAGTAGACAAACAACACAAGCGAGACCACAAAACAACAAATAAAGCAAAACACAAAATGACAAAAAACATGAGATAAATGACAAAAGTCAGACAAAAAACAAACAAAAAATATTACAAAAAAGAGACACAAAATGACAAAATATGAGACAAAGGACATGAAACCAAACAAAAAAGAGACAAAAACGATTAAAAAAGTTACAAAGTGAAAAAAATGGACGACAAAAGCGACACCAAAAAAAACACAAAACGACAAAAACGATGCACAAAACAATGAATAAAGAAAAACAAAAAATGACAAAAAAAATGAGAAAACACAAAACAAAACATTACAAAGCAACAAAACAATGGACAAATGACACAAACTAGACAAAAAATGGCAAGAGCAAGAAACAAAACGACAAAAAAGTAGACTGAACACAAGTGAGACAAAAAAAGACACAAAACGACAAAAACGAGACAAAAAACTATGAATAAAGCAAAACACAAAATGATAAAAATAAGACAAAAAACACAAACGAGACAAAAAGGAAACACAAAACGAGAAACAAAATGACAAAAGAACAATGAGTAATCTGGAATTTTATGATCAAATCAACAAAAAAAAAGACAAAAAACAAGAACGAGTCAAAACATTACAAAAATGAGACACAAAATGACAACATGAGAACAATCTAGTATTTTACTTTCTGATCAAAACAACTTGTCATGGTCTAGAAATGATTTTAAATTTATAGTTTAACTAATTTACAATCTGCAGTTAATGTCTTCTCTGGAATTTTTACACTTTGAGGGCCGGAGTGGACCCTCTGGAGGACCGCTGTTGGCCCGCAGGCCTCATGTTGGACACCTCTGGCTTACCTGTTCAAATTAGAACTGCTGTTGATAGCTTCAAATCCCTACTGAAGAAACACATGTACTCTCTGGCTTTTAACTGTAGCTGAGCCTTGATAAACGTTGTTGTTTATCTTGTTCTGTGTATTTCCTCACATTATGTCTTGTTTTCGATTTTAACTTGACTCGCAGCACTAAATCTCTGGAGTGCTGTCTTAAACATGAAGTGAGACCAGTGTGTGCTGCATAAACCAACAGCGCTACTTTAAAATCAATTGTTTTCCACTGTGGACTCTGGTGCCAGCTGTGTGTTCAGTGCAGTGACTCACTAATTGTATTGACTGGATGCATTAAGTAAATCTCTGTTGTCAAGCCTTGGGGATCTCCACATCATTTGTGTTTGCTCAGGTGTATAATTATCCCCCCTCTGCTGATTGAAACCAGCGTATGAAGGTTTTGTGTCTCTTTTTTGTAACACTTTGTCTTGTTTTTGTTGTATTTGTCTGACTTTTGTCGTTTGTCTCATGTTGTCGTTTTGTTTCTCGTTTTTGTCGTTTTGTGTTCCCGTTTTGTCTCACTTGTGTCATTTGTCCTTTTTTTGTCGCTTTGTGTCTCAATTTTGTCATATTTAGTCTTGTTTTTGTTGTGTTTTTGTCTTGTGTTTTGTCTGACTTTTATTAGTTGTCTCATGTTTTGTGTATTGTTTTTGTGGTTTTGTGTTTTTTTGTCTCGCTTATGTTGTTTGTTAATTTTTTGTTGCTTTTTAACTTTTTTGTCAAATTTTTTGGCTCTTTTTTGTTTTGTTTTGTTTCGCTTGTCTCATATTTTGTCATTTTTTCATGTTTTTGTCGTTTTGTAGCTCGTTTTTTATATTTTGTCTTGTTTTTGTTGTATTTGTCTGACTTGTCGTTTGTCTCGTGTTGTTTTGTTTCTCGTTTTTGTCATTTTGTGTTCTCTTTTTGTCTCGCTTGTGTCATTTTTCCATTTCTTTGTCTCATTTTTAAAAATATTTTATCTTGTTTTTGTTGTTTTTTCGTCTTTTTTTTGGTCTAACTTTTGTCATTTGTCACGTTTTTGTTGTTTTGTGTTTCCTTTTTGTCTCGCTTGTGTTTTTTGTCTCATTTTTGTCATTTTGTGTTTTGCTTTATTTGTTGTTTTGTGTATAGTTTTTTGTCATTTTGCAGTTTTTTTGTCTCGCTTGTGGTGTTTGCTTACTTTTTTGTTTATGTTGTTTGTCCATTTTTTGTTGCTTTGTAGCTTTTTTGTCGATTTTGTTGTCTCTTTTTTGTTTTGTGTCGTTTGCCATTTTTTTTCTCGTTTTTGTCATTTTGCATCTCGTTTTTTATAATTTGTCTTGTTTTTGGTGGGAGTTGTTTTTGTCTTTTTTTGTCGGACTTTTTTCGTTTTGATCATAAAGTAAAATACTATATTGTTCAGGTCCAGATACCTGCGATTATAATTTGGAGTTGTGGTTATTTATAGGTTTATTTATAGGCTAAAACTGGAGCATGAACGTGTAAAAGCTCAGAGAAATAAGAAGTTGCCAACACGTTTAACACCTTAAAAACTAGCAAAAAAAATGTTAAAAAGTTGGAAGTTGTTGTGGGAGAGATCGGGCTTCACTTTGGCCAACAGCCTCACCTGAACACTCAACAATTCCACTCACAATAGACAGATTAAAGAAGATATTTTCACCTTTTATCCCCCTCTACTATGGGTCTGGTAACAAATCACAAGGATCCTACATTTCCCACAATGCAACCCAGTAGTATCTCCTCAGTGAATCCTCATGTCTGACAAATGACGACATTATTTGAGACTACCAGGGTTCTTCTTAGACTCCAGAGATGCAGAAAACAATCCGGAACATGCAGCTGTGTCCTGTTGTAAGTGTCGTGCCCCCTGTCTAGGATTTTACTCTTCATAAATGAGGTCAGAGCTCAGTGTGGCGGTTCTGATAACTTCCCGCTGCCCTGCTTGCGTCTATATCCAACAATTAACAAATGTGAGCATGATCTCTTTCCATTACAACCGACAGATCTCCCTGTGGGTGACATCCGCCGCCAGGCAGGTTCAGCTCATCAGGAAAATGTACTTCAGCAAAGTGATGAGGATGGAGATCGGCTGGTTTGACTGCACCTCTGTAGGGGAGCTCAACACTCGCCTGTCAGAGTGAGTGTTAAAGCCATGACACGGCTTCTGTCTTGTGGAGTGTCGGTGTTACAGCAGTTCTACCTGTATTACAGCGACATCAACAAGATCAACGACGCCATTGCGGACCAAGTTGCCATATTCGTGCAGCGCTTCACCACCTTCGTGTGCGGTTTCTGTGTTGGCTTCGTGAAAGGATGGAAGCTGACACTTGTCATCATTGCAGCAAGTCCACTGATTGGTGTTGGAGCTGGTCTGATGGCTTTGGTGAGACTCTGATCCTCTTGACTTGACTTGTCTTGAATTGACTCGACATCTTATTACTTATCAGAACATCCATGGCTTGTCTTGAGATGTAATTGGAATGTTTACCACCTGTTGACTAGATTCATACCACCTGTTCAACTTTCCTTGACTTCAACCCAGTTTCTCCTGACTTATATTTACATAATTTGTTGACGTCACTACTCTGGACTTGTGAATTTGACTTCCTGTGAGATACTTTGACTCCTCATGGATTGTCTTGATATGTTGATTAGATGCATCTAGAGATCTTTCATGAACTTTACGCCTCATGATTGATCCTGACATCTCTCAAGCTATGAAATTGATTTCTCTTAACTCTTTTGACCCAACTTGTTGACTTCACTTCTTTTGCTTCAACTTGTCTTGTTGTCTAAACTTGTCATGAAGTAAATTACCTCGACTCCACATGGCAGGACTTGTCATATTTTGATGTGATGTCTCTTGACGTAACGTACCTGATTGACTTTTCCTTCTCTCCGTCACTCTGTTTCACCTCCAGTTTGTGGCTAGGCTAACAGGGATGGAGCTGCAGGCCTACGCCAAAGCCGGTGCTGTAGCCGATGAGGTCCTCACCTCCATCAGGACTGTGGCTGCTTTCAGTGGAGAAAAAAAAGAAGTTCAGAGGTAAAGTAAGAACACAGAAAGCCAAGCACATGTTATTTATTTCCAATTTATGCATAGCTAAGGTGGGTTTCTCCCCTCTTCTAAAAGGTACGACAGGAACCTGGTCTCGGCCCAGCGCTGGGGCATCAGGAAGGGTCTTATTATGGGATTTTTCACCGGATATATTTGGATGATCATCTTCCTGTGCTATGGTCTGGCCTTCTGGTATGGCTCCACTCTGGTGGTGGACACTGAGGAGTACACACCAGGAACTCTGCTGCAGGTATAATAACGTCCCTGTTTACTACACTGACTGCAGTAGGAAAGTGTGCTTTTCTTGTTGGATTTGTGTAGCTTCGTTCTCTTAGGGTGGGAAATTTCTACAGCTTTAATGTGCTGACTTCTCCATTTTTATTCCAGGTGTTCTTTGGTGTTCTGATCGCAGCCATGAATTTGGGGCAGGCCTCCCCATGTCTGGAGGCATTCGCTGCAGGCCGTGGAGCTGCTACCATCATCTTTGAGACTATTGACAGAGTGAGAATTCTTCACGTTATATTTTAAGGCATTTTCACAGGAAACCGTTTCCTAATTTTTTTCTGTCGCCGCCAGGAGCCGGAGATCGATTGTTTCTCTGAGGCTGGATATAAGCTCGACAAGGTCAAAGGAGACATCGAGTTTCACAATGTGACCTTCCACTACCCCTCCAGACCTGAAGTGAAGGTGTGTTCCCAACTCTACATCAAACTCATCTTAGTTCAGGTTCCACATTCAGCCCGATTTGACGTCAAGTGAACCGGACCAGTAAAATCACAGCATATTAACCTATAAATAACCACAACTCCACATTTTTCTTTTAGATTTCAGATATCTGGAACTGATGATATAGTGTTTTACTGTATGATTAAAATGACCAGTCAGACAAAAAAAAAAGACAAAAACCAACAAAAACAAGACAAACTTTTCCAAAAATGAGATGCAAAATGATAAAAACGAGACAGAAAACGACAAAAAATTTGACAAACGACACGAAACAAAACAAAAAACAGACAAAACATTTGACAAAAAACTTACAAAGCGACAAAAAAATGGACAAAAGCGAGAAACAAAATAACAGAAAGTAAACAAACAACACAAGCGAGACAAAAAGGAAACACAAAATGATACAAACAATACACAAAACAGCAAATAAAGCAAAACACAAAATGACAAAAATCACAAGCACGACAAAAAGCCAAAAACATGAAACAAACGACAAAAATCTGACAAAAAAACAAAACAAGAGAAAATATTACAAAATTGAGACAAAAAATGACAAAAGAACAATGAAAATCTAGTATTTTACTTTATGATCAATGTCTACAAATTATTTTACATTTATAGTTTTACATATTTACAATCTGCAGTTAATATCTTCTCTCTGACTCTTTACAAAGTCGTCCCGTGGGCCGGATTGGACCCTCTGGAGGGCCGGTTTTGGCCCACGGGCCGCATGTTGGACACCCCTGTTCTGCATTCATCTTCACACATAACTGAGAATAACCTGACTGCAGAAATTGGTCACAAAATCTCACTCGTCCTTGACTTCCTCCTGTCTGTCCTCAGATCCTGGACCAGCTGAGTGTTGCAGTGAAGACAGGGGAGACCACAGCCTTCGTGGGACCGAGTGGAGCTGGGAAGAGCACTGCCATTCAACTCATCCAGCGCTTCTACGACCCTAAGGAGGGCATGGTAGGTGTCAAGCTCCACCGGGGTCCTTCTATTAGAGCTCCCATTAGGCCTATCTTGAGACTGAAGATTTCCTCGACCCACCGGAGCCGCCACCTCTTTGCATTTATTCTAATCGTTTCAAAAATAACCACCCCCCGAGGGCGATAGAGGTACATGATAATCTGTTTCATTATTCAGCCAATGGATCCTAACAGCCTCATTTTTCACTTTTACTGGAATCACAGGCCCTTATGTGCTTTAACTTCCTCATTCCTCTCAGCTTCTCCAGAAGGAAATAGCCTCTCTTTGTGCAATGAAGGTTATCCACAAGACTAACAGCCTTATCTCTTTTCAGTATTTTTTATTTTATTTGTACATAGTGTGCCTTTTTCTATTTTTCATATATAGCTGGGAGTCACCAATCGCAGTTTCGCTGTGTGGAAACACAATGACAATAAAGATTCTTGATTCTTATCATCTCAAACTAGCATTGTTGCAGAAAACAAATATAAGACAAAAAGCAACAAAAACACGGCAAAATTTTACAAAAATGAGATGCATAATGACAAAAGAACAATGAAGAATCTAGTATTTTACTTTCTGATGAAGGTCTAGAAATTATTTTATGCTATAGTTATTGTAGCGCTTTAATAGTGCCTAACCCTAACCCTCCGTCTCAGGTGACTCTGGATGGTCATGACATCAGAGGGCTCAACATCCAATGGCTGCGCTCTCTGATCGGCATCGTGGAGCAGGAGCCGGTGCTGTTTGCCACCACCATCGCTGAAAACATCCGCTACGGCCGGCCTGGGGTCACCATGGAGGACATCGTCAAGGCTGCCAAGGAGGCCAACGCTTACAACTTCATCATGGACCTTCCACAGGTGGAACGGCACTAAACACTACAGCACAACTACAACTACAGCCACAGACTGACCACTTCCTCTTTAAATCTGACAGAAATTCGACACCCTGGTGGGAGAGGGTGGAGGCCAGATGAGCGGCGGCCAGAAGCAGAGGATCGCCATCGCTCGTGCTCTGGTCAGGAACCCTCGGATTCTGCTGCTGGACATGGCGACTTCTGCCCTCGACAATGAGAGCGAAGCTATAGTTCAAGAAGCTCTGGATAAAGTAGGCCTGACTTGTCTGAGCGCTGATTTAGCTTCAGGATTAATAACCCTCTGATGCATAAGAGGGGTCAAAAGTGACCCAGATCCAATTAGTCCATGGGCCAGACCAGATACTGGAACCACCTCAGGTGACCAAACCTAAGTGGTGCTAAAATGTACATTGGGTTAAGGTAAGTACATTAAGATGTGAGAGCCTTTCCACACTGGCCAAATTGTTGTGCGTCATGAGAGGCTTTTTTGTCTTACCTCCAGGCTGGACAATCAGAACCATAGTTATAGTAACCCTTTGATACCCATTGTCCATTGGATTTGGGTCACTTTTGGTCCATTTTATGCATCAAAGGGATAAACAAAGAGCCAGGTTTTTGGGTGAGGATGTGGAATCTCAGTCCTGTCAATGAATAATTTGACTTCCCTTGTAGGTACGTTTGGGCCGCACCACCATCTCCATCGCTCATCGACTGTCCACCATAAAGAACGCTGATGTTATCGTGGGTTTTGAGCACGGCCGGGCTGTGGAGAGGGGCAAACACAACGAGCTGCTGGAGAGGAAGGGCGTCTACTTCACTCTGGTCACTCTGCAGAGCCAAGGAGACAAAGCTCTGAACGAGAAGGCACGGCAAAGTAGGTCCAACCTTTAGGTGGAACAATAACACTCTGCTTCCATTTACACTCTGAGACCAGTGGTGTCCAACATGAGGCCCGTGGGCCAAAAGCGGTCCTCCAGAGGCTCCAATCCGGCCCTCAAAGTGTCAAAATTCCAGAGAAGACATTAACTGCAGATTGTAAATTAGTAAAACTAGAAATTTAAAATCATTTCTAGATCATGACAAGTTCTTTGGATCATAAAGTAAAATACTAGATTGTTCATTGTTCCTTTGTTGTTTTGTTTCTCGTTTTGTAATATTTTGGCTTGTTTTTGTTGTTTTTTCTGTCTTTTTTTGTCGTTTTGGTCATATAGTAAAATACTACATCGTTCAGTTCCAGATAGCTGTGACTAAATGTTGTGTTCCTTTGTAGACACTCTGTGATCTGGAAGTTGTAATGTGGAAATGATAAACTGAGGCTGAATGTTGCTGAAATTGAACTTATTTTTCTAAATAAATTTCAGGCTGTTCTTAATGTTTTGCAAAAGATAATTCCTTAAATATGAACATTTTCAGAATGTACTTTTTTGCACTAAAACAAAGGAAACATTAGAAGTTGTGGTTATTTATAGGTTATTATGCTGTGATTTTACTGGTCACTGGAGATCAAATTAGGCTGAATGTGGAACCTGAACTAAGATGAGTTTGACTCTTCTGGAAGAATGCAGATTTGAAGGATTTTGGGAAAATAACCGTCACCTTCTGTCTGATTGTCTTGCATTAGTGGCTGACACTAATGAAGAACCAGAGAAGCTGAATCTGTCCAGAGCAGGAAGCTACCGAGCCAGTTTAAGGTACAAATACATTCCCAATCCCTCCAGTAAAGACTCTATAGATGAACGTGGACGGTGTAGTTAAGGTTCATCACTGTTCCAAGCATCCAGTAAGAGTCTCCATGTATGACAGATACAGTTCAGAATCCGTTTGATTTCTGCAGAGCCTCCATCCGCCAGCGGTCCAGATCCCAGCTGTCCAACCTGGTCCCAGAATCTTCGGTTCCCATCGCTGGAGAGCTCGGCCCCAGAGCCTACGCCGTGTCACAGGCAGATAAATCCAAGGTGTGTAGGTGTGTTAGCGTCCAGTGATATGTGTGGGCGGTTTAACAACAGGTCAACAACAAACTAGAGGAGTGCAAACCACAACTGTGTTTTTCCTCTGTCCACACTCTAATGCTCCATTGAATGTCCCTGATGTGTGTTTGTTTCTACGTTCAGAATGCGATCCCTGACGATGAGGATGAAGAACCCGTAGAGCCTGCTCCAGTTGCCCGGATCCTGAAGTACAACTTACCCGAGTGGCCCTACATGCTTTTTGGATCAATCGGAGCGGCAATAAACGGCGGCGTCAACCCCGTCTACTCTCTGCTGTTCAGTCAAATCCTGGCGGTGAGGTTCACGTCCAATTTTATGAACTCCAAACAAGCTAATTTCAAAAAGTCCCCATGGGGTGAATGTTTTAAGATCGTGTTCGGGGATTTCAAGGGAGACAGTGTGAAAAAACAGCCCCAAATTCAGCCACAATCATGAAAACAAACTAGTTTTCTGACTCCCCAGTACTCAAAAAGGTGCCTGTTAACTTGGTTTGCTACTGGTCATACTTCCATTAAATTTACGCTCAGAATGTCATCTGAACAATCTAAAAATATATAAACATACACTACCGTTCAAAAATTTGGGGTCACCCAGACAATTTCTGTCTTTCAAAAATAAGGACATTTCTAAGTGACCCCAAACTTTTGAACAGTAGTGTACATATATAAATATATTGACATGTTTTTACGTTCATATGTGTGTTTTAGACTTTTTCCATAACAGATCCGGTGACTCAGAGGAGGGAGATTGATGGCATCTGCGTCTTCTTTGTCCTGGTCGGCATCATCTCCTTCTTCACCCAGATGCTGCAGGTAGAGTCTGCTTTGGCATGACTGATTGCTTTCCTGCTTCCTTCACCCCCTCCTGGTGCTCAAGGTTGAAGGAAAGTCGCAGGAGACCTTCTTTATTTTCCTAAATTAATCCCGTCTTTTAGGATGAGGAACATTTCCTGACACCCTGCAGAGACGCTGCTCTATAATCAGCTGCTGAGTTCTGACCTCCTGGTGGGACGGGCCGCTAAAGACGCCCTTTTCTCACATTACTGATAAATTACATTATGTTCACTGTGAGATCACCGCAAGGTTGTTTTGGATTGAATAAAAACGCTCCTTACGTACGTGTCTCCAGGGCTACGCCTTCTCTAAGTCTGGAGAGCTGCTGACCCGCAGGTTGCGGCGACTCGGCTTCCACTCCATGCTGGGCCAGGAGATCGGCTGGTTTGATGATCACAGGAACAGCCCCGGAGCTCTGACCACACGTCTGGCCACCGACGCCTCGCAAGTGCAAGGGGTGAGTTACAGCCTGAGTCATAAAAAAAGAAAAAGAAATTCAGTCTCACATGCTGCTAGAATATGATGGCTTCACTGAAAAGACTTCATTAGGTGAGTTTCCTTGGACTAACCCTTACCCTGGTCTTCAGGCTGAGAACAAAACATGGAATAATATTGACAAAAATCATTTTAAAGAGAAGTTCTAATGCCTTAATTTGATGCCTCAGAAAACGAACTTAACCCTTTGATGCACAACCTTACACAAAACAGAAAACGGCAAAAACGAGACACAAAACGACAGAAGAGACATAAAATGACAGAAAGGAGACAGAAAACAACCGAATATAAAAGTAATCCCGTTTCTCTTGCGTTCTCTCCTGTCAGGCCACAGGTTCACAGATCGGGATGATCGTCAACTCTCTGACCAACATCGGCGTGGCCGTCATCATGTCCTTCTACTTCAGCTGGAAGCTCACCATGCTCATCCTCTGCTTCCTGCCCTTCATCGCCCTCTCAGGAGGCTTCCAGGCCAGCATGCTCACCGGCTTCGCCAAGCAGGACAAGCAGGCCATGGAGACGGCCGGACGGGTCAGGACACTACAAGACAGTCTACCTTCACTCACTGTGTTTCTGTTTTAGCCTCCAGTCAAAAGAATCATGGAGATAATGATGGTAAACCTTCAGGCTCAGGGTGACGTCAGCTGACTGATCTACTGAGAGAAGCAGCTTCTATTTCAGGCTCCATGTTTCATCTCCTTCTCACCAGTAAAGAAACGCTCTACAGCCCCATAGCTCAGATCTAGTTTTAGTCATTTTGTGTCTTGTTTTTGTCCTTTGAGTCTCGTTTTTGTCATTTTGTGTCTTGTTTTTGTCCTGAGTCTCGTTTTTGTCATTTTGTGTCTTGTTTTAGTCAGTTTCTCTCGTTTTTGTCATTTTGTGTATTGTTTCAGCCATTTTGTTTCTTGTTTGTGTTGTTTTGTGTCTCGTTTTTGTCACTTTATGTCTTGTTTTTGTCGTTTCCATCATCAGACAGTTTTCCTCAAGAATGGGTAGAGCAAAGCTATGTCCTCTCTTCTATCTTCCATCTTTTCATCCCATTGTCAGCCTTGATTGAACGTCTCACTCTACCTCATATTATCAGGATCAGACTAATTCTTTGGACTGTTTTCCATCAGGGTCCAACAGCATTTTATGAGCTAATTTAGAGAGTTAGATGTGGAGTAAATGCTGTCAGGGGACACCAACGCTACTGAAAGGTGGAGTGAATAAAAACCTCCGGAGCCAGAAAGTTCTCAAACAGAGAAAGTGTTGAGAAGTCGATTTCCTGTGAACTTCCTTTACGCTATCTTAATTATCCCGATGCAGTCAACCCCACCCATCCCAGTAAAGTGGATTAGATGAAAATTTAATGATCCCTATGGGGGGAAATTGGCTTAGATAAGAGCAGAGCAGCTCCTTTATCTATATCTTATTCTCCCTCACACATGGAATCACAAACAGCTTGTCTGCAATGCAAAAACGCAAAATCCTACCAGGTCTATTTGCCTTATTTTTAGTCAAAATGTCTCATCCCACTTGATTTAAGATTGGAACTTCTATGTCCACATTTTCAACATTTTGGGGAAATTTTTGAACATTTTTAGGTGGAAAAAAAAATGTTTAAAAAGTTTCTTTAAGAACATTCACATAAAAATCAACCAAAATCCAGCGAAATTCGCTGGATTTTGGTTGATTTTTATGTGAATGTTCTTAAAGAAAATGTTAGAAATTTTACTGATATATATGGAATCACTTTAGATATTTTTAGGATTTTTTGGAAGATTTTTATTCATTTTTTGAAAATATTTACAAGAATTTTCTTGCCAAATTTGGGGGATTTTTTTTTTTTTTTTAAAAGTTAAACTTCTAAGGGAAACTTTTAAGGAATTATTGGAATTTTCTTCCTGAAAAATTTTCTGAAATTTGGGGAATTTCTTGCTGATTTTTTGCTGATTTTTTTCAGACAAGGAAACAATATTTTTATGTGCCCATAAATGAAGACAGCAGGGGGGTTAATACATCTCAGATTAGGAGGTTACACAAAAGCGAAAATCTATTTTTGAGTGAAAAACTGCTATTGTTTTTAGCATGTCTGGCTTATTTTGAGACACCTAAGCTTGACAATCCTGGTAAAATATAATTTAAAATAAGTTTTCCCAGCTAATTTTAAGATCTCAATATTCTAAATATCACATCTTATTTCAAGAAATCTTCCCAAGACATTTTTCACTTGTTCTATTGACAGAATTTTTCTCTTATTTCAGGGTAAAAGTTCCTTGAAATAAGTTTTTTTTCTTGTTTTGAGAGGAACATTTTTTTCCAGTGTTTGATGCCGTTTTTGCAGATTTCTGGCGAGGCCCTGAACAACATCCGCACCATCGCCGGCCTGGGGAAGGAGAGGAACTTTGTGGAAATGTACGAAGCCCAGCTGGACGCTCCGTATCGAGCAGCCCTGAAGAAGGCCAACGTGTACGGAGCCTGCTACGGCTTCGCCCAGTGTGTCGTCTTCCTGACCAACTCCGCCTCCTACCGGTTTGGAGGTTACCTGGTGAAGCAGGAGGGGCTCCATTTCAGCCTGGTGTTCAGGTGAGAGCAGGAGGTCGAGGCTGTGGACCTGATAATGTTTGTTGTTCCTGCAGAAACACTTTATTCTCAGCTGTTTTCAGTTCTAAAAAACTGACACACAAAACTTTTGTTGTTTCGTGTCTTGTTTTTGTCATTTTGTGTCTCGTTTCTGTCATTTTTTGTCTCGTTTTTGTGAATTCATGTCTCTTTTGTTGTTTTGAGTCTTGTTATTGTGGTTTTGTGTCTCGTTTTTTTCATTAAATTTTTTTTTTTTGATAGCTTATTCCTTATTAGTGATGAATATGGAGCAGAAAACTGGATAAGAGAAGGTTTATCCTCCAGTTCTGGAATGACCCACCTAGAGAGCGACTAAACAGATCCTAGCAGTCCCAGATGGAGCTAAAGTCAGATTGTGCAGCAGTGAAAGCTACCTGAAGGCTTCATCTGCCGGGTCACAGGAGCTCAGGTGACATGGGTGATAGTTGATCTGTTATCCTGGTGAAAGATAAGTGTGTCTCTGCTCAGGGTCATCTCGGCCATCGTCACCAGCGGCACGGCCCTCGGCAGAGCTTCCTCTTACACCCCGGACTACGCCAAGGCCAAGATATCGGCTGCACGTTTCTTCCAGCTGCTGGACCGCGTCCCTCAGATCAGCATCTACAGCGACAAGGGACACAAATGGGTAAAGATGTGTGAAGCAGCGTCTTATCACATTACACACTGAATGTATAAACTCATCTCAGTTCAGGTTCCACATTCAGCCCAGTTTGATCTCCAGTGACCAATAAAATCACAGCATAACAACCTAGAAATAACCACAACTCCACATTTTTCCTTTGTTTTAGTACAAAAAAGTACTTTCTGAAAATGTTCACATTTAAGGAATTATTTTTTTGCAAAACATCATGAACAACCTGAAATTTCTTCAGAAAAATAAATTCAATTTCAACATTCAGCCTCAGTTTATCATTTCCACATTACAACTTCCAGATCACAGAGTGTCGACAAAGGAACACAACATTTAGTCACAGCTATCTGGAACTGCACAATATAGTATTTTACTTTAAAAAAGACAAAAACAAGACAAAATATTACAAAAATGAGACACAGAATGACAAAAGCGCCGATTTTTTTTTTTGCACTAAAACAACAAAAAATGTGGAGTTGTGGTTATTTCTAGGTTCTTATGCTGTGGTTTTACTGGTCACTGCAGATCAAACTGGGCTGAATGTGGAACCTGAACTAAGATCAGTTTGACACTCCTGTGTTAGAGTGAAATCATATAATGCCTTTTCTGAACAGCAGGGGGCAGCATTACACCCAGAGAAGCCTGTTCTAACCTGTGTGCTCATGTTGTGTTTTCAGGATAACTTCCAGGGCAACATTGAATTCATTGACTGTAAGTTCACCTACCCCACCAGGCCAGACATCCAGGTACTGAATGGGCTCAACGTGGCGGTGAAGCCCGGCCAGACGTTGGCCTTCGTGGGCAGCAGTGGATGTGGGAAGAGCACCAGCGTTCAGCTGCTGGAGAGGTTTTATGATCCGGACCACGGCAGAGTGGTGAGAACACACAGAGCATGCTGCATACGGACTGAATGTTGAGTATTATGAACGGTTTCAGGTTCTGGGCTGCACACCGTGGATGTAAATAGGGGGGGTAGTGGATAATCTGCACATGGTTGCTCATCAGTGACAGAGGGTAACACAATAAAGAACAAAAGCTGGTTGAATCAAGAGGTCTGGCAGACAATAAAAGGTAAGAGGGAGTCTGATAGACAACAACAAATAACAAAAGGTAAAAGAATTGTGGATAACTGTGGGAAATAGAATGGAGTGACACCAGAAAATAAGTCTAGCAAAAGGTGTGCTGTTTTCTGCACCAGATGCAACTTGTGTCTTGTTTTTGTCATTTTGTGTCTCATTTTAGTCATTTTGTGTCTTGTTTTTTGTCGTTTTGTGTCTCGTTTCTGTGGTTTTGTGTCTCGTTTCTGTGGTTTTGTGTCTCGTTTCTGTGGTTTTGTGTCTGTAATGTTTTTATTCATCACTGACCTCACAGTGTGACCTTCTGCAGCAGTGAGAATATCTCTGTACTCTCCATGTTATCAATGAGCTGGTAGTGCAGAGGCAGTTATTTCCCTCAGGAGCTGGTGGAGACCAGAAGAGAGCAGAGAGTGAATCTGATGCCTGCTCATAATCAGTGCTGGGTCTGTTCATAGCAAAGTGCTTCAGAGAGAACATATTTAGGCATTTATGTGGCAGAATGGCTCCATAGCGCCACCTAGTGGACATGCTTGGATTCGTTGAGCAGCAAGGATGCGAGGACCCGTTCAATGCTGCTTACAGCTTTAATGTTTATTGCAGCTTAAAGTTAAAAATCCTTCCTTTAACACAGGGGTGTCAAACATGCAGCCCGTGGGCCAAAAGCGGCCCTCCAGAGGGTCCAATCCGGCCCTCAAAGTGTAAAAATTCCAGAGAAGACATTAACTGCAGATTGTAAATTAGTAAAACTATAAATTTAAAATCATTTCTAGACCATGACAAGTTGTTTTGATCAGAAAGTAAAATACTAGATTGTTCATTGTTCTTTTGTCATTTTACGTCTCATTTTTGTCATATTTTGTCTTGTTTTTGTTGTTTTGTGTTTCCTTGTTGTCTCTCTCGTGTTGTCTATGTTTTTTGTCATTTTGTTTCTTGCTTTTGTCATTTCTCTCGTTTTTGTCATTTGTGTAATTTTTTTGTCACTTTGTAATTTTTTTGTCTCATGGTTTGTCTCTTTTTTTGTTTTGCTTCATGCCATTTGTCTCTTTTTATTGTTTTGCATCTCGTTACAGCTACATCTGCAAACTGTACAGTTTAGAAAAATCTGACCAGGCAAGGAGGAATTCTTTCTACAGGAAAATGTGCAACTGAGAGTTCTGGCATTCTGCCATCCAACATTATACTGTCACAGCAGATGCTGACCTTTTTTAAAATGTCAGACGTCTCATTCTGAGATGAATAAGTCATATGTATAGACTGCTCTCAACTTCTACTCTCATGAGGCTCATTTATACCTTGAGCATCGCTGTGAGAGTGAAATGTGTAATTCGTCACAGTCAAAGAATAATTGCTGGACGTTCGGTGTATGTGGTGATGGAGGTATTTCATGTCACTTCAATTCATCTATCAGTCAGACATTTATGCTGACGCTGTGCTGTATTTAAAAAAAAAAAAAAAAAAACGGGCACTCTACTCAGGATGGAGGTTTGCCTTTGTGCCAGTCAGGGATCCCTGCCAGGATTCAAATGGCCTTAATTGAGTTGGAAGTGGTTTGGAAACACATCGTCCTGATTCCCTGTCTGAGATTTAAAAAGGACAGAATCACCTCTACACAGTTCAGGGAGAAATGACAGTAGAGATAGTCGTATGATAGCTCATTAGGTGGATTGTATTTCCAGTCTTTGATTATTATACTGCTTTCTACTAATGGTAAAATCAATTGCTTCCTGCAGCTGATTGATGGCCACGACTCGACTCATGTCAATGTGCCCTTCCTGCGTTCCAAGATTGGCATCGTGTCCCAGGAGCCCATCCTGTTCGACTGCAGCATCGCAGAGAACATCAAGTACGGCGACAACTCGCGGGAAATCAGCATGAATGAGGTCATCTCCGCCGCCAAGAAGGCCCAGCTCCACGACTTCGTCATGTCTCTCCCCGAGGTACTGTGGACGTTCTGTGACGTTTGAGACTCGAAAGCAAAGGCAGAGCTGCCGAGGTTGAAGTGAAGCGTGCTTAGTTCAGAAAACAGGTTGGCGACGGGCGGTCGGTGGGCAAAACAAACAAAAAGGAAAAAAGGAAGCAGGGAAACAGTCAGAGACCATCAACAGAGGCAGTAGATGATCTGACAGCTGGGATGAAGGACAGGTGTGGCTCGATGTGGGAATGAGGAGCAGGTGCATCCAACTCCGGTTCGCACCTTCAGGTCTGATCTCTAAACCCTGTATGTGAGTTCATGAAGACGTAAAGAGAAAACCATTCAAAAGAAAGTCGTCACCTCTGTCGCTCTGTGCTTGTGTCACTACATCGTGACATTTGTGATGTTTAGACACCAAAAGTCAGGAACAGTCATGAAAATTTGTGAGTCCTGTATGGACAATGATTGAAAATACAAACTACTTAAAGCACCACAACAGTGAGCAGCTTGTTGGCGTTACAGGCAGATCAAGGTTCAAGCTGGTTTAGTCCTTATACAGGAGGTCCTCGACTTACATCAGAGTTCCCTTCCAATGAAGTCGGAACTCTGGAGAAAATGTAAACAAAGCCGTTCCGTGCATCACAATATAAATCAGTTCTTCATAAAAGTCCTGAATACCAACGACTTTCATGCATGCAGGAATCATTTCACTAGAAGATAACAGAATATGTCGCACTGTTTTTACAACTTGATCTGATAATGCCGATGTCTGTCGGTGTTTCTTCCTGTTCCGAGCGTTTTATTAAATCTAATTTCACTTCCATGGTGTGTTGCCCTTAAAGCAGAATTATCGATGTGGCTTTCCTTTTCTTCCAAGCATCAGAAGAGTCTGACTAATGCTTGGGAGCCATAATGAAGGACAAAAAGTTAGTGAATGTAGCACAATCCAAGGTGGCGTCCAACCGTATATATAAACAAAGCCGTCTTATAGCGCCGTGTGATGACGTATTCATCCGCTCCACTCGCCAACTACTTCCATGTAACCAGATCCAACCTAACGACGAGACACCATAAGTCAAGGATGTCGTAAATCGGGGAACTCCTGTATCTTCTTTGGTTTGTGTATATTCTGTGGGAGGCATAACAACCACATTTATGCCATTTCTTCTATAAACTGTGGGCAAGTCCTTCAGGAAAGTCTCCAGATATGCAAACTCACAGATCTAGAAAAGTCTGCACTAGAGCCTTCCCGGCTTTTACAGTTTGACAGCCCTGAGCCCTCATACATCTAGTGGGAACAGATGTCCAAGCCAGGTAGTGCTGAGATTGGACTGGGCCTGTGAGTCCTCCAACCTGCTAATAAACTTTCCTGACTAGTTTCCTCTTTAGACTTTATCACAAAGCTGCTGTGAACTACTAAGGAGGAGTTGACCCTGCTGCTGTAAGTCCACATAAATGTGGACATTTACAAAGGTTTATGCACAATATTTACACTCTAGGTGTGTAACATATAAAGGAAGTTGCAATCCATGTGGTCTTCCATTGTAATCACAAGCATAATCTCACTGTACTCACTTTCAGCCCAAGTCTCAACACATTCATTAGGATTCAAGCAGATAAATTTTTCCTTCAGGCGATACTCAACAGCAAAATGACAGTGACAAAAACAAGACACAAAACGACAAAAATAAGACAGACAAAAAAATGACAGAAACAAGACACAAAACAACAAAGACACAAAATGACAAAAATAAGATACAAATGACAAAAAAACTGAGAGAAAATGACAAAAATAATAAGACACAAAATGGCAACAAGATACAAAATGACAAACACAAGACAAAAAACAGGCAGAAAATGACAAAAGACACAAAATGACAAAGAGAAGACACAAAATAGCAAAAACGTCATCAACAGGGTTGTTGTGAGACCCACGTTCCAGCATCCATTGGCTCCTCCAAGCAACTGACTGAGCATGAAAAAAATGAAGCTAACTGACGCTACAAAGCAGAGGCTATAAAAAGACATCAAAGTGCTTCCGGCTTCAGTTTCCAGTGTATGAAATATCATTAAGAAATGGCAGGGAAGTGTGGAAGTCAAGAAAAGACAGGAAGGAGAAGCAAATGCATGTGACTTCAAAGGCGTTGACACAGGAGTGATGGTGCATCATTAGACATTACCTCCACCTCATCGCATCAGTCAGCATCTCAAGTCTACAAACAAGGACAGCGGAAGTTCTCACTGAGATCTTTGGCCTTAATCACTGTGGAATATTTGGAGAATAAGGTCAGTTCACGCTTTCTGCATCAGTGTGGCAGCAGGGATCCGCAGATCTACTCAAGTCTACAGGGGTTTGTCCACACTCCAACTTAAAACAACCATATGAGACTGAGATTCTCCATCCACACCTTTGTAATTTATCTTTGAAAGAGTTGGTCGACTGCTGGACTTTGGAGGTGCTTTGGTTTGTCTGTGCTTTTCAGCAACACCGCCCAAACACAGCAGGATGTTCTAAATCCTCTAGAAATCTGCATTCGGCACACCTCAGGAACAATACAGCCCAACCTGTAACAGGTTCTGTCAGATAGACAGATAGAGGTAAACCGTTTGTATCGTCTGCTGACTGCATGAGTGCTGCTTACTTATTTCCACTTCAAAAATCCACCAAACTGTTTCCATACAACTACAGATCTCGTTCTTTCTCCCTGCCTCAGAAATACGACACCAACGTGGGCGCTCAGGGTTCTCAGCTGTCTCGCGGCCAGAAGCAGCGCATCGCCATCGCCAGGGCGATCATACGTGACCCCAAGATTCTGCTCCTGGACGAGGCCACCTCCGCCCTGGACACGGAGAGCGAGAAGGTACGCTTCAGTAAACTCCTCGCCTGCTGATTCTAAACGCTTCGCATCACAGCTGCTTGATATTCTCTGGGCGCAGAGAGCAAGGAGAGCAGGCAGTTAATTATTATTATCATTAACATCATTATCATTCATCATCTCTATTATTATCACCAGCAGCTCACAGTTCATAGCAAGCCTCCAGTAGAGCCCCTTTAAGATGAATACGCTCTGTGGGCCGATGCCGTAGCTTTTCCAGCTCAAATGTCTGAACCACACTGAGGAGCAACTGGAACATTCTAATGATAGTAATCAGCGCATGATTGTGAAATTGCTATAATTGGGAGTTTGTGGGTCTGTTGTGTGGGAGAACTGATGATGGTTCCCGCCTGTGGTGTGTTTGTGAGTCTGTGATTAATGTGTGTGTTTTTTGACAGACGGTGCAAGAAGCCTTAGACAAAGCCAGAGAGGGCCGGACCTGCATCGTCATCGCCCATCGCCTCTCCACCATCCAGAACTCGGACATCATCGCCGTCATGTCCAGAGGTTTGCTGATCGAGAAGGGAACTCACGACCAGCTGATGGCGCTGAACGGAGCCTACTACAAGCTGGTGACCACCGGAGCACCCATCAGCTAACTGCTCTGGGGAACGGGAGCCGGGGTGCTCTTGGCAGTGCTGCTACGATACATGAAGAGAAGCCAGGACTGGAAGGATGCCATACTTTAAATTACAAACAGGAAGGAAGTGCATCTGCTCACTCTAACAGTATTTATTCTGGTGAGGAGATCCTGTCACTAACAGGGGGAGTTGGTGATTCACAAACCCCATTTTGGGGTATTTTAAGACAGCTAATCAGTGTCTTTCTTTCA
Organism: Amphiprion clarkii; assembly: GCA_027123335.1. Taxonomy (NCBI): domain Eukaryota; kingdom Metazoa; phylum Chordata; class Actinopteri; family Pomacentridae; genus Amphiprion; species Amphiprion clarkii. Next base: position 2,392,491 of record CM049590.1, on the reverse strand, counting down.
TCAAGTCGGTTTTTTCTCTCTCTTGGGCATCGGGTCTGTACCAATATCCACAGCTACGGTCTCAGTCGGTCGCTTTTCTTATTGAACAACTGAAAAATATCCACCATTTGCCGAGTAGGGGCTAGTGGAAAAGCACCATAAGTTGGATTTACAACCAACCAGTGGTGGAAAGAACACAAAACATTTACCAGTCACTACTCTTCTGAGGTACTTCACCCAAGTATTACTATTTGAAGTTACATTATACTTTACTTTAGGCTATTTCACAGCAGTACTATACTTCAAAGGTGACAATTTTAAATACCAGACATATCACTACATAATATCTGGTATAAATGATCCAACAGCAGGTGAAATGACCAATTACAAGAGCGAAATGTCCTCTTTTTACATAAATATTTGTAATAATGATCCAATAATGTAATGTAGAATAATGTAGGGTATTTTTATGCCATGGTAATTAAAATGTGGTGTGTGTTCTGCATGTGTACGTTATATAGGGATACCGAATCACGTGACCTAAATATGTAGTGGGTGGCGGCAATGCATGGGACACAATCATGTGATCGGCAGCTGATGTAGTGTTCACTTGTTGTCATGGTTACAGTGACGCTGTGCTGCTATCTCGCAATGATACAGAAATCTTTAACAAATCCGTGGATCCACACTATCAGCTGCATCACTGCCAGAATCTAATCACTTGGTCCTTGTGTCATTTCTGACCTTCAATGAATATTTCATCCAAATCTGTTAGTCTGTTTTTGAGTAATGTTGGTAACGGACAGACAGATGGACAAACGTACGTTGATCATCACATAACTCCGCCGTTTCCTTGGTGGGGTAATTACAGAAATTTTAAACTGATATCCAATGTACTGGATGCGGCTACACTGTTCCACAGGATCTACTTTACCAAATACATGCAGCTGATCTGACATTGCAGGGAAATGTGCCTCAGGTTAGCAGCAGCCCTTCAAATCTGTTAGTCTTGAGTATCACATGTTTCATGAGTCCGTACACTGTAATCATGACTGACTACATTTGGACCAGTCTCACTGGCTCCAGGTTTTGCCCCTCCATGTTCACATCTATCATCTGCATTTGGGTCATAGAGCCGTCTACTTGTTTTTCAAAAAGTAACATAACCAGTGATGTTTTAAAACCCCATATCATCATTTAATAACCTAACCGTTGCTGTGAATGCTCAAAGCTTTTAGATGGCCACAAGAAACTGTTGGGACTCTGGAGAACAGCTACAAGTGCTTTCAAAAGGATTTTCAATCATCACTGGTTGAATTATTAAATACATTTTTTTGAAAAAGCAATGGTTGGCTGTTACATTCAACAAAATCAAATCTCGTTCGTGTTTTTTAAGCAGCTGAAACATGAAGCCAACAGGGGAGTGGCAAAAATAGTTTTTTCTTGAATGATCACTGCAGCTGCTAAATAGATTAAATCCTTTCATGTCACACTTTGTTACGAATGAAGTTATGCTGTGTACACTGCTAGTGTAGTATAGTTTTCTGCACAAACTAGAACTAGCTATATCAAACTAGCACTAGCTATGTGGAAATGTCAAAACTAGCACTAGCTATGTGGGTATGTCAAAGCTAGCACTAGCTATGTGGGCATATCAAACTAGGACTAGCTATGTCAAACTAGCACTAGCGATGTCAGCATGTCAAAGCTAGCAGTAGCTATGTAGGCATGTCAAAACTAGCACTAGCTATGTGGGCGTATCAAACTAGCACTAGCTATGTCAAACTAGCACTAGCGATGTCAGCATGTCAAAACTAGCAGTAGCTATGTAGGCATGTCAACACTAGCACTAGCTAGCTTAGCTTGAAAGCAAGATTTTCATGTGAGCTAACGTTACTTTTTCTTTATGCTAGTGTTAGTTGTGTAAAGGAGTTGTTTGGCCTTTAAAGCTGGAGTTTTGATTCTATTCCCAAGTGTTCTAAGCTACAGATTTTTAAAAGTCCGGTGTCTATGTGTCTAACAGCGCTTGCGAAAGATGTTTACGGAAATATTATCACTGCTGTTGGTATGTTCGGGTGGCAGAGGAGGTTGTCTGCTAATCACAAGGTTGGCAGGAAATATATGGTCTTTATGAGTGTATGGAAACCTTTGTTGACGACTGTCTAGTGGATTGTTTGTTGCATTGACTGCTGATGCGCCCAACTGATTGCTATGACGAGCAGGAACAAGGTCACCTGATCAATGCTGGAGGCAGCCCATTGATTATTTAATGCTCAGCACATTATACTGGTCCTGTATCTGCCAAGCACACAGACATGGGTATTTATGAAAAGCCTTTTTATCAGTCAGATCTGCATCAGTGGTCCAAAAGTGTTTACATTAGATTGAAAAAATTCATTTTTTTTCCGAATCCCAGAAGTAAACTATTGATTTTGTTCAACCAGGCATTAGGAATTTCTGTCTTTGATTAGAAATTTTAATAGAAATAGTAACTTACAGACAGTTTTCTCATGAATAAACAGTCGTGTTGTTGATAAACCCCTTCTAGAACCATCTCTAGATCTTCTGTTTTCAGTTCCTGATCTGTTGTGCTCGTCACGCTCCGTCCTTCCACTCTCATATGAATGAATGAGTAACTTCTGACATTAAATCCTCTGTGCTCTAATTCAGGTCCTCCTGTCCCCGTGGCCACAGTTACCCTGTTATTGCTGCTGTAATAATGATTATGATAATGAAAAGCTTTAACGGTAATGAGTGTCATCATTAAAAGATGAAATTAGGCTCATGTTATATTAGAAGTCCTTTTCACTTCCCCTTCGGTTAATGATACATCTTCAAGTATGGATTTATTTTCACAACGACTGCTGTAATTTCAGTTTTATGACGTCGTTCATGTTTAAGGCTGAGAAAACTCCAGACACCTCAGCAGTTTTTGATATTCGGCCTGTTCTCCTGTGTTCCTACACAACCTGAGAGGAGAATTATGCAGAAAACAAACCTGAAACCCGACAAATGTCACTTTGCTCTTGCAGCGTTTTTAAATTCGCCCTCACCAGGCTGGCTGTTAAAAATGCTCCTCTCAAAACAAGAGAAAAAACTTATTTCAAGGAACTTTTACCTTGAAATAAGTGGAAAAAATCTGCCAATAGAACAAGTGAAAAAGGTCTTGGTAAGATTTGGAGTTTTTGCAGTGCAGAGCTTCTACGTGGGTGAGTCGCCTCCCTCCTCATCTGAGCTGAGCTGGTGTTCCAATGCCCAGAGGAAGGTGATCCGTCATGATTGGGTGAATCCTACCAGGTGGAGCTGATGCTACTGAGCTAACGGTGACATCATTCACACCTATGAATAACCTGCCAGGTGGAGAAGTGAGAGGGATGATAGTGAGCCTGTTTGTGTGTGTCTGTGTGCGACCAAACAACATGTTGGTGTCCCCGATTTGCCTCACAGCGCCAGGCAAGGTTAGCATTGTAGGACTTTTGTCGTTTGTCTCATGTTTGTGTTATTTTGTGTCTTGTTTTTTAATATTTTGTCTTGTTTTTGTTATTTGTCTTTTTTTGTCTGTTTTTTGCCATTTGTTTCATGCTGTTGTCATTTTGGGTTTCCTTTTTGGAACATTTTGCCTCGTTTGCGTCCATTTTTTTGTCGCTTTGTAACTGTCAAATTTTTGCCTCTTTTTGTTTTGTTGTGTGTCGTTTGTCTCATTTTTTGTCATTCTGTTTCTCACTTTCGTTTTGTTTCTCATATTTTGTCCTTTTTGTCTTTTTTTGTCTGACTTTTGTCGTTCTGTTTCATGTTTTTGTCTCGCTTGCGTTTGTTGTCGTATCTTTGTGACCATACAGTAACCTGGAGCAGTTCTCTTGGCAGCGGTTCTCTTACCTTGTGATTCTCTCCCATCAGCCGCCACTTCCTCCACAATCTCCTCCGACGCTTCATTTCCGTGTTCCAGGGAGGAAGCTGCTCTCCTGTGTTGAGTAAAAGTGAAGGAAAAGGTGTGAGGACAACGTTGACCTCGTCTTTCCCATCGACTCCTCTGACCTCAGCCTGCTGGGTCTCAAAGTTTTTCCCACATTTCTAAGAGCTGAAGTTAACTGAAAAGATTCAGGAGCCAGATTATTGCTAAAAAAAACTATTTATCAGCTGCTCAGTCTGCAGGGGGAATATAATCCATTTCTTCTCACGTGAACAGCACCTGGAGTCGAGTGTAAATAATTGCAGCGATTAATCTCCTGGACACTTGAGCTTTGATTGAATTTTCCATAAAGCTAGCCTTGACACCATACAGCATCTCTTATCTATTCAGGCTTCGCATTATACCGTTATTTATTTATTTTCCCGCCTGTATGGCTGCATTCTGAGGTTGGGATTTGTGTGATAGATGGGAAGGACTGCAAACAGAGCAGACTTATCGGAGCAGGAACGGCAGGGAGAGAATTTGACAAGGGAGATGAGATGATTACAGGAGGTCACAACATCAAGCTGAGAGCAGATGAGGGATGGATTTATGGAAATGTTAAATCAGAGCAGTCACTGTTCCACTTCTGACACGCTGGATTTAAAAGCAACACCAATGTTAAGCTAATTACTGAGAGCCTGGCAGCCAGATTCTGAAGGAGAAGAATGAAGACTCATTTCCAATGTTCTGTTTTAGGGTCTGTATGTTTGCAGTCAATCTCAAAAATCTGAATCTGCGCTTTTCAGACTGGACACAAAAGACAACAACAAGAGACAAAATGACTAAAATATGACACAAAATAAAAAAAAACAAGACACAAAACAAGAATGAGACAAAACAACAAAAATGATACACAACATGACAAATACAAGACACAAAGCAACAGAAATGAGACACAAAATGACAAAAACAACACACAAAGCAACAGAACACGAGACATAAAATGACAAAAATAAGACACAATGACATAAACAAGACACAAAACAACAAAAACGAGACACAAAACAACAAAACCAAGACAAAATGACATGAACAAGACACAAAACAACAAAAATAAGACACACAACCCCAAAAACAAGACAGAAAATGACTAAAACAAGACACAAAATGACAAAAATCAAACACAAAACCACAAATATCAGACACAAAATGACAAAACTAAGACACAACAAAAACAAGACACAAAATGACATAAACAAGACAAAATAACAAAAACAAGACACAAAACAACAAAAGCAAGACACAAAATGACAAAAACAAGACACAAAACGACAAAAATAAGACAACGAAAAAAACAAGACACAAAATGACAAAAACGAGACACAAAACAACAAAAACGAGACACAAAACAGCAAAACAAGCCACAAAATGACAAAAACAAGATATAAAATGACAAAAACAAGACTCAGTACTAACTCCTGTGTGGATCATGTGACTAAAACAGACAGAAAATAAAACATGGAATCCTAAAAGCTGTTTCTGGCAGAACAATGCCATAGATACTGATGGAAGAACTGAAATGATTTTGGTTATCATCCAGAAAACATGGAAAATGTCTGATATCAGCTCTGAAATGAAACTGTAATCAGCTGTTTTTGTTGTCATTATATTTGTCCAAATGAAGGTACCTTTAGTGGTACCAGGCATTGAAATGAACAAGAAACTGAAGAAAACAACACACTGTTACTTCAAGTGGCGCTGAATACTGGCAGCAGTGGGTGTGATTGATGAGGTGCAGAAGCACCCAGTAACTCCAGCACACACAGTTCCTTTTCATGTAGATAATACATGAATTGGCAGCGAATATGTACTTAGGAACTGGTTGTTGTTGTTTCCATCTTTGCAGAGGCTCCAGCTTGTAAATTTAAGACGACTGGTGTGAAATTCTGATCAATAGAAACACGTTTTTCTGATGTGTATCCATGTGCAGCATCTCAGGATGAAAGCCTCCACTGTGACAGCCACAAAATGTTTGCATTTCCTCCATGCTGTTCTCACAAAGCATTTCATGTTGACAAGTTCGGAGAAAAATGTCAAACAAGTGCAAAGAGAAAGTCTGTGAGTTTCTTCCTCCTTTCTCTGTCTATAAATTCATCTCTGCAAAGCCTGCTCGAAATAGTCTTGTTTTCACATTCAAAGCTATGTTGTCTGTCAACAGCATGGAGCCAGCCAAACAGTCTTTCAGGCATCTGCTGAGGATTTCCTGGTCCTCGCAGCAAGAATCAGACAGGAGGCATATGGAGTAGATGGAGGCTGAAGCTTGGCTTAGACTTTCACAGGCAGAAACACTCGGGAGACTGTGGGAGAAATGAGGCTAGAATGTGAAAGGTAAAAAAACAAATGGACAAAGAGACAAAAAGTCAACAAGTATGCAGTTGAAGAGGCAACATGGCTGCCATTAATCTTCTGAAACACCTTCATGTATCTTTTCCAGCCATCCATCTCCGCTCTGTGCAGGTGTTTTTAATGCTTTTGCGATCATCTTTCCCAGCCGTCTCGGAGGTTCCCACTAGTTTGTGCACTGAAGCACTAAACTGGATGTGAGACGGCCACTGAGATGGATGTGGCTTTAATAGAGATTAATTACAACCCAAATGAGACAATGAAGTGACCACAGGTCCACATCAGAGTGACGTGGACCGCAGTTAATAACTGAAGGAGTTTATTCTACAGAAGCATCTTACACCCAGTGACTGACTCTATTGTGTGGACGTGCTGCCTGAAATGTGAAAGTGGCCAGCCTGATAAATCAATGTTAAAAGTCTGGTGTGGTGGCGTCAGGAGCTTAATCAAAGTCAATGAGCCAGTAAAAGCGAGGTTTCTACAGTGAGCGGTGAGAAAAATGGAGAGTAGCAACTTTGGCTGTCAAATTTCTTAAACTTCTATATTTTAAAAACGTATTTCTTTTTACTTCCTTTCTGAGAATCGAGCTAGAATATTGATAGCACTCTCATATCTGTCTGTTAACCCTAGAGCTACCAGGTAGCATAGCTTAGCATGAAAAGCAAAAGGAGGCGGATAGCTAGCTCCAAAGTAGAGCAAAATGTCAAGCAGCACATCTAACGTTTACTGATAGATATCTGGTTTGTTTAATGAGCACACAAACATAAATTAAATCACAAAAACTTGTGGGTTTACTTGAAATTTCATGTTAGGGATGGAATAAACAGGCTAGCCGTTTCCCTTGCTAACAGATTTTATGCTAGGCTAAGCTAACTGTCCTCTAGCTCCAAAATGTCAGACATGCCTTGAAACAAGACATTAAAACTTTTGCAACTGGCTAAAAAATGTGCACTTTAGTGCTTAAAGTAAAGTTGTGGTTTCATTTCATGTCAGCAACAGATAAAACCAGGCTAGCTGTTCCTCCCCATTCACAGTTTTTATGCTAGGCTAATCTAGCTGTCTCCGGCTTTACAGCACCAAATCTTTACATTTCTGGAGAACAGCTTCAAAATATCCACTGAGAACTAACAAAGAAATGTGAATTCTCCGAGGCTTACAGTTATTTTGTGACCTTACCAGTAAAAGCATTATTTTTTTGAATAACATAAAAGGGGTAGAAAAAAACAGACTATAAAATGATGTTATAGCCGCAGAAAACATACAAAAACATCTCTTTGGGTTTGATTATTGTCAGATCAAAGGAAAATAAGGTTTAATATGGTGAGATCATACGACCACTTCAGGGCGGCGGTTGCTTGTACGCTGGAGAAATGGCCCAAAACATCAACATAAATGTGAAATAAAGAAGCGTTCTGTCTTGGGATGAAACTAAAAACCCCACATTGAAAATGGAAAAAGTGATCATGTTTTGAAGAGACACTGATTCTGGTCTTTGTACTTCCAACAATAACTAATTAACTATTTTCCCCAAAGTATCTCACCAGCTACCTTCAGGCCTGAGCAGTGTCTAAGCGCTAATTAAGACAACAAGGATTTAGTATCCTCCTATCACATTAGCCGGGAGATGAATTTAAAGTGGCCAGATTTTGTATCTCGAAAGTTTGGGAATAAATATGAAAGGATTGCAATTGCTGCTTCTGTATTTTTAAAGACGTTATGTAGCTTATGTATATTTCAGTGTGAAAACTTGCTGAAGCAAAGATGCTGTTTCACAGCCCTGTTTTCTGCTCAATAATGGAGCCTCAGTGTATGTAGCTGTACACCAGTGTGTTAGCATCCATGATTCATCAAGACAGAACCAGAATACAGCCGACAGACCATAGCAGCGACTCCCAACCCACTGAAGCCCAGAGGAGAACCTCTGCAGTCTGACATGCTCAAATGGATTGGGATAGAAAACATTAAAACATCACCAACAACCTGAAATTCCTTAAGAAATAATAAGAAGAATAAGTTCAATTTCAGCAACATTCAGCCTCAGTTTATCATTTCCACATTACAACTTCCAGATCAGAGAGCGTCTACAAAGGAACACAACATTTAAACACAGGTATCTGGAACTGAATGAAATAGTTTTTTACTTTATGATCAAAATGACAAAAGTCAGACGAAAAAAACTACAAAAACGAGACACAACATTACAAGAATGAGACACAAAATAGCAAAAATGAAACAACACGAAACAAAACAAAGACAGAAAATTTGACAAAGAAGTTAAAGCGACAAAATGATGGACAAAACAAGACAAAAAAGGAACAAAATGACAAAAAATAGACAAAAAAACAAGCAAGACAAAAAGGAAACACAAAACGACAAAAACAACACACAAAACAACGAATAAAGCAAAACACAAAATGAAAAAAATCAGACAAAAAACACAAGCGAGACAGCTATTAGCCAAAACCCGCGAGGCTATGAAAACACTGTAGTGTTGCTGTGTGTGTCACATACAGGAGGTCCTCGGTTTATGACGTCCTCGACCTACGGCGTTTCATTGTTACATCAGAACCGGTTACATGGATCTAGTTGGCGAGCGGAGCGGATGGATACTTCGTCACACGTTGCGATCAGACGGCTTTGTTTCCATTTTCCGGTTGGTATGTAGTCGTCATGGCAACAGTAAATATGTCTATAGCAGCAACATGACTTGAGAACAGTGGATAGTGTTGTCAGGATAACAGACCGTCAGGGCGTTTGGATGTTGTTGGACTGTTTAAAGATATGCTTACTCCATGCTGCTACACATGTCATCCATCCCAGTATCCTCCCAGGTTTCCTTCTTCTTGTTGATCTGATTTTGCCGTTTCTGTGAATGCCATAGGCCTGTTGTGTATCTGCCTACTCCTGCACCTAAAATGCTGTCAATAATTTCCACCGCAGCCAAAATAATTCAACCGGGAAAGAGGTAAAAAAAAAAAGGCACACACTAAAAAAATAACAGCTAAAATACTCCCCAATCACTGAGATGCAGATTCATACAGGACTAGTATTATCCCGGGACGTCAGTGTTTGGTCGGTAATTTGCAGGGGAATTTTTACTTTACAAATTCCGGACATGGAGCATTCACATGGGATTAAGATCACAGACATCCTCCACAATCATCACAAATCATCACTGGTCCTGAGGTAAAACTAGTCCCATATGAATCGTACATATGATGCTGTAAACTGCCTTTGGAAAGCACTGCTGTGATCACCTTTACATACATCAGACAGAGACTCTCACACATCCTCTGCATACTGCATAGAAGTAGAGCCATACTTCCCCCAGGTTCTCTAAATTATAAAACATACTGACATCAAATAGACAGGAAGCCAGCTGTGGGTACCTTGTTCCTTTACCTGCTCTCCGAATCAAATGATCTTCATCTTCACAACCCATCAGCTATTTATGAGACTCCACTCTCATGCAAGTATGCAAATATTCTCACTAACCTTGCAGCTGGTCATAAATATGAGACTGCTGCTGCTTTCAGAAGAAGGTGAGCCTCAGTCGGTTCCAGGAGATCGGCTCCTGTCCCTGGACATTAAGAGTTCATTTATGGCTCACGCAATTCAGATTCCGCCTGGCTGTCACACTTTGTCTCACGCCCTGATGTATGCTTCCTATTTAAATCCCATCTATCTGCTATAGATGACAGAAAATTATTCATGTTGCTGAAGTGCTGTCATCGACAAGGACAGCTTCTCCTGGCAGATATCAATATTAATGCCACATATCAATATTTAGGGTTGTTTTACACATCTGAGTTGCTCTGCAGCAGGTTTTATTCTTCTGCTCCTGGACAGAAAAGATCAGGACTTGATAAAGGCAGAAGGTGCTGGTACATGAAACGTCATTTATGGTGAACACAACAAGACGTGTGGAGCTCATTCTGCTCTGCTGCCATCGATTTGTTTTGCACAGAAGTCGTTTGTAAACAAATCGTAATGTTGGGTGTCGGAGGCAGCAGCCATCAACTTCTGTTTGATGTACATTTATCAATGTTTTAAACTCGGCAGACGGGACGGAGAGTAATCGCTGCTGCACTTTTGATCGTTGAACTGCATCAAATTCTGACCTTTGAGTCTCAGTGAGTAGAAAGTAAATTTCAGCTTCCTTCAGCCTTCCTCCAGGGGGAATAACTACTGACGTCTAGGTGTGTAAACAGTAGATGTGCATATTGTGTCCCAACACCCACAGCCTTACGTCATACTGAAACCCTTAAACACAAACCTTGGATTGGTAGCAGACATATTCCACCTCATCTAATGCATTCTTTTTACTCCAACCCTCTGAGGAAACTTGTTTTGATGCTTGTATCTGTCACTTGAGGGTTGGAATGTGAGCCTACTGGTAACTCCAGAGCTTCGCTGTCTGATTCATCTTCACCTCAGCGGTTCAATACAATATTTCTGTCCATCTCTTGCTCCATTTTCTCGTTAAAAGAGCAACTCGCCCCCGATCCAGAGGCAACAATCCACCATTCTCTGGCAAAGAACCACAGATCAGACTGTCCGGCTCATTCTTGGAAATAATGACAAAGGTTGACAGAAAATTTGCTGGGATATTTGCAAAATACACTGTCTGGCTAAAAAAACAGTGACACACTCTAATATTTCATTGGACCACCTTTGTTTCTATCAGCTTCTGCACTGTCACAGCATTTATTTCTGTCCAGAGAGGCATTCATTTTCCACCAAGATCTTACATTGATGATGGGAGAGTTGGACAAAGTCTTCTCCAGAACATCCCAGAGGTTCTTAGTGGGGCTGAGGTCTGGACTCTATGGAGGTCAATCCATGTCCTGCTCCCTGATCCACTCATTCTCAATGTGACCCCATGAATCCTGGCACCATCATCTTGGAACATGAAGAAAAATTCCTACGATCATCTAAGAGTTTGTTCCTGAAGATGATGGTTCTCCACTATCCTTCAGGTTTTAATGATGCGTTGGACGGTTCTTAACCTGATTTTAGTCGTTTCATCTCCTTAGTTGTTTTCTTTGCTTGATGCAGGCCAATAATTTGAGCCTTCTGAGACAGATTAACATCCTTTCCATGACCACAGGATATGTCTTCCAACATGGTTGTTTCAGAAATGAGAAGCTCCTCCCTGCATCAGCTAGAGTTAAATAAGTTGTTGTCATCACTGCAGTAATTATCCAATGGAAGGCTCTTACTGATTTGTTTAGTTAAATCCAGGTGGCGACTTTTTTCCCCCTTTTTTGGACAGGCGGTGTATAAAGTTGGGACCTTTCTGGGACTCTGTGATAGAAAACCTGCAATCACCAGCAGCAATCAAGCGGCAGAACTTCACCTGACAGATCCAGAGTAACAATCCCTGCAGGCCACACTCCAATCAAAAGTCTCCACAATCATCTCAGCGGAGCAGGGAAGCATCCAGTGTCGCTCTGAGGACTCTCCTCTCGATGACTCTTCTCTCACCTCGGTGGAACAGATTGCTCGCCGCCCATTTTTTCCACAGATATCAAAGGACGGGTCAGGAGGAGGTCATGAAGAAGAAGACAGAATGTGAACGTATCTGAGGATTAGAGAACAATGTGTTTTCATGAGCAGCACATCATCCAACCAGACCACAACGCCAAACTGAGGTCTCCTCTTTGCCCTGACGCTGTTTCCTTCCTTCTCCACAGGCCGGCCTTCCCAAGCTTTGTTTGGAAATCTGAGCGTTCCCAGTTGTCTCACACTCCGCCTCGCTCGTTATGAGCTTCATTTACCACAAGCCTCGGAATAATCACTCGCTTTTCATTTTCCCCGAGCTTTAGCCTTTTAAACGCTGTCTGGCCAATTACAGAGCAGCCCTTCTATTACTCAGCATATTGGATCAAACTGCATGTGCCATAGGGGGCGATCAGAGGAATGCAAAACACAGCGCCGAGGATAAGAAGCTGTGAAGAACAATTATTCACATGTACACTACCAGGCACACGATGCGTCCACATTTTCTGGAAGAAAATAGAGTCATTAAGTGATAACATGCTGAGGCTGCTGGGGGATGATCTCCTTCCTTTACCACACGATAAGACGCATCCGGAGCAAATCCACTGGAATAAAACCGCCCCAATTATATTTTAGTTTGTCAGACAGTTCTACAAGCTGATCAAGAGGAGGCATTTGATGTAAAGATGCCAACTGGGAGCAGTTTTATTACAACAGCGATGGTGTTTTCTGCTTACCAGCTCCCACACGGTTCACCAGAGAAACTGCTCCTCACATTTATGTTTGTTTTCGCAAGAACAGAAGACATTTTTCATTTCTCCAGCACTGATTCCCACAGGAGAATCATGATGATGACGCCTGGTACAAAGAGTTCACAAATGTGACGTCTTTCTCTGACACACCTGTAGGCATCAGAGGCTACAGCAGCCTAATTACAGAGATGCTGCCAATCTGTCCACACATACTGACATCTAACCATAATGTGACACAGAATGACAAGAATACATGCAAAATGACCACAAAGAGACAAAAAATGACCTTAAAGTGACACAGAATGACAAGAAATGCATGCAAAATGACAAAAAAATGACAAAAAATGACCATAATGCGACACAAAACGATAAAATGACAAAAGAACAGAGTGATCCACAATTTTATTTTATGATCAAATCAACAAAAAAAGACAAAAAACAACATAAGACAAAATGTTACAAAAATGAGAGACAAAATGACAAAAGAACAATGAACAATCCAGTATTTTACTTTATGATCCAAAGAACTTGTCATGATCTAGAAATGATTTTAAATTTATAGTTTTACTAATTTACAATCTGCAGTTAATGTCTTCTCTGGAATTCTTACACTTTGAGGACCGGATTGGACCCTCTGGAGGACCGCTTTTGGCCCGCGGGCCTCATGTGGGACACCTCTGCACTAAGGGGCTCAAGGTGTGTCAAGAAAACATCCACACAAGTGTCCTGCTTTCATGGAGTTTACAACAAATTCTGCCACAAGAACTGAGATTCATCACTTTCACCTGCAATATGACCTGAAAAAAACCCACATATCAATCACACACGGGATTAAAAAGACAATCTGTTGCTGTTCCTGTGGTGAAGCAGCTGCTACAAGATCATTAACATCACTAAACCAGCTGATTATTGTTTTCATGGTCTGGAAGCTGATTTAACTGCATGGATTAATAATAATACAATCATCATCACAAAAAGGTGATTAGCATAGCACCTGCCAGAAATAGTGTCACAGCGTTCTGCACACAGCAAACTACATTATACCTTAGAACAGGAGAGTCAGACTCATCTTAGTCCAGGTTCCACATTCAGTCCAGTCTGATCTCCAGTGACCAGTAAAACCACAGCATAAGAACCTAGAAATGACCACAACTCCTAATATTTCCTTTGCTTTAGTGGGAAAATGTTCACATTTAAGGAATTATCTTTATACAAAACATTAACCACCTGAAATTTCTGAAGAAAAATAAATTCAATTTCAACAACATTCTGCCTCAGTTTATCAAAAAAAACACAAAACGATGCAAATGATACACAAAACAACGAATACAGCAAAACACAAAATGAGACCAAAAACACAAGCAAGACAAAAAGGAAACACAAAACAAAAAGAAATCAGACTATAAAAAATGACCCTACTTCTGTCTTGATCTCTAACCTCAGTTAACCGTTTCCTAATGAGTTTATGGTCTCAAATGTTACTTTCAAGACTTTTTGAAAGCAGCACGGTGTTTATTTAGTAAATTATGGCCCCATTTGCAGCAAAATACACCAAAAATCAGGCAGTGTTTTAGGGTGGAGCTACACGTATGGGCCTGACTACGTCCACAGTGACTACGTCCATTTTTATTTAGAATTCTGACCCGTCATCATGACTATTTGAAGAGCTGACCCCAGAGCTGTCCAGAAGAAGGTTGTGTCGGAGCAGAGACGCAGATTAAAAGACGTTGGGGGAGTTAACAGAGGATCGATAAACATGTGTTTGCCTTCGTTCTTCATGTCAGATTCAACGAGGTGCTGGAGATGCTCCTCAGAGACTCGGTTCATATTGACAAGACAGTCTCACACATTTAGTGCAGATGATGCAAATCACCTGTTCTACCGTCTGCTCTGTAGGACGGAGATCTGGAGGCAAGAAACCAGAGCGGGACGGTGCAAAGAGAGAACCACTGCAGCCATAAGGAGATGGACATGATCAGAAACAATACTCACTTTCCAGAACAGAAGAGTGTTCAGGAGAAGGTATAAAAGACGACGTAACGCTTTGTGTAGTCAGTTCAAATCTGGAGATTTTGCTCATTTGTGTTCTTAGAACCTCTGCACTGAATAAACATTATTTACATCAGACTCTGAAGACTGCTGGAAGACTCTTTCTGGAGAATTTTTTTTAAAGACTGCAACTTTTCATCACTGATCATCGCTGGCTCTTAGCAGTCAGACTGAGTCACAACACAACTTCCACCTTTTCTGCCTCCAAAAATGACTTTTCTTCTCCATTTTCCACACTGAATTAAATAATTAAATGAACACATGATCCCGGAACCTACGAAACACTGAAAACAGACAATATGTGCACTATTCTTCTTGTTAACCCTGTAAGACCCAAATACAGAGAAAAAGAGCAAAAAATTTTTAAAAAAACTGAAAAAATATATATAAAAATATGTATAATAAAGAAAATAGAAATTGTAATATATGTATATTTTATATAAAAATATAATACATATTATACAGAAAAAATGAGCAAAAAATAAAGAAAACAAAAATTACATGTATATATATATATATATATATATATATATATAGTAAAATATATATATATATAAAAAATATATTTGTTTTTTGTTTTATTTTCGCTCATTTTTTCTATATTTCAGCAAAAAATAAAACAACAAAGGAATTAATATATATAATATTTTTAGTGCAAAATATATAAAAATATCTAGTTTTATTTTTGCTACTTTTGATAAATTTTTATAAATATAAATACACCCAAATATATACATCTTTTATCTGGAAATAATAGAAAATAAAAATTAAAAAAAATGAAACTGGTGCTGTATTTTTGCAACAGTGGGTTTTACAGGGTTAAGAAAACAGCCATTCAGCTGCCAGTTTCACAGATGCTACATTTGATTTAATCACGTTTCTGCTGTCTGCTTACCTGTCGTCCGTGCACGCCGACAGCTGCGTGGAAAAGAGTGCACGGAGTGATGATTTCAGTGGCTGATGTGTTGAGAGCTGCTGACTGAACAACAGTCCTAATCAGAGACTTTCACTCCTCCACCTCGTGTTTTCCCTCAGAGAACAACCAAGCCCTGTGAGCACGCAGGTTACGGCATTCAGTCAGGATGAATGAGAACTTTTTATATTGTTTTCTGTAATAAATACAACATCAAGTCTTATAAAAGCAGTTTATTTAATCTCAAGTAATTGAAAAGAAGAAAGCACTCAAAAATGTAATATTTCTCCCCAGAACACACCTCCACTGTTCTAACAGTACATCTGCTCTCCTTCATGTTCAAGTAATAGAAAATCTAATAGTCTGAAGCCTGCTCACAGCACTGCCTGAGACAAATAACTGCACATTACACATTAACAGAAGTTACATTCACTTGGGAATGCAAGCAGCCGATGTATCTTCAATCTGTTCACTTCTTCAGTTTTTTATTTCTCGCTGCACAATACAAATATCTGTGGATCCGCCGTAAGAAAATATGTGATTCTGAGAAGAGTCTGCTCTTTAATGCTCCTAAACTGCTTTCCTAGAGCGACATGATACACGTGTTGGAAATAAGTCATCACACTGTAAACTCACCATGATCCGCACGATGACGAGGGCTGCTGCGCTGCCAGACAGTACATCCAACATCAACACCTTGTTCAGAAAGCACAACAACTTAAAATACATCAACATTCACAGTTCAAGCTCGAGATGAAGCCATCAGACAGAGAGGCTCACAGGAGAGTTTATTTCATCTGCAGTTCAGGAACAGGGGACAGTTTGTGTGAATGAACCAAAACCTTTATGTTTCCCGTCTTGTCAGCAGTAACACTCACCATCTGCACGCTTCAGGGAAACATATTTCTAGCTTTGTGCCTTGTTTGAGAGTCTGGGAGCTGAATTAGCAGTCACACAAGATAATGCAGCTGAATTTGCTTTCCTGGCGAAGGACGAAGCCCTGGACGCCTTCTTCAGCTCGGTGCTACGTGCTGTACAGCCCCTGATGGAGGTAAAAGGACGGTTCCTCCCTGGTTCTAACAGCCCTGCTAACATTTGAGGTGTTTCTTGCTGGTCATGTCGTTCCAGATGCGGTGCATCTCCTCGGGGGAGATCTGGTGGACGGTCACCACCCGGCGGTAGCGGCAGAGGCTGTAGGCCATCTTCCAGTGGTTGAAGCCGCTGTTCTGGAAGGGGTGGATGCCCAGCTTCCGGAGGCACACGCCGACGTACACGTCCTCCAGGTGCAGCAGCCTGGTGTGGAGGGACGTCTTGTAGATGAGCTCGGCCACGTCTGCTGAGAAGACGTAGCCGGTGCCGGAGCAGAAGGGCGGGTATTTGCTCTCCGGGTACAGATCTCTGGGCATGTACCATTTACTGCGCATGTCTCTGATCGGCCCGCCGTTGATCACGTAGCCGGTGAAGTACCTCCTCCTGGGCTTGGTGGTGGGCTTCAGGAGGTTGAAGACGAGGTTCTCCATGTTGACGAAGATGTCGCTGTCCGTCTTGAGGACGTACTGAGCCTTGGGGCAGAAGGTGGCCACCCAGCGCATGCCCATCAGCGTCTTCAGCGTCAGGTTGTGGTAGGAGTCGATGAAATCCTCCACTACGATGTCATGAAAGATCTGACTCTCCTGCTCCACCATCTGGTTGAGGACGGCGTCGATGCTGCGGCCCAGCAGGAACAGAGTGACCACACGCACATCTGGAAACGTGCTCTCGTCTCCCCATGTCTCTCTGATGGCCTGACGGGCGTCAAACTCCTTGTGGGTGGTGCTGATGAGGATGACGAGGAACGGGGGCTCCGCCTCGCACTTCTTCGCCTCGTTGATGAGGTAACCGAAGTCGTGCGGGTTGAGAGAGCGTGTGCGGATGTTGCTGAAGGTGGCGTTCTTGTTGGCCTTGGGCGTCTTGCGTATGGGGATGTTGAGCTGGCCCACGTAGGAAGTGGAGGGGCGGGACACACTCAGGTACCACAGAGCGCTGGCCCAGCAAACCACTGTCAGCAGGTATAAGCAGGAGACCTTAGAAGGCATCGCTGTGCGCTCGGCTCATCAGTGGCAGCAGGGTTGGAAAGGTCGAGGCCGAGCCTCCATGGGTCGGGTCAGATCTGGAGGCGCAGCTAGCGGCTGCCTCCGCAACACGACTGACATTAATTTCAGATAACAGACTCCTCGGCTGTCTAGTGTTGGTGTTGCGGTTGAGGAGCAACACTGCAGAGATTTCTTGTCATGTTCACGGCGTCACTGAGTCCCATCACAGCTCGCAGAAGGAATTTCATCTCCATGTGGCAGCGTCTAAAACAGAGGAGACAACAGATAGACATGAAAACCTCAGAGGGAAGAAGAGCACATTGACTGGAGCAGGGTTTCTGCAGGGCATTAAAAAGCATTAATAGTCATTAAGTTGATTTTACAAAAATTAAGGCCTTAAATGGCATTAAAAATTCTTTCTGCAGTTTTCAAGAAGATTTTTGACGACAATAATATATAATTATAGACTGCGATTCGTCAGATATGTGCATCTGCGTAAACATGCCGAAGCATTGCGATAATTGTTCCAGCCGGTTGGCTACAATTGCCAAAAAGTGCATGTTTTTAACCCTCGTGTCGTCCTGCGGGTCAAATTGACCCGTTTTAAAGTTTAAAAATGTGGAAAAAAAAAATATTTTCACAGTGAAACTTCTGATGTCCACATTTTCAGCATTTTTGTGAAATTTTTGAACATTTTTTGGTGGAAAAAAATGTGAAAAAAAAACGTTTCTTTAAGAACATTCACATAAAAATCATCCAAAATCCAGCAAATTTCGCTGGATTTTGGTTGATTTTTATGTGAATGTTCTTAAAGAAAATATTAGAAGTTTAACTGATATATATGGAATCACTTCAGATATTTTCAGGATTTTTTTTGGAAGATTTTTACTCATTTTTGGAAAATATTTACAAGAATTTTTTGCCAAATTTGGGGGATTTTTTATTATTATTATTATTATTATTATTTTTTTTTTTTAAATAAAATTTTTAAGGGAAATTTTTAAGGAATTATTGGAATTTTCTTCCTGAGGGTTTTGCAAGTTTTCAGAAATTTGGGGGATTTTTTTGCTGATTTTTGGGATTTTTTTCAGACAAGGAAACAATATTTTTTGGTGTCCGTAAATGAAGACAGCAGGAGGGTTAATACATCTCAAATTAGGAGGTTATATGAAAGCAAAAATCTATTTTTGAGTGAAAAACTGCTTCTTTTTTTTTAAAGCATGTCTGGCTTCTTTTAAGATACCTAAGCTTGATAATCCTGGTAAAATAGAGCTTCAAATAAGTTTTTCCAGCTAATTTTAAGATCTCAATATTCTAAATATCACATCTTATTTCAAGAAATCCTACCAAGCCATTTTTCACTTGTTCTATCGGCAGATTTTTTCACTTACTTCAAGGTAAAAGTTCCTTGAAATAAGTTTTTTTCTCTTGTTTTGAGAGGGTTTTCCAGTGTTCAGCCTGTTCATTAGAGCCCATAACATCAGTCCAGTGTGGCGGCTCAGTGCCACAGACAGTTAGCCGATCGTTCTATCAGAGTTCTGATGAGAGCGCTGGGGTCTGAAGGAAGTGAACAGAAACAGTCTCTTTCTGTTTGCTGTTTATCTCCCTGTGATCCCCCTGGACCGGACTCAGGCTGACCAATCAGAGCCACTCCGGCAGCCTGGGAGGAGGAAGGCAGAGAAACTGAAACGACCTCATGAGAAAAAGATTAATATCCTCTTCCTCTCATTCCCCCGGTTTCTCTCACCCATTAACTCCCTCCTCTCCCAGCCTTCCTACAGCATGCCGTCACTGAACCCGACAATGTGTGGATTCTACATATTTTCCTGGTAATGAGCTGCTCCTTCGTTAGCTGGCCGGGCGCTGCAGCAACTTTTAGTCTAATTGGACACACCAATGTGAGCCATGAGGACGAATTTAAACCCCCCCAAACACGGAATATTTATCGCATTCAGACGGATTTAGATGTCAGTTTGCATTCAGAGGCGGCGATGGAGAACCAGAAAGACAAATCCTTCTTTAAAAACACACTTTTATTTGCCTCAGACATAATCTCCTCTGATGTGGCGGCAGCTCTCGTCTTGTTATTCTGAGGAAATGTGGGTTTTTTATCATAACTGATGATGAATGGAGACAGTGGTACAGATTCTATTACAGATACTGAAATAAGCAGAGATGCTTCCTGTGAGCGCCTCCTCCTTTCATCAGGCTGCAGATGTGGTCGTGTCTTGTGGAGCCCAAAGCTTCTTGGTCTCATCAGGACTATCTATCTATCTATCTATCTGTCTATCTGTCTGTCTGTCTGTCTCTCCCCCTCCTGTCTGTGTGAAGAAGAGTCATCAATCTCACGGTCCAGTAGAATCCATCTCATCAGGGCTGCTTTTCCACACCTCCTCCCTCTCCATCCTCTCCATCACTCTCTCCTTCCCTACTTCAGTGGGCACCTTGATCCATCTTTATATGTCTCGCTGCCTCCCTCCCGTCCTTTCTTTGGCTTTTTTTGATTGTTTTTGTCTGCTTTCAAGTTTTCCAGCAGCCCTCTTGTTCCTTCCTTCACCTTGGCGGCGTGTCGTTAATTCTGCTCAGGTGCAGCATCCTCCCCTCAGAGCTCGACTCCAACTTATCGACAGCTTCGACCGCAATCAGTCTCCCTGAAGCCACTCCATCTCCTCCCCCTCGCTCAGACACAATCACTGAATCAGGGGCGTCCAACATGAGGCCCGCGGGCCAAAAGCGGCCCTCCAGACGGTCCATTCCGGCCCTCAAAGTGTAAAAATTATGTCGTTTGCCTCATTTTTTGTCATTTTGTGTCTCGCTATTGTTATTTTGCGTCTTGTTTTTGTTGTTTTTTGTCTGACTTTTTTCATTTGTCTCATGTTTTCGTTTTGTTTCACGTTTTGGTCGTTTTGCCTTTCCTTTTTGTCTCACTTGTGTTTTTTGTCTTATTGTCTTATTTTTGTCAATTTGTTACGCTTTGTTCATTGTTTTGTGTATCGTTTGTGCCGTTTTGTGTTTTTTATTGTCTCGCTTGTATTTTCGCTTTTGTCGTTTTTTTGTCTCGTTTCTGTCATCTGTATATTTTTTTGTCACTTTGTAACTTTTTTATGTAATTTTGTCTCTTTTTTGTTTAGTTTCATGCCGTTTGCCTTATTTTTTGTCATTTTGTGTCTTGCTTTTGTTATTTTGCATCTCATTTTTGTAATATTTTGTTATTTTTGTTGTTTTTTGTCGGACTTTTGTTGTTTCGATCATAAACTAAAATCCTATATTGTTCAGTTCCAGATAGCTGTGACTAAATGTTGTGTTCCTTTGTAGACACTCTGTGATCTGGAAGTTGTAATGTGTAAATGATAAACTGATGATGAATGTTGAAATTTCACTTATTTTTCTTAATAAATTTCAGGATGTTCATAATGCCTTGTTTAAAGATAATTCCTTAAATGTGAACATTTTCAGAATGTACTTTTTTTGCACTAAAACAAAGGAAACATGTGGAGTTGTGGTTATTTACAGGTTATTGTGCTGTGATTTTACTGGTTACTGGAGATCAAACTGGGCTGAATGTGGAACCTGAACTAAGATGAGTTCGACTCTCCTGCACTAAATCATCATATTCGTCTCCTTTTCTCGACCTCGCTCCTCCTTTCTTCCCGGCTTGTTTTCACCTCAAGGAGGCTCTATTATTTTCATAATCCTCCACAACTACTTAACACTCATTTTCCTGCAGCCTGAAATAACCAATATCCTTCCTTGGCGATGCACCTCACGAAATCCTGAGACCCGACTTCACCTCGGAGCAAATTGAAAGACGGCTGTATCGCTTCATGCCGCCGTGTCACTTTGAATTACATTAGCGCTCAGAAGACGCCCTCTCTTGAATACGCTACACTTCCAAGGGAATGTCAGGGCTCGGGATCACAGTTTTTAATTGTGGTGATGGAGCTCCTGCAGTTGGAGATGTTCTGTAAACACCAGAGTTAATTTGTGGTTAGTGCACGCTAATTTAGCATTCAAACACAGACCGACCGGCTGCATGATGAAGGACGAAGGATAATTATGAAGATTTTTGCCTGTTGAGTGTTTGTCTGAAAAAAAAACCCTGCATTAAGATGCAAGAAATAGTCTAGATGCCTTCTTTGATGTGTTAAATCGTTTGCTAATGCTCTTTATCTTGCTATGTATGCATATAGACACACTGCAGTTTATTAAATACATCAGCTTAAAGTTAATGCAGTCTAATCCAACAGCACTGCAACAGATCCTCCTTTTAAAATTAGAACGTTGGAACAGTTTATGAGGTGTTCTGATTCAACTTCATGATAACTTTAGAGGATTTTTATGTGAATGTTCTGAAAGAAAATACCAGAAGTTTCACGGATATATTTGGAATCACTTTCGATATTTTTAGGATTATTTTTGGAAGATTTTTACTCTTTTTCTGAAAATATTTACAAGAATTTTCTTTTCCAAATTGGGGGATTTTTTGAAAATAAAACTTTTCAGGGAAACTTTTAAGGAATTCTTGGAATTTTCTTCCTGAAGGTTTTGCAAATTTTGAGAAATTTGGGGAATTTTTCTTGCTGATTTTTGGGATTTTTTTTTCAGACATAGAAACAATATTTTTTGATGCCAGTAAATGAAGACAACAGGAGGGTTAAGACCACAAGATGGATTAAATCAAAGCTTCGGAGTTGAAGCTAAAATCACGTCACTGCAGTGAAAAACACTCTGCTTTGTTTTTGCACCACAAAAGCAGGTTGAGCTGAATCACAACCAAAAGGTTAAAGATCCCCTCCAGGCGTGTTGTGAAAAACGCTCCGCTCTGAATATTAATCTGGTTGTAATATCACAAATCAGTCAGATTTTAGGTGTCGACTCTGAACAAGCATCATTCTTCAGAGAGAAGCGCAAACATTTAGGAGAGCAATCGCTGATCAGGGAACACATTATGATGAGAAATGAGGCTGTTAACGGCCTAAAATGGGCCAGAACATCGTTACGAGGTCGTACACGCCATGACTGGAGGTCCTGTTTGTTTTAGCGTCTGTGACAAAGAAGAATCTGGAAAAGCTTCTCTGAACGTCAGCATGGAGTAAAAATAACGACTGTCAAATGTCAGTTTTTAATGCACATCCTATTAAAAGTTCCTGAAGATAATCCTCAGCAAATGTTTAAAAATCAAACCTGCCTGATACTTGGAAAAAAAAACTCACTAAATCTGATTATTATGAGCCAAAGTCAGAAGTTCTAATAAGTTCTTTTATATATAAAACTGAGTGATGACTGCAAGAAGAAGCTGTGTGTCTTTGGTCACACAAGTCGACAAAAGACACACAGGAAGTACAGGGGTGTCCAACATGAGGCCCGTGGGCCAAAAGCGGCCCTCCAGAGGGTCCAATTCGGTCCTCAAAGTGTAAAAATTCCAGAGAAGACATTAACTGCAGATTGTAAATTAGTAAAACTATAAATTTAAAATCATTTCTAGACCATGACAAGTTGTTTTGATCAGAAAGTGAAATACTAGATTGTTCATTGTTCTTTTGTCATTTTCTGTTTCATTTTTGGAATATTTTGTTGTCTTTATTTGTCTGACTTTTATCTTTTGTCTCACATTTATTGTTTTGTTTTTCATTTTTGTCATTTGTGATCTCATTTGTGTCATTTCTTTGTCTCGTGTCATGTCGGTTGTCTCATTTTTTGTCATTTTGTGCCTCACTTTTGTAATATTTTGTCATTTTTTGGGATTTTTTGTCTAATTTTCATCGTTTTGATCATAAAGTATCGACTATTAAAGAAAGACATTGGACTAGGGTATGAATAATTTTGAATATGGCATTTTTTTTGGAAATCCATGAATAAAATACTCATGAAATGAAGAGTTTCTTGAATTGTGTGTTGTCATTCTCTGACTTCTTGGCAGATACGTCGACAAAATGCATTCATTTCATCATAAAAAACACAAAAAAATCAAGGGTATGAGTAATTTTGAGGCGGCAGAAAACAGAATATGACAGCAAACATGTAGACATTATCTGCTAATATCTAAATAATGTGTTTGTTTACATCCCCAGATGCTTGAGATATTAATGAATAGGACTGAATTACTACGATCACGGCTCCTCATTATGACTGCCCCGCTGATAAAAACACGCCAATGGAAGCAGAACTCCAAAATAGCACGGAGCAGCAAAAAAAGGCATTAACGTGTGAAAAGTGACGGGAAAAAACAAGAAAAAACCCACGTAATAATAACAGTTATTAACACCCATTCACAGGGCTGATTGCTGACAATCTGCTGATCTGAACCGGTTGTCATGACAGCGTGGCGACAGGCCGGAGGGAGAGGAAAATGGCAGTGAGTCTGCAGCGTTAAGTGCTAAAGTGTTTTGAACGTAACCCCCCCAGGAAGCCAATTTAGCCGCTTCACACTGAGCTCTGCTGCTCCGTTCGCTGCTCCATTACGCCTCGCAACGACTCCCAGACTCCGCATTACGATCGCCTTTGTGTGGCGCTCTAAAAAGACTCTGGAGCAGCAATCAAACATTTATCTGCTCTCTGAAAGGCTGCTCCCCAGAATGAGGAGGAATCAGACCTTTTTCTGTCACGTTCCACCTCGGAGTTGATGATATTCAGTGATTTATCCCCCAAAAAAGTCAGATTTGATGAGTTACAGCAGCAGAGTCAAACTCATCATAGTTCCATATTCAGCCCAATGTGATCTCCAGTGACCAGTAAAAAAAAGTTACAAAGTGACAAAAAAAATGGACAAACAAGACAAAAAATGACAAAAATGTGAAAAAACGCCACACAAAACAATGAATAAAGCAAAACACAAAAGGATAAAAATGAGGCAAAAAAACAAGCGAGGCAAAAAGGAAACACAGAACGACAAAAACAAGAAACAAAACGACAAAAACGTGAGACAAACGACAAAAGTCAGACAAAAAAAAGGCAAAAATCAACAAAAACAAGACAAAATATTACAAAAATGAGACATTAAATGTCAAAAGAACAATAAACAATCTAGTATTTTACTTTCTGATCAAAACAACTTGTCATGGTCTAGAAATTATTTTAAATTTCTAGTTTAAAAAATCTGCAGTTAACGTCTTCTCTGTAATTTTTATTCTTTACAAAGTCAGGCCGGATTGGACCCTCTGGAGGGCCGCTTTTGGCCCGCGGGCCGCATGTTGGACACCCCTGAGTTACAGCAACATTTGCAGCAAAAACGTCTCCTTTAAACTGTTGATCAGACCTAGCTTCGGGCCTTTACAAGCGGAATTAATGGTCATTTTCAATGTGAGTTTGATGAATTAGTGACAAAATGAGGACTTATTGCTGCACTGTCATAGATTTCAAGGACATAAAAGACATCAAACTGTGGTCAGACATCTAGAGCTCAGCAGCACTCATCAAATGTAATCCCAGCAGATCTAATAATGTCTAATTTCAACTTTAGAGGAAGCTAAAAATAACTCCAGATGGACGTCTGTTGGCTTTGTGGACTTTAAAGGCAGAAAAAGGAGTTTGGCTCCACGCTGTTAACCTGCATCTACTCATTAAATATGGATGTGGAAGGACAGGGTGAGGGTTCCTACCTACTTCTGCACTTTTTCCTTCAGCTTTCTGCGCACGTTTTGAAGGTCGTGATGGTGAAGAAGTATTAAGGTGAAAAGCTTAAAATATTGATAGTGATTAAAGTTTAAATGGAAGGTTCCTCTGAGACTGACCTGTGATCAGTGAGAAGTCGCTGCTCTTTTGTTCAAATTCAAGCTCACAGTGATGTTTCAGAGAGCTGTCTCTGGATTCTACTATATGCTTGCTGTTTAAACAGATAAAAATGGGAAGTTTGTTTTCAAAAGAGCACAGTCTGGATGAATAAACTAAAGGTAACTTTAGTGAAACGGCCCAATTTGGCCGATGACTTCTTAAAGTGTAAAAATTCCACAGAAGACATTAACTGCAGATTGGAAGTATGAGTAAATATAATATAAGAAGTAAATAATAAGTATAATAGGTAAAATATTAGATTTTTCATTGTTCTTTTCTCATTTTGTGTCTCATTTTTGAAATATTCTGTCTTGCTTTTTGTCTCACTCATGTTGTTTGTCTATTTTTTTTGTTATTTTATTCCTTTTTTGTCATTTTTTGTCTCATTTGTGTCTATTTTTTGTCGCTTTGTAGCTTTTTTGTCAAATTTTTTGTTTTATTTCATGTCGTTTGTCACATTTTTGTAACATTTTGTCTTGTTTTTTCGTCTGACTTTTACTGTTTGTCTCACGTTGTTGTCGTTTTGTTTCTGGTTTTTGTCTTTTTTTGTCTCGTTTTTGTGGTTTTTCGCAGCTGGTTTAACAACAAGTAAAGGTCGGCTCATGGTTTCTACGTGAATTCAATCATCAGCATCTGAAAAGGTCCCAAAGTCTGACTCAGAGCCAGAAAATGAGTGGATGGTCTGTACATATGCATGAGTCAGCAGCTTCCTACACGTGAAATACCTAAAAATCTGATGGTTTCACTGCGTATAGTTCTGCTTGGACGGGGGGGCGGGGTCACAGCAGCTGTAAAAAGGTGTGAATCATCAGCTCTGTTGTCTTTCCAATCAGGTGACCTCTGTCAGCCGGAGCAGAGAGCTGGAGGCTGCAGAGATGTGGGACTTTCAGGCCGTAATTGATTGCAGTCATTAGAGCGGCGTAGAGTGACCTTGCTTACGGGGAGGAGGGCGGCCAGTCAGCGGAGGAGGCAGGAAAACAAAGCGGGGCTTTAATAGACTGGAATGTGTGCTGTCTTCATGGCGGTGGAGGTGCATCTGAAGGGAAATAAATCATATTCCAGCTCCTGGGTTGACGTCCTACATCCACGCTGCCTGCTTCCATATTACAGATTTAATGATTGGCAGAGGAACAGAGCAGGCAGCCTCCATCGCTGCTGATTTAACTGTCAGAGCGTTTCATTCTTTACACTGCGCCGTTGTGATGTGGTAATAGAGTTTGAAAGCGAGACACGACCTGTAAATATCATTCAACGGCGTAAAAAATAAAGAAGTGGATAATGGACACAAAAAAATAATTGCCATCTATATGTGAGGGAGGAAAAAGAGCCACTCTGCAGCCAATTCTATTTATCAAACACGCATTTTGGATCATTTTTGTGTCTTTGGGATCATTTTTAAGTCATTTAGGACAAATTTCGTGTCATTCTGGACAAATTTTCTGTGATTATGAATCATTTTCAAGTCATTTTGGACAATCTTTTGAGTCATTTTGGACAATTTTCTATTCAATTTCAACAAGTTTTATGTCAGCTTGGATCGTTTCTCATCATTTGGGATAATTTTTGTGTCTTTGGAATAATTTTCAAGTCATTCAGAACAAATTTCATGTCATTCTGGACTAATTTTCTGTAATTTTGGATCATTTTCAAGGTATTCTGAACAATTTCCGAATAACTTTGGACAATTTTTGAGCTATCTCAACTTAATAAAAAGAGCACAATCAAAACAATTTTTGAATAATCTCATTTTATCATTGTTCAGCTTATGATATGTTGATAAACCAGTTTTTAACCCCAGACACTCATGTTTGCTTGATGACATCGGCCACAAGGTTATAGTATCTTTGACTCGTGTCAAACACTTGACCACAGACTGGTAGCTGCTAGCTAAACCTCCACAATGCTTTCAGCCACATAAACATTAAAAAATGCCTCACATATACACAAGAATGAGAATTCAGCCACGACACAACTGAAATTACAGTCACAAAACCATTCATTTGGACTAGAACCAACATGGGCCTGACTGTGGTCTAAACAGGCTGAAATTATCCATCTCAATGATATCATGATCAATCCTGAACACGCTACTACTGTATATTTGATAAGGATCTTTTTAAAGATGGTTTTACCTCCTGCTGATCTTAGTTTAGAAACATGCCTATTTGCTTCTATTTCTATGGATAACAGTGAAGCTGGCTGAAGTCTCTTCTACACAGGAAGTAGGTGAGCTGAGCATTTGCAGTCCTGTCACTTCTCACACTACTGCAGTCATTTCTACACAATGCAAGCATCCCACAGCAGAACCGTGGGTTGTAAAAAAGGGCTCCTAATATAAATGTTCCCAGCTCTTCTCATCACGGTGCTCTTGAGGCCGGCACCTCCCGCTGAATCACTCCACTGCAGATGCCGGTGGAAAATCGGTGCTTGAACCGAGCAGGTGTTAGCGGGCCGCTGCTGAAGCGCTCAGAGTGTGTGCTCAGCAAAACTGTGCCCTGGATAATGTAAAAGTTTAGAAAAAGCCCCAGGCGGCCGGCCTCTCCAGTGACTCCAGCTGATACATTTCATCAGTACGATGCCATAAAACTGTGACATCTACGGCCACATGTACCGGCTCACTCTCCCCCAGCGGTCCTAAACTGCCTTTACCTTCCTCAGCCACAACGCCCTGCCCTGTTTCCTCGCTAGTCGAGCGTCTGAGCTCACCAGCTGGAATCACATGATGTTTAATTTGGGGTGCTGAGTGCTCCTCGGTGGTATTACCACAACTCTGTCCCCGCTCAGCCCGAAGCAGCACGGAGCCGGAATATTGCACAACCGCAATGTCACCCAGGCGGACAGTGAAATGTATTACCTGCATGAATCAAGTTGTCATTTGCAATTTATGAGGCAGCTTAGCATTCAGAACACAGGCCTGGCCGGTGTGGGGAGCCGGATCAAGCTGTTCGCAGTGAAAGGCTCCTCTCAGAACCTCAGCGACAGTATAAGGTCGGAAAAGGAAGTCAGAAAAAACAAATCCCATCCTGAAATCAAATATGTAGCTGAAAGGGTTCAATATTTATTTAATTAGTCCAGAATGACATGAAATTTGTCCTAAATGACTTGAAAATTATCCCAAAGACTCAAACATGATCCAAAATGACGAGAAAGGATCCAAGCTGACATAAAACTTGTTAATATTGACAAGAAAACTGTCCAAAATGACTCGAAAATTGTCCATTCCACATTTTGCATCCAGCTAGCAGAGCAGAGGAGAGCAGCCGGCAGGGAATCACTGTTGGAGTCATGAAAGCAGACAACATTAAAGCACAGATGTGCCTCCTGGATCGGTGAATTACGTTGGTATCGGAACCCGACACCGATACTGGATCGGATCGGCCCCATCTCTACCCAGGACACCATAAAACCAACCACGTGCACCTGGGCTTGTCTGCTTCCTCATTTTTCCACAAGACTCTGTTCTGATACCTCCCCTCTTTCTTCTTCCTTGCTCCCTCATCCACCAGGACAGTAGATTTAGCGTTTTACTCGCTGCAGGAAGCTCCAGATGGGTAGGAGTCACAGATCGCTGCAGACAAAGCGCTATCTGCTAAGTTTCAGGCAGTTCAGGAAACTAAACTGACTTTAAAGTAGTCTGACTAATCGTTATAGCGTCCTTTGAGGCAGGCGTCGGCTCTCTGGCTTCAAACAAATGCTGAGATTTTCCTCCCAGCGCCGGCCGGCTGTGAACGGCTCTGCCCCGGCACAGTGTGGGCTCAAGTCGCTGAAGTGGGGATGGAGCATCAGGCTTCTGTAGAACAGCCAAATCTGCTGGCCGCTATTGATATCCCATTTCCTCTGTCGCTGCTAAGCTGCTTTGCATTCAGCGGCTCTCGGCTAAGCCCAGAGTGTCC
This sequence comes from Amphiprion clarkii, assembly GCA_027123335.1. Classification (NCBI taxonomy): domain Eukaryota; kingdom Metazoa; phylum Chordata; class Actinopteri; family Pomacentridae; genus Amphiprion; species Amphiprion clarkii. Next base: position 2,363,266 of record CM049590.1, on the reverse strand, counting down.
AGCCTGTGGCCTGTAGAAGCCACCGGTTGTGCTGCTCGTCGACAATCATCAAGTCTTTTATTATCCAGGAAACAAAAGCAGAGCGAGCGCCACACTGGGAGCCTTCCAGCCCTGACATTTTAATTGTGTCTCTTTCATATGAAGTGGGATGCTAACCAATTTGGCCAGAGCTGTTCGATTCCTTGCACGTTAATTCCTCTTTTGAATGTTTAGAAGTAGACATAATGGGGTTGAGAGCTGGCAGGAGATTGGAGGAAAAGAGGATCAAACGTTGAACCGAAGATCTTTTTTTTTTTTTTTTTTTGCCGGTCATAACTATGAACCTCCTGTTGAGCTTATCACATACTGAGTAGCAGGAAGTTGAGATGCGGTGTTGAGTTATGGGCTGCCACATGACAGCTCTGTGAATCTATGATCTTTAAATTTGCATCCTGAAGCCATGAATCTAAAGTCTGTTCAAATCTACAAATTTAAGAAGGCAAGGCAAATTTATGTGAATGTTCTTAAGAAACATTTATTTATTTTTCTACCAAAAAATGTTCAAAGATTTCCCAGAAATGTGAAATGTGGACATCAGAAGTTTCACTGTGAAAATATTATTTTTCTCCACATTTTCAAACTTTAAAACGGGTCAATTTTGACCCGCAGGACGACACGAGGGTTAATCAATCAGAGTGAAGTTGTTTCAGGCCTGCTCAGATGTACCTACACTTGAGGCGGTACTTGTTTCTCCAGGGGTAGTTTTCCTGCAGAAAGATTGTCCGCCTTAAATGGCAAGATCCTGCAGTGGAAAAACAGTTTCAACGATTTCAATTCCAAGGATGATGTAAGACGATCTGATTGGACTGCAAATATCGAGCCACGTCTGTTTACCAGCTAGTTGCCATCACACAAAGGAGACAAGAGAGCCGAAAGCCTGTTTACTCTCGAAACAGATATAAATCATATCTTCTGACAGAAGAGTCTGATCCCGATTCAACTTATTGATTAAGGATTCAGCGCAAATCTTGCCTGAAAAGAGTTCATTTTCAGTCGTATCAGATCATCTGCAAAATTGCGGGTCTCGGTACTTCAGTGTGAGACTGAAAAACAAACGGAGAAGGCGATCGATACGGCAGCAGCCTGCAGCAGAAGTGTAGACACACCATGCAGCTCCGACCTCTCGCCAGTCCTTTAAACACCTCTCCTCTCTCTCCCTTTCACTAAACACTGACCTCAGACCTGTGAGTGTCGACAAGCAGCAGCAGCAGGTCTCTGATGAGCTTGTAAATTCTCTGCTATCGATCCGCCTCTGGAGGGTCTCTCAAGGTGTTTTTCTGGAATTTTACTTTCCTTTCGTTACATCCATCAGAAAAGCAATGAATCACACCCCCTTAATATTGTGAAAGCATAATATCCTGGCAAAAGCACCGCATCTAAAGCTACACAGACAGTAAACAATGAAGGTAAGAATAATAATAATATGTGATTGACAGCCACAGATGGATAGAAAGATAGACTGACAGCTCCTAATGACTGGAATTATTACAATCACCGCTAGCATTATTATTCTGCCCGTTCTCCCATCGTGCTCCTCTGTCTATTAAAAAGAGCCCTAATCTAGGAGGGACAAAGCAAAATGAACTACATGGGAATTACCTTATTCATGTGAAGGGTTTCAAATGAAGCATCAGTTGGAAAAAAGGCGCCACTTCAGCTCATGACGGATAGCTGGATGGAAATGCAGATAAGTGATGCTCCATTCTGGACACAGATGGGTAATTTAAGCACTTACTAGATAAAATTAGATCACTTTTAAGTACACCATCCTCTCCACTAAGAATAATGAACGATTATAGGAGCATTTTTACCTGAAAAACGAGCTGGGATTACAGTGCAGTGCTTTGCTTTGAAATAACACATCACTGCAGAGTCTTTCAGCAGTTTGAAGAGTGTCAACTAAATTTGTTTTCATTTCATGGGATTTTTAAAAGCATGAATTTCAAAATCAACTATGAGGGCTTAAGTCAGATTCTACAGATTGAAGGAAGTCGATTTTCGCCTTAAGTCAGAACTCTGGAGAAAATGTAAACAAAGCGATACGTGCATCAAGATATCGATCAGTTCTTCATGCAAGACATAAATACCAATGATTTTCCTGCATGTAGGAGTCATTTTACAAGAAGATAAGAGAATATGTTGCACTATTTTTACAATTTGATCTAATAATGTTGGTGTTTCATCCTGTTCTGAAGGTTTTATTACATCTACTTTAACTTCCATGGAAATGGTTTTCCTTTTCTTCCAAGCATCAGAAGAGTCTGACTTACGCTGGGAGCCATAATGAAGGACAAGAACTCTGATGTAAGTCGAAGACCCCTGTACTCAAAACATAATGTTGTATACTTAAGACACTGTAACTGTTAAAATATATTAGAAACATAGCAACACGTAACGGTGTAACATGCATGAAATCTGTCACAAAATAATAGGACAAAGTGTGAACTTGTCTGGGCCTGTTCTCTGTAAAACATGACCTAATGACAACCTAATGGGGTGTGATCTAGGGGTGAAATATGATAACCTGATGTCAAGATCTGACCAATAGATTTAGAAAAGTATAATGGTGTCTACTAAGACCTACTCCTGGATTTTCTGTCAACAATAAATCCTGCTGCCTCTCAATGCCGACTTCTCCTGGTGATTCTTTGAAGATCTTTAAAGAATCTTTGTAGACGTTTGAACACGGTCAAGTCTCAGACTCTGGCCCATGATTTGGGACTTTGTTTCCACGTCCAAATAATTTTTCAGATCAGGGGGAAAAAATGGCAGAGAGATTCTACTGTGACTTTCATTGTCAACGGCTATTACCATGCCCCATTTATGTAAACACTCCACTGCTTTGTATGCTGTCACTGCAACTCTGTATCAACAGAGTTCCTCGCTCAGGCAGAGCTATGTTTTCAGTTTGTCTGTCTGTTTGTCTACAAGCAGGGTTACGCACGAACTACCTGGTGCAGATTGCTTTCAGCTGTGAGACACAACACTGGATGTGGCAGAGGACGGCACTCTTTGAATGTCCTTCTATTGATTTTAAAAAGTGCTGGTAAACTGTATTTGCCTCTGTAATGGTTAAACTTTGCAACAAATCCATTGCCATCATGCCTGCCACACTGTGGGTGAACATCTGTATGGATCAAGATCAACTATGGTTTGTTACACAACAACTGCTGGACATTTACCAGTAAACAACTGCAGGCTACTAGACCACGGAACTACTCTACTTGATCCCACACTGCTGGCTGCAACACTACAAGTCACTGGGTTGTGTAACTGCTTGCTACTGCTGCCAACCATACTGTTGACTACCTAATGAGTCACTAGATTGCCTGACCACTGGCTACTGCTGACCTCTAGAGTGAAATGTCACTCATACTACCACCCACTAAGGTTCACTATTTGGGGAAAATGCCAGATTTTGATACTTCTGACAGATATTGCAATTTCATCTATAGTTCAATGTTTGCTGTGTAACAGACTTAAAAAAAGAAAAGCACTCAGAGAGCGCAGTCCTCCTCCAAGGCTGCTCAGTCGTATCATTGATGGCTGAAATTTTGACAAAATTCATGGCAGAAATCATGGCAACATAGAATGTGTCCATTTAATATAGATAAACCCACAAACTAAATGACCTTACATTGAGCACAGACGTGTGTTCTGCAATGTGTACGTTATGTACGGATACCGAATGACCTAAATATGTAGCGGGTGGCGGGAATTGATGGGACTCAGAAACACCCCCACAGTTTAATCAACTGTTCCTTGGATCATTTCAAATGGGTAAGTCCCAATAAGTCCTCAGCGGTGGATTTGTAGTAGGATCACAATCATGTGATCATGTATTGTTCACTTGTTGTCATGGTTACTGTGACGCCGTGACGCTATCTCGCAATGATACAGAAATCTTTAACCAATCCGTGGATCCAGACTACAAGCTGCATCACTGCCAGAATCTAATCACTTGGTCCTTGTGTCATTTCTGATGTTCTATGAAAATTTCATCCAAATCCGTTAGTCTGTTTTTGAGTAATGTTGGTAACAGACAGACGGACAGACACCGATTGTCACATGACTCTGCCACGTTTCTTAGTAGAGTCACACCATCCAGACTGTGACTTACAAAAGGACGGCAAGAATTTGTCTAGACAGTTTGAACACAAATGGACGAGGTGTGGCGATTAAATGAGCTTCTGTCAGCCACTAAACTGTGTTTCTACCTGCTACCGGTCCACGTCACTGCTTTTTACTGCCGCCTATATCACTTCTGGACACTAACCACTTGGTGGAGGAACATTACTAGCAGATTTAGTGGAATAAATGTGAACCAAAGACATTAAATTAACGAAAGCATTCACTTTGTCTAGTTTTACTTCATCTTAATACAGAGCACAGACACACTGCTAGCTGAAATAGTGCATGTACACAGGCAGCTAACACAATGTTCTCTGTGGACGCTCAGACATTAAAAGGCCATTTGTTTACCAGAGGGACGTTTGTGCTACAGGCAACAATTAGTACCAACGCACCACTACACACATACTAAACCCACTCTACCCAGTTCCAGTGGAAACTCTCTCATGGTGAGCTCAAATAAAATGCAGCTAATTAACTCCCGGACTTCTGAACAGACACATTTTCTCCACAAACACACACATGAACTAATTTACCTCTGAAAACATCTGGAGGGAGCCGACAGGGGCGGAGGATGAGCACCAGTCCAAACAGATGTGCGATCCGCCGGCAGCTCTCCTCACCCAGCTGCAGAGCTTCTATCACACTGCAAAAACTCTGAATCTCACCAAGTTTATTTGTCTTATTTTTAGTCTAAATGTCTCATCCTACTTGATTTAAGATAAATTCACTTAACAAGAGACATTTCAGCAGATGGAGGGACTGTTTTAAGACAATGCATCTTAAATACCTTGTTAAGTCAAACAAGCTTTAACAAACTCTAAATAAGTTTAACTCTCGTGTCATCCTGCAGGTCAAAATTGACCCGTTTTAAAGTTTGAAAATGTGAAAAAAAATATATTTTCACAGTGAAACTTCTGATGTCCACATTTTCAACATTTTTGGGAAATCTTTGAACATTTTTTAATGGAAAAAAAGAAATGTTAAAAATGTTTCACAAGATTATTCACAAAAAATCAACCAAAATCCAGTGAATTTTGCTGGATTCTGGTTGATTTTTATGTGAATGTTCTTAAAGAAAATATTAGAAGTTTTACTGATATGTATGGAATCACTTTAGATATTTTTAGGAGTTTTTGGAAGATTTTTACTCATTTTTTGAAAATATTTTCAAGAATTTTTTGCCAAATTTGGGGGATTTTTAAAAAAAAAATTATTATTATTATTATTATTATTATTATTATTATTATTATTATTTTAATAAAACTTTTCAGGGAAATTTTTAAGGAATTATTGGAATTTTCTTCCTGAAGTTTTTGCAAATTTTCAGAGATTTGGGGAATTTTTGGGATTTTTTTTTTTCAGACATAGAAACAATATTTTTTGATGCCAGTAAATGAAGACAACAGGAGGGTTAAGACCACAAGATGGGTTGAGTGAGTTGAGTTGAGTTTTATTTCTTGTTTTTAGAGGGGCATTTTTTCCAGTGCAGGGCTGAGGAGTTATCGGGAACACCATCTCAGAGCTGGCAGACGGGTGCAGCATGGAACAGGCTGAAGACATCCCATTATACAGCGGGGCGCAGACAACTGCACCTGTCTAGATAACACACAGGACTGCAGGCTGCAGTGATGCTGGGGGCTGAGAACGCACACCATGCAGACAGATACGGGGTTTTATCGGACCCCTGCTCACGTGTAGATGTCCTCTGTCTCTGCATGTACAAAAAAAAAAGCAGTGGTCTTCATTTTTCAGGCCTGAGGGTGAACACAGGTGTCCACACACAGACAGAACTCCTGTTAGCTGCTCTGTTGAGCTTCAGAGCTGAGCTGATGCCAGATGAAGGGTCCTGTGGTAATTACCTTGTCTCCTAGCCTGTCCAGCACACACACAGACACACACACACACACACACACACACACACACACACACACACACACACACACACACACACACACACACACACACACACACACACACACACACACACACACACACACACACACACACACACACACACACACACACACCTGTGCCACTGCTGATGGCAGCACAGACTGAGGACATGCAGCTTCAGCACTCCTTCCGGTAAATAACACTCCACCTACTGAGGGGCACTCTGGGAACATCTCACACACACACACACACACACACATATACACACACAAACACACCTATACACACACACACACACCTTAAGTCCAGAGCTGACTTCTGCATCATCTCCTACACTGTCGACAGGAGCTACACAGCTCAGGATAATGATCATCCCTGCTATATTTAGATGTTCACCTACACTAGCGTTCAAAGGTTTGGGGTCACCCAGACAATTCCATGTTTTCTCACAGCTAACACAATGTAGCATTAGAACACAGGAGTGATGGTTGCTGGAAATGTTCCTCTGTACCCCTATGGAGATATTCCATGAAACATTTCCAGCTACAATAGTCATTTATCACATTAACAATGTCTACACTGGATTTATCATTCATTTGATATTATCTTCATTGAAAAAAAAAACAATGAGGACATTTATAAGTGACCCCAAACTTTTGAACAGTAGTGCAAACACGCATGCTCTGTCTCATATTGAAAGTAGAAAGACTGACTGAATGCTGCTGACAACACAGACTATAGTTACTAAACCCTATATTCTAATAAGGCCTTTCACAAACAAGAGTTTTGCTGACAAAGCAAAAGCAAAATACCCAGAAGGCAAAATATTAGGAAGCCAGACAGCAACTCCAAACAGAATTAAAGTCCAGTTAGGACAAAGTTAAAACAACAACAAAAATACAAATTGCAATGTCACTATAAATAAATACAAATTGAAGCAATAAAGTCATTATAAATTATAAAAACACAGCATCACAGAAAAACAAATCTATTTAAAAAAAGTGATTTTGTGAGTCTTTTTTCTTCAGGCAGGTTTCTCCAAAGTCACCTTTAGATTTGAGCCTCAACTCATATTATATCAGCATTTCTGAGATACAATTTGGGGCCAAAATGATCAGGAAAATCTAAAAATGTATTTTAAAATCAACAGGGAGTCAGTGGAGAGCAGAAGGTTCAGCTGCTGGAGGGACTTCCAGTAGACTAACCTGGGGGTGAAAAACTATGGCTGGGCTTATGCAGGTCGAATGTGAGACTTTAGTTCTGATGGTTCTTAACTGAAGGAAGCCAGCAAAATTCACTGGATTTAGGTTGATTTTTATGTGAATGTTCTTAAAGAAAATATCAGAAGTTTGACTGAAATATATGGAATCACTTTAGATATTTTTAGGATTTTTTGGAAGATTTTTACACATTTTTTGAAAATATTAATAGAATTTTCTTGCCAAATTTGGGGGATTTTTTTTTTTTTTAAATAAAACTTTCAAGGCAAACTTTTAAGGAATTATTGGAATTTTCTTCCTGAATGTTTTGCAAATTTTTAGAAATTTGGGGGATTTTTTTTTGCTGATTTTTTGGATTTTTTTTCAGACAAGGAATTGATAATTGGAAGGTATCGGCATATTGGTTATTGGCAAAAAATAACACAATATCAGATATCCCTAATAAAAGACTGTATCTTATGTCGAATAGCAATAAACACAAGGTAGCTTTAGTATATTTGTGCACGTGTAGGACAGGATTTATGGTGAGATTCTAAAAATAAAAACGCAGACAAATGGCGACCAGAGGATGATAAATATGAACTGTCTGCACACACACACACACCAATGTTCACTGTCCTGCAGAAACCACAGCAGGGATTAGAGCTGCTCTGTGTGTGTGTGTGTGTGCGTGTGTGTGCGTGTGTGTGTGTGTGTGTGTGTGTGTGTGCGTGCGTGCGTGCGTGTGTGTGCGTGTGCGTGTGTCCGGCTGTCCACAGCTGCCTGCAGCCCTCGGAGGTGAGGCTGCTCTCTCCAGCAGCGTGAGGTCCAGTCAGAGGCCAGGCTGCTCAGGATGCCCTCAGTAAATAAATGATTCCACCTGTCAGAGCCGCTCAGCTTCAGCTTCACGCGGCAGAAAGACCGTCTTCCAGTCAATTTTTATGTTGGTGTGTGTGTGTGTGTGTGTGAGAGAGTGAGAGAGAGAGAGAGTGACGGGCAGCAGAGGGCAGAGCAGAGTGTGAATACTGTTAGCTGAGTTTGGCTTCGACCTAAACCCTGACAGAAACACACTCTGCTTTCACTGTTCTGTCAGCCTGTCAGGAACGCTGTAGCTTCAGAAACTTCCTGTCAACGCACACAAAACTTTTCACCTCTGGCAAACTCATCAGCATCAACTTTAAACCAGGGGTGTCCAACATGTGGCCCGTGGGCCAAAACCGGTCCTCCAGAGGCTCCAATCCGGCCCTCAAAGTGTAAAAATCCCAGAGAAGACATTAACTGCAGATTGTAAATTAGTAAAACTATAAATTTAAAATCATTTCTAGACCATGACAAGTTGTTTTGATCAGAAAGTGAAATACTAGATTGTTCATTGTTCTTTTGTCATTTTCTGTTTCAATTTTGGAATATTTTGTGTTGTTTTTTTGTATTTTTTTTGGTCAGACTTCTGTTGTTTGTCTCATATTTTTGTCGTTTGTTTCTCGTTTTTGTTGTTTCGTGTTTCCTTTTTGTCTCACTTGTGCTTTTTGTCTTATTTTTGTCATTTTGTGTTGTGTTTTTTTCATTGTTTTATGTTGTTTTATTTGTTTTGTGTTTCTTTTATGTCTCACTTGTGTTTCTTGACTAACCAATTGTTTTGTTCCTTTTTTGTCATTTTTTGTCTTGTTTGTTTTCATTTTTTGTCGCTTTGTAACTTTTTTGTCAAATTTTTTATCATTTTGTTTGTTTTTTTCATGTTGTGTCTCATTTTTGTAATATTCTGTCCTGTTTTCGCAGTTTTTTGGCGTTTTTGTCTGACTTTTGTCATCTTGATCATAAAGTAAAATCCTCTGTGGTTCAGTTCCAGATGACTAAATGTTGTGTTCCTTTGTCGACACTCTGTGATCTGGAAGTTGTAATGTGGAAATGATAATCTGAGGCTGAATGCTGCTGAAATTTAACGTATTTTTCTTTCGAAATTTCAGGTTGTTCATGAGGTTTTGTAAAATGATAATTCCTTAAATGTGAACATTTTCAGAATGTACTTTTTGCACTACAACAAAGCAAACATTTGGAGTTGTGTTCATTTTCAGGGTATTATGCTGTGATTTTACCGGTCCACTGGAGATCAAATTGGGCTGAATGTGGAACCTGAACTAAGATGAGTTTGACTCTCATTTCTTAAACTGTGCTTTTGTTTTTGTTGGAGTCGTCCCGGGGGAAACGCTGCTGGATGTGATGGATTGTGTACAGGAGTGTGTGAGGAGTGTGGATGACTCACAGCCAAGGTGTGTGTGTTTATTTATGTGTCGGCATGTTTTACAATATGTATGAGCGACCGTGTATCCATGATGCCCGAATGCACCCTCTGTGACAGCGTTACCATGGTGACTGCATCACCGACAGGGCCGGAAAACAAACAAACTGAGGAAGATATGCAGAGGATGGAAAGTTCAAAGCATCTTTAAAGCATAAGGAAGCATTGAGAGTGAATGATATGCACCCCCTACGGCAGCGGGGGGATTAGATTTATTTTTTTCTAGACCTGATGAATGATTTAATTCTTCTGGACAAGGTTAACTGGTGTGGATGGCGGCTGAATGTACCTCCAGCTGGGCGTCTGGATCTCTGAATGCCACTTTAATGAGAGCTTTTCAAACATTTCCACCTCCAGGCCAGGCTTTGACGGATGAGCCTTTGTCACGCCGAGGAATGGGGTGAAGATAAAAGAGAGAGAGGGAGGGGGAAATTAAGGATGAAGGAATGACGGCAACAGAGTAATGGGGCAACTCTAAACCTCATAAGTATGATTTTTACTGTCCTTAATATATCTGCAGCGGCTTTAATGGGACCGTTGATCAGTCCCAACGATTATTCTGTAAAGTGCTGAGGCTTCAAGTTTCCAAACCTTGTAAATAAAATGCCCCTTGGACAACTTAACACCCCTTTAAGATATTTCTCCAATTAGGATTAAGGAGACATGAAGAGGACAAGTTGAAAGTTCCACAATGGGAGGAGTGAATGAAGTGTTTCCAGGCGAGCTGAGGGACTATAGTGAGAAGGCTGACTCTTATAATTCTCCTTTGTGGTGTTGATTTTTCCCAGCAGATGGTGTGAACGGTCGTCTGTCTGTGCGTTGACAGGTGAGCCTCCGAACAACACCCTCAGGGATGAATGCACCACAGGTAGATGGATTCTGTTCAGTCAGACCCTGATACTCATGACAGCTGGCCCTATTACGGCCCTGAATCATGACGCTGCCGTAAACCGAGACGTGAAAAGATACACCGTTACGTGAAGCTATCACGTTTTATGGGACCGCCAGAAGTCCAGCAGCCAGACGCATGACAGACGGATGGATAGACCCGCCATGAGACGTTTATATTCACTATCAGCCATGAGATAACAAGAAGAAACACACACACGACACACTGGTTTTAAACAACTATGCAGGAGGTCCTCGGTTTATGACGACCTCAACTTACGGCGTTAATCTGAACTGGTTTCGTGGAACTAGTTGGCGAGTGGAACGGATGAATACTGTGTGTACAGTAGTCAAGTGGAGCTACAAGAGCTATCTCACAATGATACAGAAATCTTTAACAAATCCGTGGATCCAGACGATTCATTTCAGTTCAATTAAATGTACATTATTGTCCCACTTGGGGAAATTTATCTTGGACTCACAAGCTGTGCCATCAATGCCATCTCAACAACTACAAAACAGTATTGCACATATCCCAAACATTACACACAACACATACATACACCATAGTAAAAACACTACAAGCTGCATCACTGGTCCTTGTGTCATTTCTGACCTTCATAAGTACCATACATAAGTACCGTTTTATTAGATCTAATTTCACTTCCATGGAGATAACTCTGCTTTGAAGCACGGCCATCAGAATAGTGTTGCCAACTCCTCAGTAAGGAAAGACGCTATTGGCTGTCCTAAAAGTCGTTAAATGACGTCATCGCCTAATTTGCATAATTGGCCATGCATGTAATTGTAATGGATATTGTAGGAGAGAGGAGTAACGTTGTGGGAGAGACACAAAGTGAGTAAAAAACACCCAAAATGTGTTTAGAACTAGAGGCTGTGTGAGTGAGATGCAGTGGTTTAGTTTCGTATTTTAGTAGTAAGCTGCTTTTGTTCAAGAAATCCCAATCAGTGTGGAATGGAAGAACATGCACAAACCTTCATTTACATCCCATAGTCGTGTGTTTTCCGTCAAGGTGTGCGTCTGCTCGGCCACTCATTAGACCTGGAAGTGAAGGATGACAGAGAACAGGGTGAGTTTAACTGACTGTGTTTTTCCATAACAATACAATCATGTTGGAGATTCATAAGAGCTGATCTGATTCCTGTCTTGTTGAATTCCAGACTTTAACTATAGATAGATGGCAGAATGTGAAATGACCCATAAATCAGCAGTGTCTGTACAGAATGTATTTTAATCCAATGTGCCGCTAATTAATCTGACATCTGTCTGCCGTCATCGCTGTGATATTTCAGTCATTAATAATAATAATGAGAGTTTATTAAAGGCTCATTCTGGCCCGTCAAACACACTTAAAAGCAATCCATGGATGGACAACATCATTATTCAGTATTCAGTGGAACTAGAGCTGGATGATTAGAGTCCAGTACTTTCTCAATATCCGCTCGTCCACACAACTTCACAACACTGACAGTTCATCAAAACGTCAACATTTCAAGTCAAATCAGCAGATTCTTGGTCTCTAACAACCGTCTGGAACACGAGTTTAAACCATTTTCTCACTCACAGGGCTGATAAAGTCAACAATAAATAGAAAACAGCTGAACATTAGATGATTCTTGGTGCAACACACTGTTGTCCGGCCACAGCGATACACTAGCTGTAAGTGTATATTTGTGGGAAAATGTCCACACGTTTTTGTTTTGTGCAGTTCATTATCACAGTGGATCTAAGAAACAACATTCACTAACAATCCTCGTCTATTCTCATGCTTAAATCTGTCGCATCAACCCTGTAAAACCCAAATATATTAAAAAAAATGAGCAAAAAATAAAAGTCCAGTCCAGTAAAATCTGAGCAGCTCTTAGTAGAAGCTGCAGAGTGTCGGTGACGACAGAAAGTGATCCAGCAGAACTCTGTCTGGTTATGACAGCTGTCAGATAGAGATCCATCTGTGTGATTAGCTGCTGGACGGCCGACTGTAGTCTGGGACCGATCGATGCCCGAGTGTGTGTGTGTTTGTTGGGAAGGACACACTTTGTTGTATTTCTTCCCAGAATTCTTCAGTCCATCAAAAGGCAAACAGAGGTGAAGCAGAACATTTATATGAAGGACTGACCTTCATTCAGCAACACCTTGCGGAGCCATTTTCTGCTGCTGGTCGTCCAAACAAACAGCAGAAACTGAAGCATTCAATGTGTCTGACATGTTATTGCAGCGTGTCCTTGGCCAGCAGCCTCGGTTAGAGCAGGTCCATTCAGAGCTTCACTTCTCCAGGACCATGAACCCAGAGCTGCTCCTCACAGCTTCCCCATCAGACCGTCTCTCTCTCTTTGTTGGACATTCAGCTCAGTTAACGTCTAGATATCTCAGAATGGGATCATCTAGGGCTCATTTTTTAACCTATCTGCTGTGACTTAAACTCACTCCTCTGCCCTGAACATAAAACACGTCTTTGGGATCATCACTGCAGGTCCAAAACTACTTCCAGAGCTTAAAGGATTTTCTCATGTCACTGTTTAGCTGGTTTTAATGCCACTGATCTGTGACAGGGGTCAAGGGTGTCCAACATGCGGCCCGTGGGCCAAAAGCGGTCCTCCAGAGGGTCCAATCCGGCCCTCAAAGTGTAAAAATTCCAGAGAAAACATTAACTGCAGATTGTAAATTAGTAAAACTATAAATTTAAAATCACTTCTAGACCATGACAAGTTGTTTGGATCATGAAGTTAAATACTAGATTGTTCTTTTGTTGTTTTGTGTCTCATTTTTGTAATATTTTGTCTCGTTTTTGTTGCTTTTTTTTGTCTGACATTTCTTGCTTTGATCATAAAGTAAAATATTTTATCATTCAGTTCCAGATAGCTGTGACTAAATGTGTTCCTTTGTAGATACACTGATCTGGAAGTTGTAATGTGGAAATGATAAACTGAGGCTGAATGTGTTGAGAATGGTTTTATTTTTCATTAGAAATTTCAGTCTGTTCATGATGCTTTGTAAAAAGATAACCCTTTAAATGTGAACATTTTCAGAATGTACTTTTTCCACTAAAACAAAAGAAATATTAGGAGTTGTGGTCATTTATAGGTTGTTATGCTGTGATTTTACTGGTCACTGGAGATGAAATTGGGCTGAATGTGGAACTTGAACTAAGATGAGTTTGACACTCCTGGGCTAGATACAAGAAAGTGCAGTAAAAAGAAATATGTGGGGAGAAGCTTTAAATTAGAGAGGAGAAAGTATAACGGAAATCTATTTCTTCCGTGAAATGCTATCCATAGAAGGTTACAAATGGTGTCGACACGGAGATTATAAAGGCTCAATATGCTGGATATAGCACAAATTAAAATAGCTGCTGCTGTCATGAAATATAGAACAATTTTCCATCATCTATATGAGTCTCTTTTTCTAAACACTCCAGCTATAAAGACATCAGTGACGCTCAGTAACGCCGTACTTCATTTCTACCATTCAATAACCAGGCCTTCATTAAATCACTAATTAAAACAGCCACAGTCATCGCTGAGAGTTTACAGATCGTCTTCCATCAGCTCAATTTGGCTAATTGCCATTTGCGACAGCGCCGATTGTAGTTTCATTTAATTAAGGGAAGAATTAATAGATGAACCCATGGCGAGAATCATAAAGGTTGTGAACGAGGAAATCGGCGCTCGGCGTTCAGGCTTGATGGATTCCAGATCAGAAGGAGGCTCATTTCGTTTAATTTTCAATCGACAGCTGAAATAAAGCTGCTACTTGTATACATGACTAAATGAGACAGTGCTAGGTCTGAAAATAGTAAAAGAATAGCTGAATCGTTGGATTAGAACACCTATAGTTTTCAATTATTTGGGAACAATTTAGAGCCACTAATGGACTTTTCTTCCATTTTTAGCCATTTATTCTGCATCCAATCTTTATGCTAAGCTAACAGCCTCTTTGCTTTGGTTTCATTTTCATTTAGAGCTCTGAATGATTGGGCGTTTTGTGGATCCTGTGGATTGTGGAACCCATGGATGCTTGGTCAGATTGAGATCTGGCGAGTTTGGAGGCTGCGTCTGTACCTGGAGCTCTTTGTTAAGTTCCTCCAGCTGTTTCTACAGTATGGCAGGATGCATTGTATTTTCTCAGCAGTAGAAGCTAGATATTTAGCTCGCTGTTACTGCTGACCAAGAGGACAAACTGACTGATGGAAAACAGTCCAAAGAATGACTCTGATCCTGATAATATGAGGTAGAGTGAGACATTCAATCAAGGCTGACGATGGGATGAAAAGATGGAAGATAGAAGAGAGGACATAGCTTTGCTCTCCCCATTCTTTAGGTCAAACGTTCTTTTGTCCCAGTTTTTTTAGACCGTAACATTAAATGTAAATCAGAAGACTGGGAGGAGGTTTCCCAGCCAGACGCTGCTGTGAGCCCTTCACTGCATCCGTCCCATGATTCATAGCGCCGTGCTGGAGGAGGTATTGGACTGTGTGTGTGTTCGCTGTCAGCTTTTACAGCCCGGAGTTAAGGACCTGCTATCGGCTTAAAGTCAACACCGCTGCTATCCACATTTGTATCGCCCTCCCCTGTTGTTTTAGTGCCTGAGAGAACTTTATGAGCCATACATCAGCTGCACCAGGTGATGCATAGAAGAAGCCGTTATCCATCTCGCTACTGCCATGCAGAAAGGTTAAGACTACATTTATCTAGAGAGAAGAGAGGACACACACAGCAGGATATGAACTGCTACAACAAAATGCTGCACTTTTAAAACATTTTCTGGCATAAGATGTGAAGAAAAACACAAAGGAAGGAGCCAGTGTGGGTTTAAATCCATCAAACAAACACACACATCCACAATCCTCGGCTGTTTTAACCCTCATGTCGTCCTGTGGGTCAAAATTAACCCATTTTAAATGTTTAAAATGTGGAAAAAATATATATATTTTCACAGTGAAACTTCTGATGTCCACATTTTCAACATTTTTGGGAAATCTTTGAACATTTATGGTGGGAAGAAAAGAAATGTTAAAAATGTTTCCTAAGAACATTCACAAAAAAAATCAACCAAAATCCAGCGAAATTTGCTGGATTTTAGTTGACTTTTATGTGAATGTTCTTAAAGAAAATATAACAAGTTTTACTGATATATATGTAATCACTTTAGATATTGTTAGAATTTTTTTTACTCATTTTTTGAAAATATTTACAAGGATTTTCTTGCCAAATTTGGGGAATTTTCAAATAAAACTTTTAAGGGAAACTTTTAAGGAATTATTGGAATTTTCTTCCTGAAGGTTTTGCAAATTTTCAGAAATTTGAGAATTTTTTTGCTGATTTTTTTGGAATTTTTTCAGACAAGGAAACAATATTTTTTGGTGCCTGTAAATGAGGACAGCAGGAGGGATGGATGATCTTTTTTAATCGTTTTGGATCTCCACTGAGGAGACACTTCTGTTGATCTGAGGGTTTATTTGTGCAGCTGAACACAGAATAAACCCTATTTGTTCATTTACAGAGGTTCTCTGGGTTAGGAGTCTTTCCTAACGCTGTGTTTTCAGTTTAAATGTCATCTGATGTTTTTCATGCACGCTATTCATTGTTTCCATGATACGATGTTATTAAATGTCACAGGAGTGGGCGTTTAAGATTGATGATGCGAATATTAAGGATGAAAAAAGACACTGACAGGACTGTTCATAGACAGTTAAAACGTCATAAATCACTCAAGATTAAAAAGTTTAAATTATTTGATTAATTATTTTACAAAAATTTAAAAAAAACGCGTTACGATCTCCTCAAACTAGATATTTTCTTTGTCTCTTTTTTTGTTTTGTTTCGTGTCATTTGTCTCATTTTTTTTGTCATTTTTCATCTCATTTTTGTAATATTTTGTCTTGTTTCTCCCTGATTTTTGTCATTTTGATGATGACGTAAAATCCTCTGTGGTTCAGTTCCAGATAGCTGTCACTAAATGTTGTGTTCCTTTGTTGACACTCTGTGATCTGGAAGTTGTAATGTGGAAATGATAAACTGAGGCTGGATGCTGATGAAATTGAAGCTAGTTTTCTTCAGAAATTTCAGGTTGTTCATGATGTTTTGTAAAAAGATAATTGCTTAAATGTGAACTTTATTACACTAAAACAAAGGAAATATTTGGAGCTGTGGTTATTTATAGGTTAATATGCTGTAATTTTACTGGTTCGGCCCACTGGAGATTAAACTGGACTGAATGTGGAACCTGAATGAAGATGAGTTTCACACCTCTGCAGTGAAGGCTTCTCAGTGATGCAGAGAAACTCAGAATTGTTTGTTTTTTATAGGATTTAGTGCAAAAGGTTAACTTTTGGCTCATTTTTTCAATGAAACAGTGATTTTGGTGAAATATCATGGACAAGGTTTGGAGTTTTGGTGATTTTTTTAAAGAAAACGTGCATTTCAAACCTGGTCTGGGGTTCAGCATTGAAATAAATCTCTAGAGAAAGGATGATAAAGGACGGCCTGTAGGAGCACCAGATTTAAAAAAGGCTTATTAATAAAACACTGACTGTGGTTCACCTGCAAAATGTCACTGAAATATGTGTAAAACAGCTGTGCTTGACATCTTAAACAGATCAGCTGGGATGTCTGGCGGATGCCTCATGTCACATCATTGATCAGACTGCTTCATTCTGGCGTCTCTGTGGTTCAGCTGCTCTCAGAGCTGCTCAGTCAGTCATATTTCACAGATATCATTAGAAAATAGAGATCAGACCATTCTGAATCTTTACATCTAATCTATAAACTGATTAACTACGACCTCTACATGTCGTATCCTGATACCTCCTCCCCAGCTCAGTTTCCTGTTTGAGAAATCCAAACACCAGCATGTGTAATGAGACCATTATTCTGAGTAAAGGCATTCTGGGAAGTCTGGAGGGTAATTACTTGGAAGGTGTGGATGAACTGGACACTACCGTCCAATCAATACTGGATTTTTGGGGCTGGAAGCACAAATAGAGGGACAATTCGAACAAAAGAGCTACACAGCGTTAGCCATGGCGACGCTGTAGAGGAAAGAAGGCGACCAAAACCACAAGGAAAATGAAAATCAGAGATGTGGAGAGACAGGAACAGTGAGTGCTGAGGAACCTTATCTCTGCAGGACACATCATCTTATAATACGCTGCAGCAGAACATCACGTTACTCTTCTCTGCTCTTTAGACAGACAGCAATCAGTGAAAATGTCCATTTCCCTGTTTTCAGGTTTGTCAGGAGTCATGGCTGAGACTAGAAAACTGCTTCATGTTTAGGTAGACGTTGTCAAGTGATGCACTTTAAAACAGGACAGTGATATTTGAAATTAAGCTGAGGGCATTTTGTTGGAACATGGCAAGCAATAAGGAATAATATCCAATATTTACAGGAGGTTTTACTGTTTGATTTCATATCATACTGTATAACCAACCAAACACTGACATGATCTCACACAAACACACACACACATTATGTCATGGTAAAGCAATCCCAACAACAACAACTGGTTTAAAAACGCTAGAACTGACCTTCCTCATCACTTTTCATTTCTCACTTAGAAATGTCCTTATTTATGAAAGAAAAGCAGTTTTTCCATAAAGATAGCATTAAATGAATGATGAATCCAGTGTAGACATTGTTAATGTGGTAAATGACTATTGTAGCTGGAAATGTTTCATGGAATATCTCCATAGGGGTACAGAGGAACATTTCCAGCAACCATCACTCCTGTGTTCTAATGCTACATTGTGTTAGCTAATGGTGTTGAAAGGCTCATTGATGATTAGAAAACCCTTGTGCAGTTATGTTAGCACATGGATAAAAGAGGGAGTTTTACTGGAAAACATGGAATTATCTGGATGACCCCAAACTTTTGAACAATGGTGTATATTGGACTGGAAGCAGCGTTTTAGACTTATGGCATGAAATAAACATAAACCGTAACCAAGAACAACCACAACTATGTTTCTTTCTGTTTATTGCAGATTTAAGGAGAAGCAGCTCCTGAGAACGATCTAAATAAGCAAGTAGCAGGTCAGTATTTGTGTCACGTTGGCCTGAATTCACTCATTTCCACAAAGTAAGGAGCTGAAGTTTCAGTTTGTCAGTGTGTCAGATGGTGCATGCAGGACACCAGGACCACATGTAGGTGTGATTAACACTTCTGATATCCATCACCTCCTCACTTCTGTTGGCTTTCTCCT
Organism: Amphiprion clarkii; assembly: GCA_027123335.1. NCBI lineage: Eukaryota > Metazoa > Chordata > Actinopteri > Pomacentridae > Amphiprion > Amphiprion clarkii. The sequence continues at coordinate 2,344,594 of CM049590.1, read as the reverse complement.
CCTCAGTTTCTTGGCTTTCAGATTTAAGATAAGATAAAAGTTTAATGAAGCACATGGAAGTGGGTCGATGGAGCCGGCGACAGTAACACAACACAGCAGAGAAACAGAGAATACAAACGCCAAAGCAGGACGCATTAAACAACGGCAACAATGAGCAGCGTCATTGTAATGGATTGAAAAGAAATCAAGCAGTCAGACATGAAAATGAAAACGCTTAAGAACAATATGCCTCGCTGAGATGACGGCTCTACTAACGTTCCTCTGTGAAATGCCTCTAATGATGCAGTCGCGTGTTGACAAACCCGCCTTAGTGCTGCAGGCAGGACCGCTAATATCGTTGTGTTTCATCAAGGACTCATCAGAGGTTCAACTGCAGGATATTCTAAAGGAATAAATCCACAGACTGCTTTCTAGGATATCTTGGATGTTACATCTTCCCACAGGCGGCATTCAAAGCCTAGAAAACTAAATGTTTTCAGATGGGAGGCAATTAGAGGAGACATAAGCTGTGAGATGAAATGTGACCTGATTTGGCCTCGACTACGACAAAACTCACGGATGTTGAAGAACATCAAGAAGCAAAATAAAGCATCGTTGCCTTCTGATGCTATAGATCAGGGGTATCAAACTCATTTTAATTCAGCTCAATTTGATCTCCAGTGACCAGTAAAATCAGAGCATAACAACCTATAAATAACCACAACTCCACATCTTTCCTTTGTTTTAGTGAAAAAAGGACATTCTGAAAATGTTCACATTCAAGGAATTATCTTTTTACATCACGTCATGAACAACCTGAAATTTCTTTAGAAAAATAGGTTCAATTTCAACAACATTATACTTCAGTTTATCATTTCCACATTAGTTTGTGTCCTGTGATGGACAAAAGTTTTTTCTCTTGTTGTTTACTTTCAGTTTTCATTCATTTTATGCTTAGATTAGCTTGATTAAGGTTCAGCACCAACATTAATTGGTTGGGGTTTGGAAAAATATCATAGTTTGGATCTAAAACATGATTGGTTTGGTAAGAAGTAGCGACAGTAAAGCAGTAAAATCACTGGCAAAGATGCACTGACTAGAAGCCTATTTGTGATACATTACAAACAGTTTAGTTGTAGGGGGATGTAGTTTTGTAGAGACAGTCTCTCCCAAATGTTGCACACATTTGAACTAATCTGGCTCTTGTAAATCACTGGGGAATGAGAGTGATGGTGGATGGACGAGTTTAGAAAGACCAACCTGAAGCCAACTGAGGCCAACTGCATTACCATGGTAGGAAAAGACATGTGGATGGATATATCTGAGGAAAGACTGAAGAAACAGTCGAGGATGTAGGATGTCAGAACAGAAGAAAACTCCTCCTATATTCAATACGTAGCTGTTGTTCTTTTCCTGAAGATGTCTGGTCTATAACTTTTGATGCCACCAGCCTCAATCCACTAAAACTCTCCCAAGTTCTTCAACTGACTTTTCTTTAAAACTCTCTCAAGATTCCTGCCGTCATCCCTGCTGCTTGTGCACCTTTTCCTACAACACTTTTTCCTTCCAGTCAACTTTCCGTTAATACGTTTCGATACAGTACTCTGCCAACAGCCAGTGACCTTCTGTGGCTCCTTGAGGATGGAGTCTATCTCTTTATGAACAACTTTAAAGTCAGCAGCCTTCCCAATGATAGCAGTAGACTGCACTAGACCCAGAGATGTACGGGATTTAAACTGTTCTAGCAGAAATTTACTCAAACTTGGTGTAAAATACTCTTTTCAGATGCTGAATTTTTGGCTACATCAAACAAAAAGGCTTGAAATATTTCACTTTCTTAACCCTCGTGTCGTCCTGCAGGTCAAAATTCACCTGTTTTAAAGTTTGAAAATGTGGGGAAAAAATATATTTTCACAGTGAAACTTCTGATGTCCACATTTTCAGCATTTTTGGGAAATCTCTGAACATTTTTTGGTGGAAAAAAAAGAAATGTTGAAAATGTTTCTTAAGAACATACACAGAAAAGTCAACCAAAATCCAGCGAATTTCGCTGGATTTTGGTTGATTTTTATGTGAATGTTCTTAAAGAAAATATTAGAAGTTTTACTGATATATATGGAATCACTCTAGATATTTTTAGGATTTCTTTGGAAGATTTTTACTCATTTTTTGAACATATTTACAAGAATTTCTTGGCAAATTTGGGGGATTTTATTAGTACGTTGTTTACCTCGGCTGAGCGAGCCAGCTTTGTCCTCTGACACAATAATCACTGGAATTAATCAGCAGAAAAAGCTGATGAGTTATTTCTCCCCTCAGCAGGAGCTGATCTCAGGTCAGACTGGGTGTTATGAGTCAGAAGGTGTCATTTTGTTGTTAGGGTGTTGGTAAAAACGTAGAAGGGACTTGGAAATGACAGATTTGGAGTATTTGTGGTAGAAACCATAAACGGAGCAGAGAAACAGCTCCGACCTTCGAACTCTTAAGTTTTATCGATTGCCAGAAACTGTGTTCCCCCAGGCAGGACTGTTGCTAGGCGCTCAGGATAGACACGAACTGATGGTTTAAAACCCGACCTGAAGACGTGTTTTCAAATGAAGTAACTCCAGCATCCGACGGACGGACACGAGCTGCTCAGGAAAGACTGGTTTGTGTGCTGCTGAAGTGGGAGGTGGAGGTCAGAGAACACGTTCAAGAGCACATTCAGTGGGAGGAGAGAGGCTCGTTGATAACAGTGAGGTGAAGACAAGGTGTTGTTTCGGCACAAAAACAAATAACGCCGTCAGTGACCTTGTTTGAGATTCAAGAGAGAAACCGGCAGCTTTGGAACAGATCTGAGTTTTTAGCAGAGATAAACTTTGATCAGCTCCACAGAACCAAAGATAAACACTGCTTTATGAAGGTTGCAACACGCTTCATGCACATTGTGTTATTCTTGCTCTGCCATCGAGTCATGTGACAATCTGCGTACGTTTGTCCGTCTGTCTGTCTGTCTGTCTGTCTGTCTGTCTGTCTGTCTGTGTGCAGCATTACTCAAAAACGGATTTGGATGAAATTTCCAGGGAAGGTCAGAAATGACACAAGGACCAAGTGATTAGATTTTGGCAGTGATGCGGCTTATAGTCTGGATCCACGGATTTGTTAAAGATTTCTGCATCATTGCCAGATAGTGACACAGTGTCACTGTAACCATGACAACAAGTGAACACTACATGATCACATGATTGTGATCCTACTACAAATCCATCGCCGAGGACCACGAATAAGCTGCTATTCTCTGACAATTAACAATTAATGTAGAAAATAGTTGTGAGATGAACTCATATTGAAAGCAGTGATTGTTGTAGCCTCAGTTTAAAATGAAGCTGGTATCAGATATGTCAGTGCCTGTGAGGGAGCATGGATTATAAAGAAATAACTCTGAAAGATGGACTGCACAGAGGAAGAAAAGGCTCATGTGTTATACCAGATGCTATACGCAAGATTCAGTGTTATTATATGCATTATTTATCAAAGGTACTTATTGTCCAACATGTATTTTAGCTGTTATCTGCCACTGTTTGCTTTGCATTTGATTTACTGTAAAACTACAAGGTAATTTTTAACTTGAGCATCATTTACTGCATAATGTAACCCAGACAATTCATTTAAAACACGTTTCAGAAATGATTCTGGTGAAACTCTCATCACTAATGAGGGCTGCATGACCAAGAAAAAACAGAAAACCTTGGAAGCAGCTGTGCAACAAAACAGAAATGGCACACGCAAGGTTAACCCTGTGCATCATTTGTTAGAGGAAAAATACACTTTGCATAAATTAACAGCACAGCTGCTGGGCGACGCTGAGCTCTTTCATGCTCTGCAGCGGACACGTATTCAAACTTCAGCTAAACCACAGCGTTTGCAGTAATTACTGGAAAACAGCGAAGAGCTTTTCCCCTCCACTCGCTGCATTTCTATACGCTCACCGTCTTCCCTGAAATATGACATCAGGAATCTAGAATGATGGATGGTGACAATGAACTATCTAGTATTTTACTTTATGATCATGGTCTAGAAATTATTTGAAATTTATAGTTACAGTCTGCAGTTAATGTCGTCTCTGTAATTTTTACACTTTGAGGGCCGGATTGGACCCTCTGGAGGACTGGATTTGGCCCACGGGCCTCATGTTGGACACCCCTGTGTTAAACACTGAACCAACTACCTTTCTTCAGCTGTTTATTGGCAAGGCTGCATTTATTATCATGACTCCAGACCAGGAATCGTCACTGCAGAAACAAACACTGGAATTAATGTACCAGCTCAGAAAACTTGCCCACATCGTCATCATTTCCAGCCGTCCTTGCAGAAAGTCAAACCTCTGAGTCCCACTGTGAGGTAAAAGTCCCTTTAGTTCCAGTTTAACTTTCAGCTCCAGTCTTCTGAGGGCTCCGAGGTGTTTGATAAATACAGACCCTGAAGTGCTGCTGATTTTCAGCTCTCCCTAAACAATTCACTCTAACCTGAACTGGGCTTTTACTCCAGCAGTGACAGGAGCAATCAGGAGGAAAACAGCAGGCAGAGCTGTGGAATCTGTTCAAGAAAAAACCCACTGAGCAAGTCTAGAGCAGGTGTGTCCAACATGAGGCCCGCGGGCCAAAAGCGGCCCTCCAGAGGGTCCGATCTGGCCCACAGGACGACTTTCTAAAGTGTAAAAATTTGTAAAAGTATAAATTTAAAATCATTTCTAGACCATGACGAGTTGTTTTGATCATTCTTCTGTCATTTTGTGTCTCATTTTTGGAATATGTTGTCTTATTTTTGTCTTTTGTTGTCTGACTTTTATCGTTTATCTCATATTTTTGTTGTTTTGTTTCTCATTTTTGTCGTTTTTGTTTTGCTTTATTCATTGTTTTGTGCATCGTTTTTGTCATTTTGCTTCTCACTTTTGTCATTTGTGTGTCATTTTTGGAATATTTTGTCTCATTTTTGTCTGATTTTTATCGTTTGTCTCATTTTTTGTCATTTTGTTTCTCGCTTTTGTCGTTTGTGTGTCATTTTTGTAAAATTTTGTCTTGTTTTTTTTTTTTTTCTTTTTAAAAAGTAAAATACTATATTGTTCAGTTCCAGATAGCTGTGACTAAATGTTGTGTTCCTTTGTAGACACTCTGGGATCTGGAAGTTGTAATGTGGAAATGATAAACTGAGGCTGAATGCTGCTGAAATTGAATTTATTTTTCTTAAGAAATTTCAGGTTGTTCATGATGTTTTGTAAAAAGATAATTCCTTAAACGTAAACCTTTTCCTAATTAACTTTTTTGCACTAAAACAAAGGAAACGTGGAGTTGTGGTTGTTTCTAGGTTATTTTGCTGTGATTTTACTGGTCACTGGAGATGATGTGGTCTACAGGTTTGTGGAGTTTTCAGTAGGGAGTCCTGTGTGTCTATACATGCACCTCATCCTACTCTGACTGGAGATAACAAAGCCTGTCTGTCCACACTTGAGCTTTACTGTTCGCCTTATCACACTCTGCAGGTGGAGGAGTCTCAATGCAGTGACAAAGTGCACGTAGCCTGAGCTTTGTTGCTTTTTCTTCTTATCACCGTCATCATCTGAGTGTTATTCACGGCTGGAAGTACATTCAAGATAACGTGTCCAGAGATATGAAGACATTCCTTCATAAAATATACATTATTATTCTCTCAAACAGTCACAGTTCTTCCTGTTTGTCTTACAATTTGCAATATTTACTCTTTGCTCAAGCCTTTTCCCGTCATGCTAATACGACAACGCACTTCCTTGTGTTGTTCTCATTTACATGAACCCTTGTAAAGCTGAATAAATTAGCAACAAAGCAGCTTAGCATACAAAGGCCCCTCAAGCAAACAGACATGCACCTGAAGGCCTCATGTATGCTCAGAGACCACAGCGAGTGTTTATGTTGAACGTACACGCCGCTAAAAGCGATGCTGCGACACACTTTATCCTCCAGCCACACTCCTAATTATGGCTTCTAATGTGGGACCAATTAGCAAGAGCCATCAAAATGTACGGCTGCGCAATTAGATTTAATTACATGATAGAAATATAGCTGACAGCCAGACGGGATGAGATGAAGAATCTCGAGCACTGCCCCGTCTTTGAATGTCTCAAACCAGGTGATGCACTCCACATGTAGCCACATCTGGCATCTTCTCTGAGGCTGAATGTGTCGGGGTTTGTGACCACAGTGAATAGTGTGATTTGGCTGTGAGCTGCAGAGTGTGGAGGCCGACCAGTCACAACAACTGAGCTCTCTTTTCCATCCACTGCATCTGAACACAACAGAGTCACAATGACTTAGATCAGAGGAGTCAAACTCATCTTAGTTCAGGTTCTACATTCAGACCAAGTTGATGTCCAGTGACCAGTAAAATCACAGCATAATAACCTAGAAATAACCACAACTCCACGTTTTTCCTTTGTTTTAGTGCAAAAAAGTGCATTCTGAAAATGTTCACCTGTATGAAGGTCTGTGGAGCCCCTAAAGGCAGAACTAGAGCACCCAGATATTCACTGAGTCCTGTCATTCATAAAATTATACACATCATAGCACTCAGTAGACTGAAGTATTAACTGGATTATTAGGCTGACTGCTTATTGGCTTTTATTTGTTTGTTTGAATACTTCAGGGATCAGATCACTTCACGCTTGCAGTAATTACTGCATTAAGCACCAGAAAAAAACCTCACGGTTCTCCAGAGGAAACATCTGGATAGAAGCTGGATTCATCCTCAGTACGACCGCTTTGCTCGCCGTTACATCGCCGTGGAAACTGTGAATGTGTCAACAGCCGCTCAGCTGTTTGCTTGTAGATAAGCGTTAAGGTTGACTAGAAGATGTAAATAATTAATGAAGCAGTGAACAGCCCACAGTTCTGAAAGTCAGAGAAAGGCACGAGACGGCGTCTGGAAGCAGCTTGAAAACTGGTGTGAGAGTTATTGAAGCTGTGACACCGAAGGAGACGGAGCCGACGTCACATTCAGAGTGATTGTTTTCACAAAAATCTCAACAAAAGCAGCTTCTCATTTCTAGCTAGATCCCATCACTTTCTGTCCACAAGCGTTGCTGAATCTAGGAGCTGATTTTAATGTTTCCAGCTGAAAGCTTTAAATTAGGGGTGTCCAACATGTGGCCCGAGGCCAAAACCGGCCCTCCAGAGCGTCCAATCCGGCCATGGGACGACTTTGTGAAGAGTCAGAGAGAAGATATTAACTGCTGATTGTAAATATGTAAAACTATAAATGCAAAATAATTTCTAGACCATGATCATAAAGTAAAATACTGTTTCTGTCTTTTGTTATTTTGAGTCTAATTTGTGTACTATTTTGTCATGTTTTTGTTGCTTTTTGTCTTTTTTTGGTCTGAGTTTTGTCATTTTGTGTTTCCTTTTTTGTCTCACTTGTGTTGTCTCTTTGTTGTTTTGTTTCTTGCTTTTGTCATTTGTCTCATTTGTGCCATTTATCAAATTTTTTGTCTACCACGAATGTTTATAAAACTGAAACTGTGAATAATTCCTACTTTTGAAAGAAAATTTTAATCGTTTGAAGACATTTTAAAGTCATTTTGGACCCATTTTTAGTCATTTTTAGTCATTTTTTAACCCATTAACTCATGTTGGACAGGTTTTGAACAGTTAAGGAGGTTTTTTTGAGCAGGTTCTGGACAAATTTGAGTATTTTCTAGTCATTTTGCACATATTTCGGGTCATTTTTGACAAATTTTGACAAAATTTAGAGAACACACTTATTTTATGAGGTCAAATTAGAGTCCATGGATCCAGACTATAAGCTGCATCACTGCCAAAATCTCATCACTTGGTCCTCGTGTCATTTCTGACTTTCACTGGAAATTTCATCCAAATCCGTTAGTCCGTTTTTGAGTAATGTTGCTAACAGACAGACATACAGACAGACATACAGACAGACAGAAAAACATATGCGATCGTCACATAACTCCACCATGTTCCTTGGTGGAGTAAAAATTAGATTTAGAAAATTAAACTGCAACATCTCTTGAAGGAAACAGAGCCATTGTTTGCACAGTTTCCTCTGGAACTACTTCCTACTGTCGGAATAGTCCCAAGGCTTCACCTCACAAATCTCAAAGTACCTCCATGTATAAACCGGAGCAGAACATCTGACAGGTGAGGTGAAGGTATCTGAGGAGGTTCAGGTCAGCTCATTCCTAAAATCAACACTGCAGGCATAATTAGGGTTGAAACAAAACATCCTGTGAAATAATTGTGAGAAAATGTCAACATCCTGGTTGTTTTTAAGTCCACTCCAAATGAACAGTTTCTATATTTTAATTGAGGGAGTTCAGTGAGGTTATGTACAGCAGTGTGGGTCCAGCACACAGCGATGCAGTGAATCTAATTTCAATGTGAAAACACACATACTGCTGAGTTTGGCTCGTAGCCGTACTTTGTCCATATTTACCTTTCACAGTTTGATCTCAGCTGCTTTCCTGAGTTTGTCTTTTCGCTTAATGAGATTTGTTCTGCTGATTCGTCGCCTCGACGATAACCAGGAGTCATGCAAAGGAGATCGAACGGGCCAGGATCTGAACCGAGACGCCATAACGAGCCCAATCTCTGCAGGAGAGCCTCATGCCCCGTCAGTAACTCGCTGTGTAGTAATGACTGTCCACGCCACTCTGCAGACGTCCACACAAACACCGCCATGGAGACATGTACAGCCATGTGTGGACAAACAACGGCTTTTCATTATGCTCCTTTACTCCACATGCACTAATGGCCAATTATTTCTGATTCTTTTCCAGCGCTAAACCCAGCGAGTGTTGCAGCAGCAGATCCCCAGCAGACTCCGTCCTGGGAACTGAGCTGCTCCACGGAGGCTTCGTGGAAAGAAGAAGGCCGCTGCAGCCGCCACACTGCAAAAACTCCAAATCTCACCAAGTCTATTTGTCTTATTTTAGTCTAAATGTCTCATCCCACTTGATTTAAGATAAATTCACTGAACAAGAGACATTTCAGCAGCATAGAGGGACTTCTTTTAAGACAATGCATCTTAAATATCTTGTTAAGTTAAACAATCTTGAAATTATCTTATTTTGAGTTGAATTTTACAAGAAAACTCTAAATAAGTTTAACCCTAATGTTGCCTGCAGGTCAAAATTGACCCGTTTTAAAGTTTTAAAATGTGGGGGAAAAAAATATATATTTTCACAGTGAAACTCCTGATGCCCACATTTTCAACATTTGTGGGAAATCTTTTTGGTGGAAAAAGGAAATGTTAAAAATGTTTCTTAAGAACATTCACATAAAATCAACCAAAATCCTGCCAATTTTGCTGGATTTTGGTTGATTTTTATGTGAATGTTCATGTGAACTAATTTTAGATAGTAATATAAGAAATCTTACCAAGCCATTTTCACTTGTTCTATTAGCAGATTTTTTCACTTATTTCAAGGTAAAAGTTCCTTGAAATAAGTTTTTTTTTTTTTCTTGTTTTGAGAGGGGCATTTTTTCCAGTGCAGGAGACGGGCTTCACCTAAAGCTTCCTGCAACACTGACATTTGTAGGAGCTAATAAAGCATAAAGCTGTATTTCACTTTCCCTTTTAAGAGAAACTGGCTTTCATCCTGGTTCTTAGCTGGTGGTTTTTCAATATCCACGATGCACTGTTTCCTGCTGAAATTTATTATGGTGCTGAAAAGCTGCAGCGAGACCCGGTGGCATTAAAACTCACCATTAAATCCAATAGCTGGGAAAATCTAAGAGGTCGAGTCAGAACAGACACGACCTTCTGTATCTATTTAGAAGAAGAAATACTCTGAGAAGATGGATTTAAATCCATGTCAACAGAAGTGGTTCCATGAGCGAAACTCAAACGTATCAAAGGAAAACTTTGTTGTTTTCAAGTTGGGTCAGATTTAATCCGTCAGAGCCACAAACCTGCTCAGTGTTTTAGAATTTAAATGCTGGAGGGAGTTTATCCATCAATTCAACATCCAACAGCCACAAGTTAATAACAATAAAGCATTTGAAAGAAGATTTTATGCAACATTTCATTAAAAATGTCAACGGCTCCTGACTAAAAAATGTCTCCAGTGTTCTTCAGATGCTGCAGCTCAATTCAACTTGTCATTGAGGGGAAGTCATTTGTTTTTCCACAACACTTTAAATATAATAGTTGATAATTTAGTAGTGATGAATGTTTTTGAAAAATACTTGATTTTAAATCAAATTGCCAGGGCCGTTTTGTTTCATGAAGCCAATAAAGGTTTTTAATCACTGCTTTAGTTAAGGTGAGCTCAAATCAACCAGGACTGTCTTATATCTTATATTTCATCTATAAACCGGACTATCCTCTGGAATTCACTGCCACTGGACATCCGTAATATTAACTCTATAAACTCACCTGTTCAACACTATCTATTCTCTTTAATCGCCTCTTTCTGGTATGTTTAGTTTGTATGTCTTCTGTTGTATTTGTTTTTCTTGTAAAGCGTCCTTGAGTGTTAAGTTTTGCAGTTGGCTTCATGCAAATTGTGTTTTTATTACTCTGCCAAGCAACAACGGAGTTATGTGACGATCACGTATGTTTGTCCGTCTGTCTGTCTGTTAGCAACATTACTCTAAAATGGACTAACGGATTTGGATGAAATTTTCAGGGAAAGTCAGAAATGACACAAGGACCAAGTGATGAGATTTTAGTAGTGATGCAGCTTCTAGTCTGGACCATCAATCCACCACTGAGGACTTATGGGGACTGGAAATCATACAAGGATCAACTGATTAAATTGTGGGGGTGTTTCTCAGTTTCATCAATTCTCGCCATCCGCTACATATTTAGGTCATGTGATCTGGTATCCGGACAGCCTGTACTCAGTGAAAGGTAATTTTGTTTGTGGGTACATCTATATTAAATGGACACATTCTATGGTGATCATCAATAATAACAATAATAGTAATAAAATGCTGCATTTCTACAAAAAAAATACGCTGCATTTCTGACAATGCCAAATAGGGGAATGAACAGCCTTGGCGGAGGACTGCGCTGAGTGCTTTCCTTGTTACTATTAAAATAAGTCAACAAACATACTAATTCACTACAAACTCAAACATAAATTCATTTCCCTAATCTGTGCACATTATACCAAAGACTGGAATGATGTTTGAAGTGTGTTTGGCTCATTAGCTGCTGCACATGATTTCTGACGGTCTTTGAACGCATCGCTGTGTTGCAGTTTGGACATATTGGTGACATCAAAGAGAAAATGTGAAGCTGAGAGGTGACGATGCCTAGAGCGTGCCATCAAAGTGCCTGTGTGAGCCAGAGAAAGGAACAGAACGAGGGGGAGACAAGAGGATTCGTCACATTTTGCATATGCAGCTTTATTTTCGTGGTTATTTGAATTTTTATCACTCCGACGGTGCTTTGAGAGCCGTCAATAACACACTCCTGTACCGTCTAAAACAAACATGAAACGCACCGCTGACAGTTCTCTCTTTCACAAAAAAAATCACAGCACATTGTGGCTTTTCCTCTTTTCCGTTCTGCTTTTTAACAGCAGGTTTGTGAGGAGGGAAGAATCCCCCTGAAGCCGGTGTTCTGATTGAAAAAGACAAAGCAGCCACTGACTCACTGGAGATGCATCATCTGCATGAGCGCCAAACAGAAATTATATGATGAGCCTTAAAGTGAATAACAAAGGAAACACAAGAGCTGAGGAGAGACAGCAGGGGTGTCCAACATGAGGCCCGTGGGCCAAAACTGGTCCTCCAGAGGGTCCAATCCGGCCCTCAAAGTGGAAAAATTCCAGAGAAGACATTAACTGCAGATTGTAAATTAGTAAAACTATGAATTTAAAATAATTTCTACACCATGACAAGTTGTTTAGATCAGAAAGTAAAATACTAGATTGTTCATTCTTGTAAATGTGCTCATTTTGTGTCTCATTTTTGCAATATTTTGTCTTGTTTTTTTGTCAGATTTTTGTCGTTTGTCTCATGTTTTTTGTTTTGTGTTTCCTTTTTCTCGCTTGTGTTTTTTTGTCCTATTTTTGTCATTTTGTGTTTTGCTTTGTTTGTTGTTTTGTGTGTTGTTTGTCTTTTTTTTCTTGTTTGTCCATTTTTTTGTTGCTTTGTAACTACATCTCATTTTTTTGTCTCATTTTTGTTTTGTTTCGTGTCGTTTGTCTCATTTTGGTAATATTTTGTCTTGTTTCTTGTCTTTTTTTGTCTGACATTTGTCATTTTGATCTAAAATGCTACATTGTTTATTGTTCTTTATCATTTTGTGCCTCGATTTTGTAATATTTTGTCTTGTTTTTATTGGGTTTTGTCTTTTTTTGTCTGACTTTTGTCTCATATTTTTCTTGTTTTTTTTTCTCATTTTCGTTGTTTTATGTTTCCTTTTTGTGTTGCTTGTGTCGTTTACCCATTTTTTGGTTACTTATATTCTTGTTTTTATAATATTTTGTCTTGTTTTTGTTGTTTTTTCTCTTTTTTTGTCTGACTTTTGTCATTTTTATCATAAAGAAAAATACTCTATTATTGAGTTCCAGATGACTAAATGTTGTGTTCCTTTGTCGACACTCTGTGATCTGGAAGTTGTAACGTGGAAATGATAAACTGAGGCTGAATGTTGTTGAAACTGAACTAATTTCTTTTCAGATATTTCAGGTTGTTCCTAATGTTTTGTAAAAAGATATTTTTTTTTAAATGTGAACATTTTTGGCATTAAAACAAAGGAAAAACTGGGAGTTGTGATTATTTATAGTTTATTATGCTGTGATTTTACTGGTCACTGGAGATCAAATTGGGCTGAATGTGGAACCTGAACTAACATGAGTTTTGGAGGAATAAGCAGTGGAGTAAGAGAAACATCAACAACTGGATTTGTTCCTGCCGATGTCACAGAGGACTGAGAGCAAAGGGAGAGGAAACACTGCAGCCACTAAAAATTCATTTTGTAAACCCAACAGTCCCCAGTGACTCCCATCGTGGTGCTTTCAGATCTCCTGTTCAGAGCAGCAGCCTCCTTATTCCCTGTGTGGATGTCAGACTGTCTGTTTAAAGAGAGGAAACTAAATCCAGCAGAAGGAGGGAGCTCAGAGTGACGACTGCACTCTTGAACTCAGCGTCTGATTCCACATGCTCGCTCTTTGCCTCTACATACATGCAGGTATGAGGAAAACGGAGCTCCGGCTGCCGGCGTGCAACGCTGAGGATGCCCAAAGCAAAAGCAAGAGGCGGTGTGTAGGTGTGTGTGTGTGGGCGTAGCATTGTTGTGTTCCTAACTATGTACCAGTGTATGTCTCCTACCAATTAGTGGGCCGCTGTTGAGCTCCCTTTACTCGTCAGCTCTGAACAATTTGCACCGCTGACGGATTGGGCATTGTTCCGTCTAAGTTAGAAATTAGCTGCGTATTTAAAGCTAGCGAGCGTGACCCTCAGCCTCTTGTTCCAGCGCTAGAATGACAACGCCAGACCCCATGCTTTGGGTGAAATGAAACGGAAAATGAACAAAGCTCTCAGAGAAGACGTCTTAATGAGTCTTAATTATCTGTGCCATGGTGCCGAGTGATACTCCAGTCATGTAGGACGCACTAATCCCTCTAACTACATGTACTCAGTAAATATTATCGACAGTCGAAGAAACTCTGAAGACAGTAGGTTCACTCCCACACACCAATCTGTTTATATAAAGGTCCTGTGAACAGAACAATCCTTTCATGCACTGTTTTAGTTGCCAAAAAATGACCTTTCTTCTTTTCCTTGGTTTCCCACACTCCAGAGCACATTGGACGAATTTCTACCTTTGAGTAACCAACACCTCCGTCATTTCAACCAATCACGTGCAGCACCAACTGTAGCCACTGATGTATTACTGAGCATCAGTATTAAACACATCCAACCATCAGCATCTGCTGCTGAAAGCCGAAGCTCACCTCAGTCTGCAGCGTTCAACACCTGAGGCTCTGTTTCAGTCAACTTTAACACCGACTGCTGCTCATTTCTTCATGAGTTTTTAACAAAAACTCAGTGAAACCAAGTGTTCAGGAGCTTTAAAAGCTTTTTCAAAGGACCTTTAACAAAATAAACCCCCGATCAAAATTAAGATCAGCTGAAAAATTGCAAGAAATTGCATTTTGCACTGTTGGATCTTAAGAAGGTAGAGCTTCAAAATGCAACAAGAAGAAATGGGAATGAGAGAAAAAAGAATTGGACAAGGTAATTTATTGAAAACTGCATTTAACCCTCCTGTTGTCCTCATCTACAGGCACTAAAATATATCGTTTCCTTGTCTGAAAAAAATCCAAAATTCAGCAAAAAAATCCCCAAATTTCTGGAAATTTGCAAAACCATCAGGAAGAAAATTCCAATAATTCCTTAAAAGTTTCCCTGAAAAGTTTTTACTTTTTTATTAAAAAAATCCCCCAAATGTGGCAAGAAAATTCTTGTAAATATTTTCAAAAAATGAGTAAAAATCTTCGAAAAAAATCCTAAAAATATCTAAAGTGATTCCATATATATCAGTAAAACTTCTAGTATTTTCTTTAAGAACATTCAAATAAAAACCAACCATATCCAGTGAAATTCCCTGGATTTTGGTTGATTTTTTTTGTGAATGTTCTTAAGAAACATTTTAAACATTTATTTTTTTTACACCAAAAAATGTTCAAAGATTTCCCAAAAATGTTGAAAATGTGGACATCAGAAGTTTCACTGCGAAAATATATTTTTTCCCACATTTTCAAACTTTAAAACGGGTCAATTTTGACCCACAGAACGACACGAGGGTTAATAAAGTCACCCATAAGTGGGAGATAATCACCCAACAGAAAGACTGCTTTAACATAAAGCTTCTTCTCAAAGTAAAATGACTTCATGTCCAAATGTTCCCTCATTAACAGCTTACATGTAAAGTACTATACGCTACACAACCATGGAGTGTGGCCTGCAGAGCAGGCGTTAAATTACACAGGCGTAGGAAGGCAGGTCATTACACTGTATGGAAGATCATTCTCTCTTCTATTCAGCCAGCCTTGTTTTACTCCCTCCTCTCATTTCATGCACAATAACCCTGTGAGATGAAGGGATTACAGCAGGACTGATACAACGCATGAACTATTACTGAATATTTTACAGCAATTCCACATTAAATTTTTAATTACGTTTTAAATGGGCTGATATGTAGAGATTCTTTCTAACCGCCGACTTCAAAAGGTTCTAATACGATCAGTAATTTGAATTTATTTCTGTGCAAATATCTTTACCGAAAGCCTTTGGGTGGGCTTGTTCCTGACACGGATTGAACACGTGTTTACACGGCTCTGGGCTGTTGTCTCAGTTCAAAGACGTGTTCGAGGATTTTTATGAAGAAATAATAACTGAGTGGGTGTAAATTACGCTTGATTAAGTAATGATGGCTTTCCTTTTCTGTTGAATTTGTCAGCCCTAAAATGAACTAATTTCATCCATCCATCCATCTATCCATCCATCCATCCATCCACCATCCATCATCCAACCATCATCCATCTATTTATCCATCCATCCATCTATCTATCCATCCATCCATCCACCATCCATCTATTTATCCATCCATCCATTATCCATCCTCCATCCATCATCATTTATCCATCCATCCATCATCTATCCATCCATCCATCATCCAACCATCATCCATCTATTTATCCATCCATCCATCCACCATCCATCATCCATCTATTTATCCATCCATCCATTATCCATCCTCCATCCATCATCATTTATCCATCCATCCATCATCCATCCTCCATCCATCATCATTTATCCATCCATCCATCCATCCTCCATCCATCATTTATCCATCCATCCTCCATCCATCCATCCATCCATCATTTATCCATCCATCCATCCATCCATGCATCATTTATCCACCCATCCATCCATCCTCCATCCATCCATCCATCATTTATCCATCCATCCATCCATCCATCATTTATCCATCATCCATCCATCCATCCATCATTTATCCATCCATCCATCCATCCATCATTTATCCATGCATCCATCCATCCATCCATCATTTATCATCCATCCATCCATCATTTATCCATCATCCATCTGTCCATCCATCATTTATCCATCCATCCATCCATCCATCCATCCATCCATCCATCCATCCATCCATCCATCCATCCATCCATCCATCCAACCATCTAATGTTCCACTTGTAATCACCATGAAATCTGGATGTCTAGAGGAACAGATGAACGTTGAGTGTCGTCATTCAGTTTTATGATGCTACAATACATGGACAGGTATGATCCAAAGCTAAGTGACTCTTGGCTGGCAGCTAAAGGTCATGTTCATCAATCACACCCTGCAAAGTGAAAGGTTAGAGGCTTGTCTTGATTTTTTGGCGATGCCAGCTCCTGTTGAATCCCACCAGCAGCACTTAGAAGTCAACTCACAGCGATGTAGGGGGGAGAGGGAACAACAAGCTCAGTCTGAAGGAAAACAGCAAGAAGAAGAGAGAGACTGGAGAAAGGTGGGGGACCTACAGCTCTCTCTGGTATGCTTTGATACTGAGCTTTGTCCTTGAGCTTGCTGCCAGCAGAAGATCCCATGGTAACCTACCGCAGGAAACAAAGAGCTCCTGAAGCATCACCCTGCACCACAGCGAGCAGCATTAAGAAGGTGGAACTACTGTCCTTAACCTGACTCTGTGCTGCTACTGTACTGCACACACCCACCTGCTGCAAGGAAGGCTGCCAGCACCCATCCAGCCGCCCACACACACACACACACACACACACACACCAGCTGAAATAAAGTACCGCTAACAATTCACAGCCACTCTGATCTCTCTAATCTCTGCATGTACGACACCACTCTCTCTCCTGGTGGATTCAAATCAAAGCTCAGTGTCTGAACAGGCAAAATAATAAAGGAGAAAGTTGGGAACACATCACACTGGAAAAGTTTTTTAGCGCTGCTTGTTGCTTCACTGTCAAAAGATTCTTCCCTCCTGCTGCTTTTAGATACGGCCCAAAACAAATTTCTGGATTTTGTTTTGTTGTTTTGTTCACTACACTGCAAAAACTCAGAGTCTTACCAAGACTATTTGTCTTCTTTTCAGTCTAAATGTCTCATCCCACTTGATTTAAGATAAATTCACAGAAGAAGAGACATTTCAGCAGATGGAGGGACTTGTTTTAAAACATTGCATCTTAAATATCTTGTCAAGTCAAACAATTTTGAAATTATCTTGTTTTGAGTTGAATTTTACAAGAAAACTCAAAATAAGTTTAACCCTCGTGTCGTCCTGCAGGTCAAAATTGACCCGTTTTAAAGTTTGAAAATGTGGAAAAAAATATGTATTTTCACAGTGAAACTTCTGATGTCCACATTTTCAACATTTTTGGGAAATTTTTTCACATTTATTTGGTGGAAAAAAAGAAATGTTAAAAATGTTTCTTTAAGAACATTCACAAAAAAATCTACCAAAATCCAGCAAATTTTGTTGAATTTTGGTTGATTTTTATGTGAATGTTCTTAAAGAAAATATTAGTAGTTTTACTGATATGTATGGAATCACTTTAGATATTTTTAGGAGTTTTTTGGAAGATTTTTACTCATTTTTTGAAAATATTTACAAGAATTTTCTTGCCAAATCTGGGGGATTTTTTTTAAATAACAGTTTTAAAGGACATTTTTAAGGAATTATTGGAATTTTCTTCCTGAAGGTTTTGACACTTTTCAGAAATTTGGGGAATTTTTTTCTGATTTTTTGGATTTTTTTCAGACAAGGAAATAATATTTTTTGGTGCCAGTAAACGAGGGTTAATACATCTCAGATTAGGAGGTTACATGAAAGCAAAATCTATTTTTGAGTGAAAAACTGCTATTTTCTTTAGCATGTCTGGCTTATTTTAAGACACCTAAGCTTGACAATCCTGGTCAAATAGAGCTTCAAATAAGTTTTTCCAGCTAATTTTAAGATCTCAATATTCTAAATATCAGATCTTATTTCAAGAAATCTTACCAAGACATTTTTCACTTGTTCTATTGGCAGTTTTTTTTCCACTTATTTCAAGGTAAAAGTTCAAGTAAAAGTAATAAGTATTTTTTCTTGTTTTGAAAGGAGCATTTTTTCCACATCAGCAACACACAGGCATTCTGGAAACACATAAAGCTGTGGAAAATGTTAGCAAATCACTGTTTACACCTGCATGAGTTACTAATAGCAACCATTTAGCAGCATGCTGATGAGTGTTGGAGTGTTTTCACATTTTCTCTGTGTGTGTGTACTAAAGCTGCTGCACTGGAAACCCTCCTGAAGGAAAACCTGCCAACATGTCCAAGGCTGTTCTCTTTTGTGCACTCTGTCAGGTGGAAACTTTATGTTTCTAAAATGTCAACTTTTTCACAAAGGAAGACTTCTTTTTTTCAGCCTTCAGCAGAATGTACTTTTGACCCAACCAGTGGGTTTTGAAAACTGTTTGAAAAGACGACGGTTATAGAAACTTCTCAAACAACGCATGTAGCCATAAAGGTAACGCAGGGGTGTCCAACATGCGGCCCGTGGGCCAAAAGCGGTCCTCCAGAGGGTCCAATCCGGCCCTCAAAGTGTAAAAATTACAGAGAAGACATTAACTGCAGATTGTAAATTAGTAAAACAAAAAATTTTAAATAATTTCTAGATCATGACAAGTTGTTTAGATCAGAAAGTCAAATACTGGATTGTTCTTTTGTTGCTTTGTCTCTCATTTTTGTAATATTTTGTCTTGCTTTTGTTGTTTTTTTTGTCTTTTTATGTCTGATTTTCATTGTTTGTTTCTTGTTCTTGTAATTTTGTGTTTCCTTTTTGTCTCGCTTGTGTCTCATTTTTGTCATTTTGTGTTTTGCTTTATTCATTCTATTGTGTTGTTTTTGTCCTGTTGTTTCTTGCTTTTGTCATTTTTTGTCTCGTTTTTGCCGTTTGTCCATTTTTTGTCACTTTATAGCTTTTTGTCTAATTCTTTGTCTCGTTTTTTTTTGTTTCGTGTCGTTTGTCTTTTTTTCTTCATTTTGTTTCTTGCTTTTGTTGTTGCCTGTCTCATTTTTGTAATATTTTGCTTTGTTTTTGTTCTTTTTTAAAATAAAATACTATATCAGTCAGTTCCAGATAGCTGTGACTAAATGTTGTGTTCCTTTGTCGACACTCTGTGATCTGGAAGTTGTAATGTGGAAATGATAAACTGAGGCTGAATGTTGCTGAAACTGAATTTATTTTTCTAAACAAATTTCAGGTTGTTCATGATGTTTTGTAAAAAGATAATTCCTTAAATGTGAACATTTTCAGAACGCACTTTCTTTGCTCTAAAACAAAGGAAACATTTGGAGTTGTGGTCATTTACAGGTTATTATGCTGTGATTTTACTGAATGTGGAACCTGAACTAAGATGAGTTTGACTCCCCTGAGTTAAGGTTACAGCTTGATTTACACCAGCGTTAAAAAGTCTGGGGTCATGTTTTCCAGTAAAACTCCCACTTTTCTCCATGTGCTAACATAACTGCAGGGTTTTCTCATCATCAATGAGCCTTTCAACACCATTAGCTAACACAATGTAGCATTAGAACACAGGAGTGATGGTTGCTGGAAATGTTCCTCTGGACCCCTATGGAGATATTCCATTAAACATTTCCAGCTACAATAGTCATTTACCACATTAACAATGTCTACACTGGATTTATTTGTGCTTCTCACCTCCGTCTGTCAGGTTTGCTGGCCTCCATGAGCTCCTCAGGCGAGGCGAGGGAACATTCCAAGGTGAGAAGAACTCTGGATCATTCCCAGCCTCCACCCCGGCTCCTCTAACTTCCCTCTGGACTCTCAGTCTTTCCTCCTGGCAGCCGGGACTCCAGAGTCCCTTTTATCATTTCCACTTCAATTGCAGCCGCCTTGGCGACGGGAGCCCCGACTGCACTGCGCATTTTCAGAGAAAGACGAAGCTCCTCGGCTGGCCAGAGCGCACACACTGGGCTGATCCAGCAGTCCTACCTTGATAATCTCTTGCTGCCTGTCTGAGTCCGCCCCTATCTTCCTGGACAAGGTGTGAGTAATGAGAGTGGGGTGTGAGCCAAGCCGTTTGGCTGTGTAATCCTGTTCATAATGCCCTTCATTGGAGGGCCAGGGGTCATAAATAAGCGGCGAGGCGAACGGCATCGGCTGGGAGGCAGCGTGGAGGCCATTGGCGGATTGTAAATTGGTGTTGCCCGGGAGCAGGGGAGGGGGCACGGTGCTGATGGTGGAGAGGGTCACTCAGTGCCAGACTGAGACTGCTGCACACACTTATTATGCTGGAGGTGTGACGCTGGAGGGTGGTGATGGCAGAGCTGTCCAGGGGTTATGCTGACTGCTGGACCTTGTGATGATAGGAGTCTCCGTGGGGAGATGAGGAACAGCGTCCCACTGCAGATGTACTCTCTCTGTGTGTGTGTTAGTGCGTGACTGTGTGTGCACGTGAGGCTGTCGGTGTGTGTTAGTCTGCCGGCTGCAGGCGTTTTTCCTGCGAACGGAGCGGATAGGTGCACATTTGCAAGTAGCAGCAAGGTCAGAGCGGGCCTCGTTGCTCAGTGTTAAAATGGAGGACAGGAAGGAGGAAGGTGGGAGGAGGCGTCATCACTGTCTCTATCAGGGGTGGGGGGCCTCCAGGGACCTGAGCCCTTGCCGAGTCCTTGAACTCCTCTCTTTTGTGGCGGCTCACAAACAGAAAATAAATGAAACGCAGTTGTACGGATAGAAAACGGCAGAACACTGGATCCTCCATGCAGCGTTTTTATCAAAGATACATTCGGTGGGAACTGTTTAGCTTTAATTTAATGCTACAAGAAGTTTTTCTGATATTTTGATAGTAATAGTCAGCCTTTTTACTTAGGGTTTCTTTACAGAATATGCATTAAAAACAGGTGTATAGAAATGCAACGTAGGACCTGTGCTTGACCTGCATAAAGACCTTTTATTTTATTATCCACAATATGAGGTCAGCTTTCTTGTGTGCGTAAATATACGAGGGTAGTTGGCTATTAAAGCTCACATTACACACTCGCTTTTTCTCTGAGAGTCATTCTTAAAGCTCCAATGTTGTCAAACTTGAGGATTTTTCTGCTTTTTATAGAAATCTCAGTATAAAATCTGAGATACTGTGATGGACAGTTTCACTTCTTTCTGACGTCTTAGAATGTGAAAGATGACTTTCAGGCACTAGAAGGAACGCTTCGTTTCCAAATTTTATCGTTAGCTACAAAAGTTAAAAGCAGACAGGCTTGAATCATTCAGAACATCTGGGTGTATGTTGCTCAAGGTAGGAACTGACAAAGAATCATGGGAAGAACATTTACTGTTACCCTCTAAGTTACCAACATTAAATAGATACAGGGAGATGCAATACAATATTTTACAAAATGGTCATATATCCTCGTGTATTTATAGTAAATACGCAATAGGAGCATCCCCAAGCTGTCCAAAGTGTAAAACAACTACAGGAGGTCCTTGACTTACGTTGGAGTTCTGTTCCTACAGATTGATGTAATTTTTGCCGTAAATCGGAACTCAGGAGAAAATATAACCAAAGCCGTTCCGTGCGTCACGATATGATCAGTTCTTCATAAAGTCATGAACACCAACAACTTTCATGCATGTATGAATCATTTTACTAGAAGATAACACAATATTGTAATGGACTGATGTTGTTGTTGATGTTGAGGTTTCATTGTTTATTGTTCAGTTCCAGATTTACCTGATGTCAGTGAACGTGCCATGTTCAGTTAGCTCACCTCTGATTGGCTGAGAGTCAGCAGTAGAGAGAGCTGGGAACGGCGGCTAATTCTGGAGCTAAGTTATGGGGTTTTTCTAGTTATTCTGGCGTTGGCTACGGTCCACAGTAGCCTGTATGAAGGTTCAATAAACCAGCAGAGAACCAGATAAAGTCTCACTCATTCATCACAGAGAATAACTACAATATGTTGACCTACGTTGACCCGCATCAAAGGGTTGGGTTGGTTTCGATCCCTCTTTATTCAACTGTGGAAGCCTCTAACATATGAGGTTATTATTATAGAGAGACTGAGGTACTGTGTTGGTGGTATAATTCATCTTTTTACAACAAAACGGACAAGACAGACTTGGTTAAGGGATTGGTCTGTCCAGGTACAAAAGAACCTCCTGGTTGCTTTATTCTTGTCTGTATCTAGCTAATTATTATTATTTGTTGCTGAGTTGTATCTTGGACCCACTAAGTCAGCCACTGTGAGTTAACACTATGATTTACAAACGAGTTCTTCACATACAAAACAAGCTCATATTTATGCCTCACTTTGCCTCTTTCCACTTTGGATCTAAAAGACTAAAAAGTCCCTTCATCTAAGCGTGCTGCCTGCAGCCCACCGCCGTGCCGCAGCGTTGCCCCTTTAAACTGAAATTAGCCCTAGAATCACTTTTACATAACATACCACCGACACAAAGTAGTTAGTATGCCGTGCAGCCCACTTGGAGCCACCAGAGACGGCTACAAAGCTCCACTCCCACGGATCGCGGAGCAGAGCGAGCATGTGTGGCAGACTGCTTACGACCGGAGAAATGGAGGGTTTTTTTGGGCAGAACTCGGAAAGTTCAGGTTGTATCCTTCAGCTCAGCGCGGCAAAAACAGAACTGTTCCGAAATGTAAAAGTCGATATGTTTACTTATTTTCGCTGCATTTTTTCAGCCTCATTCTTTTTGAACTCTCTCTGTATTTCGGGTGTAAAAAAAATATGAAAAACGACCCCGTTGACAAAGGCAGATGTGATACATGGGCATCGAAAATTCCGCCTTTTGAACCCAGTTCTAATTTTATGCGGCATCAAAACACCATTGTGCCAAAAAGTCCGAGTCACGACGTCGAAGCGGTGCATAAAAGCCGCCTTATGAAGTGTTCTGTCAGCGCATGGAGGGAGGGTCCATTCATCTGCTCTGAGTTTAGCTTCATCAAAGTCACACACAGTTAAGAGTACGCAATCACTCACTGAATACACAAAAGACTAAAGGATTTAGACACGGAGGAAGCCTCACAGTCCGCACTCTCCCGCTCATTTCTGACATCAAACGCCGCCGTTCAAAGAGACGGCGTGACGAAAACACCTCAGGAAATGGAAAGTGTTGGGAGTGTAAGAGGAGAAGCAGCAGGTAAGTGGTCAAAGGAGATTTAGCACAGAAAAAGAGCAGAGGATAAAATATGCATCGGCTGAGGGTAACTATTCGTCTCTCTTTGGAGCAACATTTTCATGTTCAAGCGCTTCGACCTTGATTCCTGGTCATAAATCAGGGGAGTCAAAGTCATTTTAGTTCACATTGAGTCCAATTTGATCTCCAGAGACCAGTAAAATCACAGCATAATGACCTGCAAATAATCACAACACCACATTTTTCTCTTTGTTTCGGTGCAAAAAAAGTAAATTCTGAAAATGTTCACATTTAAGGAATTATCTTTTTACAAAACATCATGAACAACCTGAAATTTTACAAAATATTACAAAAATGAGACACAAAATGACAAAAATGAGACGCAAAACAACAGAATTGAGAAGCAAAATGACAAAAAAAATTAGACAAACGACGAAAAACAAAAAAGAGACTAAAAAGTTATAAAGCAATAAATCAAACGACAAAAACAAGACAAAAAATGTCAAAAGCGAGAAACAAAATGACAAACAAAACCACAAACAACACAGGCGAGGCAAAAAGGAAACACAAAATGACAAAAACTGAAACAAAACAACAAAAACATGACACAAACGACAAGCCAGCCAAAAAACAACATAAACAAGACAAAATATTACAGAAATGAGACACAAAATGACAAAAAATTAGACAAATGACACGAAACAAAACAAAAGAGACAAAAAGGTGACAAAGTGACAAAAAATGGACAAACGACAAGCAAGACAAAAAGCACAAAACGACAAAAATGATACACAAAACAATGAATAAAGCGAAACAGAAAATGACAAAAATAAGATGAAAAACACAAGCGAGACAAAAAGGAAACACAAAATGACAAAAATGAGAAACAAAACGACAAAAAAAGAGACAAACGACAAGTCTAACAAAAAAAATAGATTTTACTTTATGATCCAAACAACTTGTCACGGTCTAGAAATTATTTTAAATTTATAATTTTACTAATTTACAATCTGCAGTTAATGTCTTCTCTGTAATTTTTGCACTTTGAGGACCGGATTGGACCCTCTGGAGGACCGGTTTTAGCCCACGGGCCTCATGTTGGACACTTTCCCCTCCAGTGTGCATAAACCACTGGCAGGCTTTTATTTTTATTCGTTTTATCTTCATTCTGACATTGAAAAGCACAGTGGGCGTCCCCTGGAGGCTGAAAGGTTCATTCAAATCCACAAACATCACGCTGCTGACTTCCTGTCCCCGGTAAGCACTCACAGAAAGGTCATTACGTCTTTAGGATCAAACGGGCTTCTTACTTTGGGACACTGGAGTATTGAAATCATTACAGAAGTCACTGAAGGCATCTGGGTTCATCCATCGATAGCAAACATCCAACCAGCGGTGGAGGATTCTGGCTGGAGGACGTGTTTGTAAAGAGGGAAATGCGACTTGACAGTGGTGTTGAGGAAAGGTCAGGTGATCAGCTAAATCGTTGGGAACGATCCCTCAGGGACGAGGACAATCAATAAGCAATTTAATGGGAATCTGACAAGTAGCTGTTGAGGCACCAGCAGAGTGTTGGAGAGACCATCAGACCAGCTTTATGGCTTCATGCTTCTTAGAAACAAATCAGGATTTATGCTTTTTATGACGTTTTTACCCCTCTGGACTCCTGGATGCTGTTTACGTATGTTAGTCTCCAGTATCGGTACCACTCAAGGTGTTTTTAACCAGCTATATGCCTCTAGTTTGCATTTTGATATGACAGCTGTTGTAGACTCACAGCTTAATATCTGTTGTCACTGGTTTAATGGACACAATGAAAGAGTCGGAGCCAAAAGTCGAATTCAACAGGATTATTCCTCATTATGGAAAATAAGAAGAGCCACACATCATCATCTGTGTTAATAACTTTACAACACAGAACAATACGACAAAAAACGTGAGTCTGAGAAAGATTTAGCTGCTATGGTAACAAGACTGTCTGACAAAGCAAGACACAAAATGACAAAAACAAGACACAAAACGACAAAAAAGACAGAAAACAACAAAAAAGACACAAAACGACAAAAAACAGACAGAAACAACAAAACAAGACAGAAAACAACAAAAACAAGACAGAAAACGACAAAAAAAGACACAGTTAATGCAGTTAATGTCTTCTCTGTAATTTTTCCACTTTGAGGGCCGGATTGGACCCTCTGGAGGACCGCTTTTGGCCCGCGGGCCGCATGTTGGACACCCCTGGTTTAAACAGTGTTTGCTGAAGAGGTGTGTGTTGGAGATGAAGGAGGAGAGGAAGCATCCTGCTGCCTTTAGGCCTCGAGTACGAGTGTGAAAGCAAACACCTGCGTTCGTGTCGGTTAAACGGAGTTCAAGTGAGAGTAAAACTGTGACGTTCCAACAAAGCAGAGGCACTTCAACCTGCAGACAGCTGGAGACTGGCTGCTTATGGACTCCTCACAAGCAAGTGTCAGCCAAAAACTTTTAAATTAGCAGCAAAGTGAAATAGAGAGGGGGGATTCACTCCACCGACTTCTAAACAAAAACAGCTCGCGACCTTCACTTCACATGAAACCTTCATTTGTCAAGAGATGCTCCGACTGGCAAGGAAAGCAGCGCTCTCCGCTCAAGTGGATCTGCATTACCACTCACCAAAATAAGACACTCAAACGCTGCTCTGAACGGCACTGCACGATGCCAGGTTCGAAGGCCGGAGTCGACACCGATCTCTAGAAGACATTAACCTGGCAAACAGGAAGTGATAGTGTTTGAACCACAGGAGGAATCATCCAGCTCACCTCAGCGCTGGATTCAAGGTAAAAGGTTAAACACTGCAGCCTCCACATGACTAAATGCAGAGCAGACTCATTGATTGAGCTCATTGATACTTCTAAAGAGAGCTTTTGATTTGTTTAACCTGCTCAGAGAGATAGCAGAGACGGTCAAAGCAGCCTGAAGGAAACAGACAGCGGTCATTTCTACCACACAGGAAAAGGCGATATTCTGCTTTATGAGAGGGAACATTTCAGTAATGAACTGGAAAGGATTAGAAACTAAATTTGCCATTTTGCTCTGCACTGTTCAGCCTCGTGCTTTCTAAAAACACCTCTGATGTTTGATAAAGCGACACTGATCAGCTGCAACATTAAACCCAGTAACAGGTGAAGTGAATAACACTGATCAGGTCATTACAATATAGTGTCCTCCTGGAAAACCTTGGCTTCTGACATTTATGTAGATGCTTGTTTTTAACTAACTACCTAAACAGTGCTGCAGATCAAGCGCACCCCTGATTACCATGATACTCGCAGATGGACAATCACAACCCCACAGCTCCTCAGCTGTGATTCACACCCTCCCCTCTGTAGTCCCTGAATCCCACCGGACCCCTGGATCAGAGCCGGCTAATGCTAGCTCAATCCATCTTTCTGTAATACAGGATGAGCAGAGCAGTGAGTGTTCAGGAGCCACCAGCGTTACGAAACTAAATTAGCAAAAACCTCCAGCTTTGAATGGATTATTTTACGTCCACCCAGAGGCTTCAAGTCCATAAATGTCTCCAAAAAATGGTTTTATCCTTGTTTGAAAAATGCTACTATCTCAGCCCAGCTTTTACTGTACAAACTCTACCGTTCAAAAGCAGTTTTTTCCAATGAAGATGACATTAAATGAATGATAAATCCAGTGTAGACATTGTTAATGTGGTAAATGACGATTCTAACTGGAAATGTTTAATGGAATATCTCCATAGGGGTACAGAGGAACATTTCCAGCAACCAGTTAGACTTTAATGTCCACATGGCTTCGCCTTTGACAGGATAGTACAGTGGACACACACTGGGTGGCATTTTACTTGATACTACCTGAGCTCTCCTGACAGCAAAAACAAGCTGAATGAAAACCTAATTTAAATGTCCTACTTCCCCCCTGCATGGTGGATCCCGGATGAGATCTGAAATCTTGTAAATCAGCAGAAAGAGAGGTGAGGAGGTGCCCTGAGGCTGCTGTGAGCTAAAACAAACAGCCACAGCTTGGATTAATCATTCCTTTATCCTACCGAGCCCACATGCATTTGAAACCACCTCACACACGGCCAGCCAAAACCTGCATCCACACCCCGGCTTCTGTTTTCAAAGACGTTATTGTTCCAGTCGGGAGTCTCTCGCTGCTCGCCAATTGAAACCCCACCACACTTTCATTTAATCTGACAAGTATAATCTTCTGAGATTGCCCTTTCCCGCTGCGATGTTTGGAAAGCTTATAAAAGACTCACTTCATTGATCTGAAGACACTTTAAGAGGCCTTATTGCTGTTCCCGTGCCATAGTCACAAATAGAGCCCTCGAAATGGAATAATGCCAAACAATGCCAGTCAGCGAGCAAGTCAGGCGTGCAATAAAGGCTTAACGCTTTTATCACTGCTTTGAAATTGTGCGGTCCGTCTGTGTGTGTTTGTAAATCAGCCGGCAGTTCAAGTACAGCTCATTTAAAGTAACCACAGAAGCTCACACTGTTAACACAGTATAAATTCAAATAAAGGACGTTTTACAGCAGGGGTGTCAAACTCATTCTAGTTCAGGTTCCACATTCAGCCCAATCTGATCTCCAGTGACCAGTTAAATCACAGCATAATAACCTGTAAATAACCACAACTCCTTTTCAAAACAACAAAAGTCAGACAAGAAAACTACAAAAACAAGACAAAATATTGCAAAAATGAGACACAAAATGAGTACATTTACACGAATGAACTATCTAGTATTTTACTTTATGATCAAAACAACTTGTCATGGTCTAAAAACTATTTTAAATTTATAGTTTCACTAATTTACAATCTGCAGTTAATGTCTTCTCTGGAATTTTTACACTTTGAGGGCCGGATTGGACCTTCTGGAGGGCCAGTTTTGGCCCACGGGCCTCATGTTGGACACCCCTGATTTACAGGGAACTCTCCTATCTTTGGGGATAAACGACCAGTTTCATTGACTATTAATTTGTCATGGAGGGTTCCCACAGTTTAAAGTCTGCACCCACATCCTCTCCCACTCATCAGCCCTTCACCTCCCACTGAGCCAGAATGGATTTCCCCCTGAGGCCAGCATTCAGGGTTTACACTCCTAATGACCCACAATAATTCAGCTGTGATTGATCAGCAGAATCCACTAATGACTTACAACCGCTGCGCCGAGACGTTAATCTTGGGAAGCTTCTCCACGACTGTATTCAGCATTGTGCTCCCTGATATCTCACAGATACGTCAGTGCCATTGGCCGGGCCCGGGTCGATATCTCAGCGTGGTTGGCTGCGGTTTAGGAAGCTGACAAACGGCGTCCTGCGTTGGCACTTTATTCCGGGGCGACGAGGTCTGAGCGAGGACGGCTAGGGAAGACGTATGAGCGCGTGGCGTAATGTATTCATAGAGAAAAGGATGGAGAAATTGGTGTGGAGACATGATGAAGCGCCCACTGAGGTGTCTTTGATAAATGATGATGAAGTTATGCAGATAGCGCCTGCAGCTGGATCGTCGGCGTGTACCGTTCAATTAGCCCACCCCTGATGTGCTGGACTAGCACTTGGACCGGGCGAGCAATGAATGCATCAGCCGCTGAAATTTATATTAATTTAATGCCCGACGTTATGATGCAAAGCGATATTTTTGTGCTTGGTACAAATCAAAAAAAGACGTTAACGGACTAAAATCAGCTCTTTGTGAATGGAACAGTGAGAACAAGAGCCACAAAATGTTTGATAGAATCTGTCAGTCTTTTTGTGTATTTTAATAAAGATATAAGAGCGAAAGAAATCAAATCCTCCCACTTGCCAAGAAAGTGATCTGGAGGGTTGATTGAATACATGGAGAATGTGAGTTTTAGATCTGAAAACGGGCTCCCTGTTAACAGTCTGCACAGATTCATGGTGAATTCCCAGCAACTCCCTCAGTCCTGATCTGAGAAATAGATGAAGCGGTTCAAAGAAGCCTCAGAGATAAAGACTGTTCCTCCCCGAGGCCCATCGTCACATTCAGTGCCCTTCACTAAACATTTCACTGAGAGGCTGCGCATGAATCACCCATGCATTCACATTTCCTGTTTGTGTTTTACAGTAGAACTTGTGTGGAGCAGAAACTCCAGCCGGCCCTCTGTAGTAAGTGATTAGACGCTGCTTTGAAGCCCAATTTTGTTTTCTCTCCCTGTAGCCAGAAAACAAACCGCTCCAAAAAACGCTCATCATCCACCAGAACCCGATGGGTTTCTGTCCTCCTGGACAAATCTCCTGTATTTCAATTAGGATACTACCACTAATTATATCTTCATCTTAAAGCTCGCCTCATTGATGGGTTTAGAAACTGGAATTTTAGCACAATTAGAGCTCAGAATATAATAATACAGTTGGAAACACAATGTGTCTCGCATCAGAGCCACTGCAATTAAAAGTTACATCATATTAAAACACTCTTCAAGGCTAGAAAATGCAAATTTTATGCAGATTAATAATATGATTCATGTATTAATTTGGCATGCTGAGCGGTGATTAGGTGAGTGGGAGTAAGCAGCAGTCACTAAGGATCAGCAGCGACTACCAACAGTATGGAGAGGGGAAGTTAAAGTGGGATATTTCCTTCATTTACGCAGTGCAGGAGTTGACCTTTCCAAACGGTCCCTGCCTGTGGTGCTCTGGGAGCACACGCATGTAGGGGATTTGAACTTTAGCCTGCATGGAGCAGCTGACATATGTATACTACCCGTTAATGTCTCTGCAGGCGACTGCAGACGCTGGTGTGCTGCTGAGAAGCAAAAGCGCAGAGGAAGCAAAAGAGCAAGGAGAATGACGGCTGCTCTTGATGTCTTGTTTAAACGGTCATTATCCAGATTTTGTCTCCAGATGAAGCTCAAACTGCCAGATTTTCCTCCACTTTTGGAGAATGAAATGTATGATTACTGTTGCACAGAATAGCAAAATATCACTACGTGCAGCTTTAATGCTGAAATAGCATTCTGCTATTCAGATTGACATTAATCCTCCTGTTGTCTTCATTTACAGGCACCAAAAGATATTGTTTTTGTCTGAAAAAATACAAAAATACAGCAAAAAAATTCCCCAAATATCTGAAAATTTGCAAAAACTTCAGAAAATTCCAATAATTCCTTAAAAGTTTACCTAAAAAGTTTTATTTAAAAAAAAAAAAAATCCACCAAATTTGGCAAGAAAATTCTTGTAAATATTTTCAAAAAATGAGTAAAAATCTTCCAACAAATGAGTAAAAATGTCTAGCGATTCCAAATATATCAGTAAAACTTTTTATGTTTTCTTTAAGATTTTGGTTTATTTTTTTGTGAATGTTCTTACAGAAACTTTTTTTTTTTTTAAACAAATTTTTTCTAACAAGAAATGCTAAAAAAAATTCCAAAAAATCCCTGTAACTGGGAAATTACAGCTTTTGTTCAACATAAATCCTTGGAAACAAACTGTGCAAGATGTTTGAGAAGCAGTTGTTTGCTTAACACGCTGCAGAGTTGCAGTATGGGAAATGTAGGACGCAACGTTATGCAGCTTAAGTAGCTGAAGGAGATGTGGAACTCATGCTTATGTCCCTGTATAAAAGCTACGCTGTTTCTCGCCTTGGTCAGCCGCTTGTCCAGACTGTGTTCTGTTCTGCTGTGACCTGAGAGACGACTCTCGAGTACTAATTTTGGAGAAGTCAGGACTCCACTGAAGAATTTTCCTGGCATTTCTGGTCCTTTGAGCCGGAGGTCATACATCAGTCATGACTTGTATTCACTTTTCGTTCATCTCATGGTCCTCTTTGATGTCCTGACGGTGCTCAGCTGTGCTATCAGGTCGATTCCAAACGTGCGTCATGACAGAGTTATAAAGTGGAGGCATGTTTGGAGAGTCCTATCTTGTAGTTTTCAGTAAAGTAGTCTGGAGCCATCCCAAAGTTTAATGGGTTCTTCCTGTGCTCGTGCTCCATGTCTTTGCCAAGTTTCATTCAGTTGGGTAGCTTTAGCGCCAAATAGACAAACAAAAAGCCCTGATCACACACCTCCGCCAAGGGCCAAGCAGGTCTATAAACTGACAGTAAGTAAAAAGATGGTATATCTTCAGTAAGCTGTCAAAAAAATAGTTAACATCAGCATACAGCAAAAGCCCACAGTCTGAGAGAGACCTGTAGAAAAACGGCCCAAACCTGACGGATAAATCATTTTAAAAATGCAACATCCAACCTAAACACAGACAGAAACAACCCAAGCTGCCCCGAGCTTCACAGGACTGAAAACATGCAGCTGGGAAGAGCCGAAGAATAATAACAAATAACAAGAGCGATCTATAACGATAAGAGGACTAGTCAAGGTCTTGATTGGTTGGATTCGGTTTGGTTTCAAACCACTGGACGTAGATCAATGGCAGTAAAACTACACTCTACCCAACTCTGGTCCAAACTCCACCAGATCCCACTCATGTCCTGGCTGGAGTCTTGCTTCCTCTGAACTGAACAGAGCTGTGGAGAGCTCTCCTGTATCGTGATTGGGTTCGGATAAAGATTAAAGCGAAGTTCACAAAACAAAAGTGTGGTTTGTGCAGAGGTTATTCCACAGCAGACTCAGTGTAACGAAAGAGAATCTAAAGAGGAAACGCACAGGAACTACTCAGCAGAAAGCCACTTTACATCTGTTTAATTCTCTGCCTGCTCACATGTGCTGCACTTTATGACAACCGAATTCCAATAAAGTTGTTTTCATTTACATATTTTTCAGTTTCTGTTGTCAGGGAACAGAACTAGCAGGAAACAGTGACTGAAATGTGGCTCATAAAGACGACATGTTACCCAGCAGACACTCCTAAGATCCTGCTCTGCAACGCAAACATGGTGATTGTATGTTTGTGATGTTGCCAGACTTGCTGTGGAGTCGGTCGTATTTTCATTAAATCACAAGCTACAAGGAATGTCAGAGGGAACTGCACAACAAGGAGAAAATGAGTTTGTGCTTTTTCACTTTGTTAAGGAGCTTGACAGAACATTGGATTTCTTTTGTTGAGTTGCTACTGACTGGAATAAAAAGTCCTCTTTTTTATTTATTTTTATCTAGCTGGAGGTTCTATTTAACTCTACAGTTTGGGATTTTAATGTGTAAATCGTTGTACTGGGCGGCACAACACAACGACATACAGTCTGTCAATACATCATTCCATCTCTGCTTTTTTTAATTAGCTAAACAAAAATAAAATGAGCTTATTCAAAAATCGTTTTGATTGTGTTCTGTCTATTAAGTTGAGATGACTTGAAAATTGTCCAAAATGACTCAGAAATTGTTCAGAATACCTTGAAAATGATCCATTATTTGGGAAAATTAGTCCAGAATGACACGAAATTTGTCCGAAATGACTCAAAAATTATCCCAAAGACACAAAAATGATCCAAAATGGCTGCAGGATGAGATTTCCCAGCTGCCTGGTTTTACCTGGAGGTGGATCATTGACTTTCTGTCTGACTGGTAAACCAACAACTGCACCTCCAGCCACCAGTCTGTCAAGCTCCTGAAGTTCACTGATGACAACATACTCATTGACTCATCTCTGGTGGGACGAGTCTGCCTATAGATTTGACCTGGGAGCTCAACACTCCAAAGACAGTGGAGATGATTGACACTACTGTTCAGAAGTTTGGGGTCACCTAGACAATTCCATGTTCTCCATGAAAACTCCCACTTTTATCCATGTGCTAACATAACTGCACAAGGGTTTTCTAATCATCAATGAGCCTTTCAACACCATTAGCTAACACAATGTAGCATTAGAACACAGGAGTGATGGTTGCTGGGAATGTTCCTCTGTACCCCTATGGAGATATTCCATTAAACATTTCCAGCTACAATAGTCATTTACCACATTAACAATGTCTACACTGGATTTATCATTCATTTGATCTCATCTTCAATGAAAAAAAAAACTGCTTTTCTTTCAAAAATAAGGACATTTCTAAGTGCCCTCAGACTTTTGAGCAGTAGTGTAGATTTCTGACATAAAACAGCCCCAAAGCCACCAGTCAACACTTCCTGGGCACCATCATCACCCAGGACCTCCAGCGTTAGCTGAACAACAGCAGCTACAGTCCGTAACCCAGACACATTTGTATGGTCTGCACCAACTCCACCTCTTTGCTCATTTTTTGCAAAGATGGAGATGATCTGAGCCACCAAACTGAGTTTCAAAACCACTCCTCAGGAAACCCATATAAGCAGCATCATCCATCTTTGCAAAAGTCACTGGTGAAGATCTACTTTATCTTTGGCAAACACAACATTTAACAGGTCAAATACATGTAAATACAGCCAGAAATCAACATACCACTCAGATTCTTTTCAATAAAACACAAGTGCACGTCCAAGAAGAGAAAACAGCCGAACATCACAGATTTCAGAGCTTTCAGACACATAATCCCATCACATGCTGTTTACCAACAGTGCTCCATACGCTGAAACCATTTGTGAAATTAATTACTAGCAAGATATTGATTTTTGGTAGCATCACCCACGGCTGCTCTGGAAATAAACCATCCAAATATACATATATAAAACAGCTAAAGCATCAGCAATCCAACATGAGAAAGCGCATTTTACTGGTACTTTAACAATTGTGCATTGGTGTGTCGTTATTTTTGTGTAAACTATTTCTATGTAACACCATATGTAAAATAAACAGCACATGATTATTACTCTACAGTCTGTGGAGATGGGAAAGACTTAAGAAAGGCCCTGATATGAACCACTAGGATGAACCACGCACCATATTTCCCTTCAATAATTAATTTAGTAATTCCCTTTGAAGACAAAGAGAACACAGGAGACTTAACTGCATGCAGGAGTGATAAGCCTCCGCTTCATTAAACAGCAAGATTGGCGCGGCGAACCTCAGAGGCAACAATAACTTCTATTCAAGGCTTCTGTTTCACTTCTCAGTCTCTGGCTTCCTTCCAGCAGAAAGCCCGGTGAGATCCACGGCCACTGTGCCTACCTATTACACAGGGCCTTTTAAAAGCAGAAATAGCCTGCGCCCCAGACCAAGCAGCAATTTGACAAACGGACAGGAAGCTGAGGTCAGTGTTGCAAACCGTACCTGACACAGCTGACTCTCATCCAACGCAACACGGCCTCCGTCTCTTCATATCATCTCTGGAAAGAAAAAAAAGACAGAGGCAGGTCAGGAGATGTGATGAGACTTCAAGAAAGAGAGAGATACATAGGAAAGGAAAGGAGATTAGAAACACTGTGAGGAGGCGCAAAGCATAAATAGCTGCCAGACTTTCACATCTTAACTTTTTAAACAAGAAAAGCAGTCAGGACTTTTGAAGTCCATGGGATATATCTCGCATTTTATGTTCATGATGATCATGTCTTCACAAATTCCATCATTATTTATTATGGAAACAATCACTTATTAATAAAAAATGACTGGATATCACTAAAATGGTCAACTAAATAACCGTCTGAATTTAATAACAGCCACCTTCTAATTAGCTAAACAATAATAAAATGAGCTTATTTAACAATAGTTATGTGTTCTTTTTATTAAGTTGAGATAATCATGAGAGATATTTCTTTTCTGATCCAGACTATAAGCTGCATCACTGTCAAAATATAATCACTTGGTCCTTGTGTCATTTCTGACCTTCCCTGAAAATTTCATCCAAATCCGTTGTTCTCTTTTTGAGTAATGTTGCTAACAGACAGACGGACGAACAAACGTACGCCGATCGTCACATAACTCCACCGTTCGTTGGCGGAGTAATAAAACATGTTTTCTTGGGGATGAAACATAATTGTGAATCTCTTTAACATGAATAAATAAAGTGTAATTTACTCAGGAGATGGACCCATTCTGTCAGGAAACAGAACAATGACTCAGCACTCTCTGAATAGTCCACACACATCTACTTCCCTTCATGGAAACTCAACTGAAATGTATCTTGACGTGAGTTTTAAGCGTAATCAGCTGATGGCTCATCAGTATTCTGCAGCCGCCGCCGCTATCTCCTAACGGTGGCAACAAACAGCCGGAGAAGGTGGGGGATCTATTGATGTATGCTCTTTCATGAGAACTTATCATTCAAGTCCCACTTACGCCCGGGAAAGGTCAAATGAAATTCTCGTATCAAATTGGGTTTTTCACTTGATTAATAATCTTCCGTGGCAGATGCTGCGCCTGCTAATTTCAAAACAGGTTTTCTTTTGCCTCCAGGAAGGCACTGGGTTCAGATAGTAGGAGTTTAATTCAGATACTCTCAAAAGGAAACGTTTCAACAGACAGACCTGGCAGAATTAATGTGGCTTTCATGTCTGGATATCTTCCAGCTCTGGTAGAAACTAAAACTGTGTCTGAAATCACTCCTCCTTCCACTGAGTCATTGCTCTCATGTTTTATAGACACTTTACCATATGCTGTATGGCGAGCATTAAACTGAGATTTTACATGCTCATGAATCAGATCTGACAGCTGTAGTCACTCACTGGTAATTTTCCAATCTACAAAATATTGCACAATAAACTTCAAGATTCCCTGCAAAACATGGAGAAAGTTATTTACTGTTCATTTATTATTTATTGTTTAGCATCTTTAGCCCCATGGTGGTGATGCTGTTTCTTTCTTTTAAAAGGATTTCGTCATTCACTCTTGGAAAAGAATGGACAAAGTGAAATTTGAACCTGTAAATGGCACATATCATTGGCAAAGATCATGAATATCCACTCCAAACTGCTAATTCTAATCCATCTAACATTCATCCAACAGTTCACTCTCAATCTGATGGTTTCCCTCATTGCAGTAATTATCCAATGGAAGGATCTGAACTATTTACTTAGTTAAATCCAAGTGGGGACTTTTATTGTTGGATAGGCAGTGTGTAAAGCACAGAGCAGCAGCAAATCTTCACAGCTGATTAATCAATAATCAGAATAAATCACTCAATCTACAAATCTTTCCAACTCTCCAAAAGTGAGGTCTGGCTGAAGATGGTGATGGGACAGATGGACATTACCAGAGAGTCCTGCTGCTACTGAGCCCGATAAAGCTCAGGTGGAGACAGAAAGGTAAATGAAAGAACACACCATCGCACTGGCAAACGCCACGTCAAAGTCTGGATGGAGCCGTGTCACCGCTAACAGGCAGGGAGCAGTGCATGCTGGGTAATTGGGAAGAACTTCCTGCCCTCAGAGTTGAGTGGCATGTCTCGGCCGTGTCATGCAGTGGGCGAGCTGATTGGAGCCCAGATACAGCGATGTGTCAGCCCGGCTCCGGAGTGATCGCAACACCTCCGTTAACAAGCCGCTGATGCACCAGAATGATTCCAACACGCAGGTGAAAACACACGTGTGGTGACGCACACGCCAGCACACGCTCCGAGGAGGCAGCTGATGAGCAATCACCTCACAAACTGGCTGACTGTACAGATGCGGAGAAATACTTATTAGTTCATTACAAACGTGCTCCGGTGGCTCGCCTTGCTATAGAAGCTCATTTAGCCTTTCTCATACGCTCAGCTCGTTGTGGAATCATGCCTCGGCTTTCCATTAACATAATTCCTCTGACGCTGGAGAAAACTGTGCCGTTGGAAATGCATTACGCCCCCCCTGTCGCTGCGCTAATCAGCATAATATGAATTATTGCTATCATTACAGTGGGTGGGTGAGAAATAACAATAGGTCTTAATTATTCAACAACGAGGAACACTAAAGGGAGAGTAAATGCACCTTTAGTTTGTGCTGTCGACGATCATTAGGGTTCATTTCTCTCTCCCCTTTGGGAACAGAACCAGGCGTTGTTTCTCTGTTGTGGAAATCGTTTCTAAGGTTGTGATGAGTGATGAGTTTGAATCTACGCCGCCCAAATATATTCCTCTTGTTTGTCTGTGAGAGCTCAGTGAGGAAATGATCATAAAAGCCCACTTTCATCACAGAAATCCAGCAGACTCGTATCTACATGAAGGTTCCCGGCTAATATTTATCTGCAGAGAAAACGCACGGCTTTGAATGTAAATAAAGTTACTGGCTTAAGTCTTGTGTTTGATTTGAAGACGTAGGTGTAGTCTCGGCTGGACCACATGTTGATGATACAGGTTGCGTCTACCTGTTGCAGTGTCTTTGTAGCCGTGGCAACAAATCAAAGGGGTCTTTCACATTTAATGCTAGGATCTTGAGTGCTACTCCAGGCGGTGCAGTACGCCACTAAACAACACACACAGTCTGATGCTGTCACTTAACTTCCATTAGATCCAGAAAACACTTTAGTGTCAATGATTTGGGCTACATGCATGAAAAAAAATGTACTTAAACTACCTTTAAAAGCTTGGAGTCAATGAAGATAACATTAAATGAATGATAAATCCAGTCTAGACAGTTGGGCACTGGAAAGATGGTGATGTCTGGGATCATCACACTGAGTTTCAAAACTGCTGTTGGAGATGTCATCCAGGATGACCACGAATCTTTGAATGAATAACCCCAGATATTTAACTTCTTGACAATACCATTAACTTTAATATGCTGCACGCTGCTTGAATTACCCTCCCATGGGCCCGTTGGGATATATCTCTTTCATCACCTCTGAAAAGTCTGTAAAGTACATTTTTGTTGCGTTTCAAACATAAATTAATGTGGGTATCATAATTCCAGATTGGTGCGGCTGAACTCATTACAATAGACTTTTCTTCAGAGATAAAGCTTGGGCTGAATCCACTAATCCGCTAGCACTGCAGGGTTCCTTTGACCTTTTAGAATGAGTTGCCAATCAAAGTTCAGTCCGTCTTAATGGAGACATGGTGATTAGAGCCAAAATGATTCAGAGCTATAGAACGAGTGAATCCGGCTTGGGAGAGACGATTTCAGCATAACAGAAAAAAACAATAGAAAGATTTCACTGGGGTTTTCATGGATCTCTCTAGTAATGATCGAATGGCCAGAAGACACATCTGTGACTGTCTTGGTGCCCCATTGGCATTTGAACAATGTTGGTTACTGATCAGTGCTGCTAACCAGACGGGGGCTGGTGGTCACGATTCAAAGCGTGTCTTTGTGTGGTCTGAAAGATTTAACCAGATACGATTAGATCCTGAGATACCCACTGGGGTAAAAGAGATAATTAATGTTCAGCTTGAAGGCACCCCCAGAAGACTTCCTGTCAGCTGCTGTTAGCGTTGTAGACAAAGTCTGAGACAACTGACAGCAGATATGGAAATGAAATTTGATTTTTTTTTTTTCATTTTTTCAATCACTTCACGGGCGCTTCACGCTCTGTAGACATCCCCAGCTCCTGCTCAGCACACACTGCTGTTCAGTGTGTTCATTCTAGCAGGGGATATGAAATTCAAGGTCACATTTCACTCCAGTGCAGAATTGAAAGTCTGCTACATATGTAGATCACATAGGTCTCTGTCAAACCACAGCCGTGCTCTACATGAAGCACTGCCAGCTCGACACAAATACCTGTGTTCTGCATTATGGAATCTCTGTAAAGGTTTTCAGGCCAAGCAGCTTGTTATTGAAGCCAGAAGGAGATGCAACATTGCTGACATTTTGCTTAATGCCTCAACAAGAAAGATCTTTTACCAGACCCACCCGCCTTGGAGCGATCACGTCTACATTTCTTTTGGTTTAGGAACACAAATTATGCTGCAGTTTGTTTGGCGGTGTGCTGAGACCGTTTGAAAAGGAGTGTCTGGTCTGCTTTAAGCACACTTTGGCTCCTTTCAGAAATGGTGGGACGGTGGCACTTGAAGAAGGCTATGTTGAAAATACAGGCCCCAATATAGAAGCTGAACACAACAAAGGTGAATACACTTGCATTCACTGACACACGACTTAGAAAACGTATAATCACTGAAACTGAATTGACCATAACCGTGATTTAAAATGAGCATAATTGCATGAACACGGCTACAAAATGACGTGCGAAAACCTGATTTGGGCCTCGTCGGTGGGAATTTTTAAAAATTACTACAAGACTTTACAAAGATGGAAAAGGATCAAGGAAGACGGGCGAGCAACTAAAAATCAGTTGTAATACAGTTGCAGCAGTGATGGAGGTATAGAAGTAGTCACAGTGTAGTGGTGGTTGTATCACAAACAGTGCAGTAATTCCACAGTCCAGCTCTGAAAAACATCAATGCTACTTTGTGTTTACTCCCAGTGTACAAAAACCCAAACTACAGGTGTGAAACCACCACTGATGTTGAACCTGAGTGCATCTTAAAGCATCACCCTGCTGTGCTGAATTAGCAATTAAAATCTAAGATCTAAGATACAGTGTATAGGGGTCAGCAAAAACAAAGAAACTCGGTGTCTCCCTGTCTTCTGTTGACCTATGTTTGTTTTTTCTATTCTCTTTACAACCACTTGTAATTTCAATCAGAATCTCCAAAGCATAAGGTCACCACTGCGCCCCTTTCTTTGAATAACCTTGGAATAAATATAAGATGATGCTTGGCAACATGTTCTTTAATGTCTATTTGAATTCATAACAAATTCATAAAGTACAAGCAACAAAAAAGACACTTGGGCTTCAGGTCTGCGTAAAATCTGAAGAGTTTGGTCATTACTAAAGCAATCAACGGGTTCATCGTGTTAAGAGATTGCGTCTGTTACTTTAAGGCCACAGTTTGATGAATGGTGCACTGAGAAATGCCCGTGACTCTTAATTTTAATGGAAATGACCCAGATCTAATTGGGAATGGCCTAGATCTTGATTACTCTAATTATGCAGATGAAGCAGACAACAGGCATACGTGACTCGATGTAAGGTCCGTCTAGGTGTTTTTAACATAACTATAAGCTTAATT
Organism: Amphiprion clarkii; assembly: GCA_027123335.1. NCBI lineage: Eukaryota > Metazoa > Chordata > Actinopteri > Pomacentridae > Amphiprion > Amphiprion clarkii. The sequence goes on along the minus strand of CM049590.1, from coordinate 2,304,610 downwards.
GGGTGACCTTTAAAGTGGCTATGGCATTATTAAAGCCCTAATTAAGAGCCCCATTAGAATCTGAGATCCTGTCAATTAAGACCGTACACGCCAAGATTTAAGTCTCTCCAAAGCTCTCAGCAGTCGTCGTCTGTGGCAAATGTCAGGTCACAAAAATGAAAAGCTAACTTGTTACGGAAGGATTGTCTGGTGGTGGAAAAGACCACGCTGGTGGTAAATCTCAAAGCAATTACATTACTTCAAATTTAATTAAAACACTCAAATACAAGGGATTTAAAACTTTTTGCTGGAAGTGGACATTTTCTCAGCGTCGACTCCAAGTGTCAATTAGCGACTCGATTCCAGCTGTTTGAAGAAGTGTTCAAAATCCATCTACAGTTTTTGTGTATTTTTCAACCTCTTGATGCCTGGTAAAGCTTCCTGTGCACCAATGACAGTATCGCTATAGTTACATCAGCTGCAGAAATGGGTCAACTCACCCCCGATGGCCTCTGTAACCTCTCCGCTCATAATGATCATGTCTAATGAGGCATTCCTCACCATGGAAGTGTGTCAGCTTCTCTGTCATACATGCATTGCTTTTCAGCCGTCAAGTGCCCCTCCCATTTCCCACCATGCAACAGGATGACACTTTTATTTGAGGTTTAATTGGAGTTCTACCTCGGCCCAGTCACTTCCAAGGCTGGCTGCAGCTGTGAGAGGCATCTTCTCCTCAGGATTCCTCAAAATGAGATTAGTGGAGTCTGACATATTGCATGAGACACACGACTGAGCAAACAAATTATGCATCCCCCATCAAACCTGGGCAGATCTGTGGAAATTATGAAAATACTAACTGGTAAAAAAAAGCAGTGAGACGTTCCCTGAAGTTTTAGCAAACTCCGACGAAACACAAATTAGTACAATTAGTGGATTTTCTGAAAAATCTAAATGGCGTGACGGACGGACTGATCTGGGATTGGCAACAGCCACAACAAACGTAGATGTTGAAAGCAATACAACGCCTTGCTAAATATACAAAAAAAGAAGACATCGGCGGCGTGGCGATACAACAAGCCTGTCAAAAATTAGTGTAACTTACAGTTTTAACAGACTAGAGATGTACTCATCACAAAAACATGTCACTGGAAGCATCACAATCCAGTGCAGGCCTACTAGAAGGAAGCAGCAAATCACAAACCACAACATTACACGCACTTTCTCACATATTAATAAGAAAATATCACACTAAACCACATAGTGGGTACAAAAACCATGGAAATTCTGTAGATACCACTATGAAACAAGAAAAGCACTCATAAAGCGCATTACTCTGTCAAAGCTGCTCAGTCGTATCATTTCTGATGACTGAAATCTTGAAAAAATTTGTGGCCGATGAATGTTAGGGTGAATGTGTCCATTTAATACAGATGTACCCACAAACAAAATGATCTTGCCCTGAGCACAGCACATCTTCTTACTAATAGGAGTGATGATGATTTAAAGCTAAATCAAATGCTTTATAAATTTTGTTTCTGGCAACAAAAAAGCAAAAATATTGAGCAGCACACAGCATGTCACAAAGCAGAGATGGCATCTTGACAACTGCAGCCACTGGTTTGGGCTGAAAACGTCACATCAAGGAGGAAGAATTATTGATCAACACATCAGACTGTACTTCAATCAAGGCCCAAGACAGGCAGAGATTGCATTGTGTCTTCTTGCTCCAGATAACATCCAGATCACATCCACATCCAGGCGAGCACACTGCAGTGACACCGCTGAGGCTGTCAGTCCAGACAGTGATCCAGGCTGAAATCAGGTGCGATCAAACAAACCAGATGCTCATTTTCAAGTTCTCCATAGTTGTCTAATGAGTTCATTTATCTCGGTATGTTGAGAAAACAAAGATTTCGATAGATAGCGAGATAAATCGATGACAGAACGAGTTTTGTTTTCCTGAGATAATGAAATATTTAGCTTGCGAAGTCGAGATCACTGCACCGAAACTAACAAATTGGAAACACAGCTAATATCAGCTTCTGTAATATTTAAACATAAACTCTTTCATTTAAAACAAAAACTGCTGCACATACAATGTGCCAATACTCTCAGAGGAGGTTGAGGACAAACAAAAATGTAAGAATTAGTTTTTATTGGCTCTCGAGCTGGACATAAGCTTGAGAGATAGTTGGATTTTAGTGCTTAAAAGGCGAATATGAAGTTCAACTAAATAATGTAAACTGTGAATATTCTGTTTCCTGACATGGAGGACTTATATCTGGTGCACTCCAGGACTCCAGCACTACCCTGATCTTTACTGAGCGCCACGAGGATGATCAATGATTAATCTATAGAGCACATATTTAAACAGACTTCACAATGAGCTTCACAATTCAGCATCAAACGAAAAGATCATTAAGAGGGAAGCAAAGGCTCAAAAGCCAATGAAAAGACTAAGATTCATCGTTCAAGAGTAATTAAAGAAGTTAAATCAGTTTACAAAGAGGGACATTCTACAGAACGACATACTACCGTTCAAAAGTTTAGGGTCACTTAGAAATGTCCTTATTTTTGAAAGAAAAGCACTTTTTCTCAATGAAGATAACATTAAATGAATGATGAATCCAGTGTAGACATTGTTAATGTGGTAAATGACTATTGTAGCTGGAAATGTTTAATGGAATATCTCCATAGAGGTACAGAGGAACATTTCCAGCAACCATCACTCCTGTGTTCTAATGCTACATTGTGTTAGCTAATGGTGTTGAAAGGCTCATTGATGATTAGAAAACCCTTGTGCAGTGATGTTAGCACATGGATAAAAGTGGGAGTTTTACTGGAAAAGACTGGGTGAGCCCAATCTTCTGAACAGTAGTGTTTAGACTGCAAAAAACACAACTAAGATGGCAAAACAACCTGCCCAGACAAGTGGAAAGTAAAACCTTGTCCACAAGACAAGTGGCTAAAGAATCGGTCAACTATCTTCCCTCAACATTTCCTCTCTGAACGTCGCTTTCAGGTTACAGCAGATTGTCTAAATGTTCTCTCCAATCACATTTGGCTCTTCGCACATGTTTCACCATCCAAGAACACAGCTTTTGATTGGAGGAAGAGTCAACAAAGCTGCCGGCGCTATGTTTTACCAAAGCAATAAACTGTAGTTTGTGGAGTCCATGTCGGACAAAAAGACGCAATTATTCGTTTTGTCAGATTTGAAAATGTTCAATAACATAGAGGCTCTTTGATGCATTGCAGTGTTTCCTCTAGGATTTTTTCCTGCAGCGGCTTGTTACCGGAGTGTTAGTGAACTGGAAAGCCCTTTGATTTGCACTAACATGGAGCAATGTGTTAATAAAGTTTGATTCACTGATTGATTTGATTGCATTTGGCTGAACTTCCAGGATGCAATATAAATGAAGTACATTAAAAACAACTTTTGCACTGCTTTTATCCGGGGGTTAAGCGACAGTATAAGCCTGTTACATTACAAATGCATGCAGCTTTCAGGGACAGCGCACAGAAAATAAATTATACGGTATTATATTATATTGTAGCTGCAGGAGGCTGAGCCCCCAGACTGCTGAGAGGAATATCCAGAGATAGAGCTGCAGGTAAAAGGATTACTCTGTCCTCTTTGGTTTTGTTATAGCTCTACAGCTTCTCTGTGCTCATCGTCTTTGACTTCTCATTGAAGTCCTTCCCCCTCCTTCCCCACCTCTTCGCCCCTGTCAAAGGGAAGCAGAGACAAGTCCTTGATGAGCACACCTTTGATCTCCGTGAGACGCCTCTGCTCCTCCTCCATTCTTTCTCCCATCATCCTCCCTCTCCTCTCTGCCAGGGAGCTGTCAGACTTCTGAAGGCTCGGTCTGTCCACTCCGCTCCCTCATCCCACCGCATCTTCTGGCTCTTTCATCCTCACGCCCAGCGCTTCATGAAGCCCCAGAACAACCTCGCCGACACCCAAAGTCTAGTCTAAGCGAAGGAGCTGCCACCTCCCTCCCCTCAGACCCTGCAGTTAGTCGGAGCAGGCTTTTTCTCCCAGCCATTAGTCAGCATCGAGGGTCTCATTCCTCACTGGTAACAGGCAGTGGAAGTGTAGCGTATGAGCGCTTAGAACAGCGTGTAGAATTCTTTTTAGTTCAGGGGCCAAATTCAGCCCAGTTTGATCTCAAGTGACCAGTAAAATCACAGCTTAATAACCTATAAATAACCACAACTCCTAATTTTTCCTTTGTTTTAGTGCAAAAAAGTACATTCTGAAAAAGTTCACGTTTTAGGAATTATCTTTTTACAAAACATCATGAACAACCTCGAATTTCTATAGAAAATTCAGTTCAATTTCCACAATATTACGCCTCAGTGTCAACAAAAATGACAAAAAAGGAACAAAATGACAAAAAATAGACAGAAAACCCAAGCGAGACAAAAAGGACACACAAAACGACAAAAACATGACAGACGACAAAAGTCAGACAAAAAAAGGACAAAAAATTCCAAAAATGAGACACAAAATGAGACAAACGACACAAAACAAAATAAAGAGACAAAAAGTTAGACAAAACAGTCAAAGCGACAAAAAATGAGACAAATGATAAAAAAAGGATAAAAACAAGACAAAATATTACAAAAACAAGAAACAAAATGAACAATCTAGTATTTTACTTTATGATTTAAACAACTTGTCATGGTCTATAAATTATTTAAAATTTATAGTTTTAGTAATTTACAATCTGCAGTTAATGTCTTCTCTGTAATTTTCCACTTTGAGGGCCGGATTGGACCCTCTGGAGGACCGCTTTTGGCCCACGGGCCTCATGTTGGACAACAAGGCGCGATGAGCAATCCTGATCTGGCTCTCCCATTAAATCTGCATAAGAACGAGGTTAACACATCCTTTCTGTGTATTTATTAAACTGTCAGAGCTGGAATGGCCAATCAATTCAGGGCCAGAGGGGCTTTTCAATCACAGCTGAGCTATGATTTGATGATTTGGTCTGGTTACTCACACCATAGACTCCGAGCTCCTTGTTTATCGTCACTCTGCAGATCTCCAAGCAGTTTTCACTTTAGAAAAACAGTTGGGCTTGGAGCTCCCATTGTGGGATTTGCATGTCATCTCCACAGCCCGGCATTTGTTATCTTCCCATGAAGAGATCCAGCGACTGGGCCGAGCCCCGCTCCACTCCCTGGTGCTATTACATATTCAATTAAATTCCAAGTCTCCTTGCTGGTAATAGTGATGAATATGCAGGGTGTTAATTTCTTTGTGTCACCGTCTCAGATGAGGCAGACATCGGGGGTTGACAAAGCGTGCGAGCTGATTGGATCCCTCTTTGCCGCGGGACAGACTGGTGGAGGTTAATGCTTTGAAAGGAAGGACAAATGAGACGTTCCTCGGCTCCAGCACAACTGGAACACTTTGCATAACCGCCACGGGTCACAGAGAAATCACACACATAAGAGCAGAGATGCTCTCCAAGAAAGACGCGTGAAATAATCATTTGCAGCCACTGCCAGATACAAAGAGTCCCTGCACACCGTCTATAGCATCATCACCACAAATTGTGGCTCATTTTTTTATACTCCTGCACTACTGCAGTTTCAGAAGATAAAGACGGATCAACCCAGATACAGTCGGGTTAGTTCAGGGACACCGCAACTGTGTTTTTATGAGGTTTGTTCACTAAAAGTCTTGTGGGTCTTTTGAAGTCCATGGGATAAATCTGCATACATTTTTATTAAAAGTAAAAAACTAATGTCTTTTATGTTCATTATGATCATGTCTTTACAAATTCCGTAATTATTTATGATGGAAACAATCATTTGTTAATAAAAAATGACTGGATATCACTAAAATGTCAGTTAAATAGCCGGCCCAATTTAACAACAACCACCTTCTAATTAGCTAAACAAATAATAAAATGAGCTGATTCAAACATTGTTTTCTGTTCTTTCTATTAAGTTGAGATGACTTGAAAATTGTCCAAAATGACTCTAAAATTGTTCAGAATGACTTGAAAATCATCCATAATGACATGAAATTTGTCCTAAATGACTCAAAAATGATCCCAAAGACATAAAAACTATCCAAAATGATGAGAAAAGATCCAAGTTGATATTAAAACTTGTCCAAAATGACTCAAAAAATGTCCAAAATGACTCGAAAATTATCCATAATTATGGAAAATTAGTCCAGAATGACATGAAATTTGTCCTAAATGGTTTAAAAATCATCCCAAAGACACAAAAATATCCAAAATAATGAGGAAAGATCCAAGCTGATATTAAAACTAGTTCAAATTGACTCGAAAACTGTTGAAAATTGTCCATTATTTTGGAAAATTTGTTCAGAATGACATGAAATTTGTCCTAAATGACTTGAAAATTATCCCAAAGATGCAAAAATGATCTAAAATGACGAGAAAAGATCCAAGCTGACACAAAACATACTGAAAATGACAAGAAAATTGTCCAAAATGACTCATAAATTGTCCGGGTCAATGTATAATTGAAGTCCATGGGATATATCTTGGATACATTTTTATTAAAAGTAAAAAAAACTCTTACTAAAATGTCTTAAGAAATAACGTTCAATTTTAGTCAATTGTATATATAATACTTGGAAGAATCTTTCTGTAAAAATGCCATGTGGTGTTTGGTTATAGGCGGCCATGTTGGTTTTAGACCTAAAAACAGCAAAAATGTCAACTATGACACAAAAAGTCCCACAATTATATATTGACTCATCTGCTGGAAGGTGGAGGAGGATCCCACTGTGTTGGAATGATCGTCTAATTGGAAAATAAAATGTGTATTTCTACTACTACTAAATGTAATGACGGTTTCTTTCAGGCGTATCAGTGGCTCCGCAAAGCTAAACAAAATTAAATTAGATTTAATGTGGACAAACAGAAAGATCATCTAATCCAGTTATGTAAGGAGAAGTAACTTCATGGATTTACTCAATTCACAGAAAGAACATCTTTTTAAATAGTTTATTTCTGAATGTATTCTTGAAATAATACTCAAATAGCTGACTGACCATGACTCACACCTCGCCAAACAAAAGGAAGCAGCCAATGGTTGCCTTAGGAACCCTCACATCGGCGAGAGCAGCTTGCACTCTACATGAAAAGGATTTGTTCATTCCTCTTCCAAAGTTATCGCTTCTCTCACAGCAAAGCCGTTCCGAGTTCTGAGGCATCAATGCATTCATATACGTGACCAACTAACAAAGTCGAGCAAACCTAAATTCCTTTTTTCCCCTGAATAACAATAGATCAAGCTCGGACCAGATAATAAACCAGAGTCTGCTTTAAATGTTATTGTGTTAGCGAGGTTGGGAGAAGTTCCTTTGACTTGAACAGATAATTTGTTCTCAGGAGCTGAATGAATGCCTGCTCGGATTTTGTGTTCTGAACCATCATCCTGACATCTGAAGAGGCACTACGTCTGGAGAAAGAAATCACTAAATTGCTTTGATTCAAAGTGTGATTCCATGTGCAGAAGGAGCAACACATGTCGGCCTTGATTACTGGAGCCATTTCAGCAACAAAAGCTGCTGTTAGAGCTGCATGGGGGCACTTAGCAATCCAGTGGATACCAAATCATGCAGGATTTTGTACTTGGCAGCCCACCAGAGTCCACTTTAAGTTTTCGACGGCCTTTACATAGGCTGCCAATATAATAAAATCTTAAATTTGACTTAAATATCCAGTTTTAGCCTTTGGCAGTCATCCTTTCACACGTTAATGATCCTATAGTACGAGGCTGCTGAAGGTAGAATTCAGTGTTTAGCTTTAATTCAGTTTATATTGGAGTGTTTCCTTTTTACAGGCTGTCTGCAAAGATTGCTTCACCCATTTAAAGCATAAGAAAATGAAACAAAATGTGCATATTTCGGCTGTGAAAGGTTTGAGTAAATCATTTCAGAGCGAAAAGGGTTTCCTGACAAAGGGAATGATAGGAGAGCAGTTGAAACAGTAGGGAACATTTTTCTTCTGAGGCATTCTTTCCCCTTCATTCATGACTACTCTGCCAGGTGCAGCCGGTTTATCTCCCAGATTTCCCAATCCTCTGTCGGCCTCCTCCTCTCTCTTTCACAACCTCCGCTGTGAAAATCGATGCTAGTGACAGAGCGTGGGAGGCAGCGGCTGCCAGAGCGGTGTCCAGAGTCGCTGATGTCACCTCCACCGTACCCTGCGCTGGGAGCGATGCCAAAGTGCAACTTTTTACTGCTGATTCAGCCGGCATTCAGCCTGGCAACCATGGTGATGTGCATAGTGGGATGCCTCGAAACACGCTCTTCCACTAGCACCTACTCGGCTCGACTTGACTCAGTTTAGGTCGTTTTCCATTACAACTGAGCACCACCTCATCGTGGATGGAGTCACAAAACACTCTCCGTCCTCCAACATGATCTTGAATAAAGCAGCGGTGGAGTTGAGGCCACTCTCTCTCCTGTTGCTCGCCGGTTGGTGCCTGTAAACGGCGTCCATTTGGCTAAACCCCTTCCAACACCTCCGGTTTGAACCACTCTGGCCGTTTTGGTCCTTGATGGACCGATAGTTGCTTTTTTTTCAGCTTCTCCTGACACTGCTTCATTGTCCTGCTGTATCCGTGGGCGACCATCCGCTCGGAGACCTCCTGATATGCTTTCTCGTTGCACCGTCCAGCTCCCTGCCTTGCCTTGCTTTACATTCCCATAGAAACACTGTGTAGATGCATCTAACAAGTCAATGAGGAGATGTGCCAGAATTGTCTTCATTTAAACAAAGAAAAAAACTGAAATACTTGTTCTGGGAGCCAAGACAGAAAACTTAAAGGTTACTGCTCACCTCCAATCTCTTACAATGACATGTCCAAACCAAGCCAGAAACCTTGGTGTCGTCATCAACTCAGACCTCAAGTTCAGCAGCTCCATGAAGACAATCACTAAATCAGCCTACTATCACCTTAAAAATATATTAAGGGTTAAAGGACTAATGTCTCAGCAGGATTTAGAAAAACTGGTCCATGCATTTATCTTTAGCAGACTAGAATACTGTAACCGTGTCTTTACAGGACTCCCTAAAAAGTCCATGAGACGACTGCAGCTCATACAGAATGCTGCTGCTCCAGTCCTAACAAGGACCAGAAAAGTAGATCAGTCCAGTTCTTAGATCGTGACACTGGCTTCCTGTCTGCCAGAGAATAGATTTTAAAATCCTGCTGATGGTTTATAAAGCACTGAATGGTTTGTAGCTGATCTGCTGTCAGTTTACAAACCATCTGGACCTCTGAGGTCTTCAGGTCCTGGTCTGCTTCCAGTCCCTAGACTTACAACTAAACACGATGAAGCAGCATTTAGTCTTTATGCTCCACATATCTGGAACAAACTCCCTGAAAGCTGTAGATCTGCTCCAACTCTCACTTCTTTTAAATCACAGCTCAAGACTTTTCTGTTTGCCACTGCTCTATTATAGCTTATTTTAACTTATTTTAAACGCAAATTGTAATTTTACTTTTTAATATATTTCTAATTTTCCTGTTCTTTTTATGTTTTATTCTATTTATCATTTTAATTGTGCTTTTTATGCTTGTCTGAATGCTACCACTGAGTTGCACTTGTGTATGAAATGTTCTATACAAATACAGCTGCCTGGCCTTATCTCTGCATTCTTTGGTCCGCCACCAAAGACAGAAAAGTCCCGACCTCTTCATTCGCCCTTGGTACAGGTCTGGTGTGTCGTCACTCCCTGTCCAATCAGTGGCCTGCACTCTGTAGACGTCACATTATCGCCTCCACTCAGCTGTTGTGGAACCCTGGCTGAGTAAGTACTAAAATAGTAGCTGGTACCAGGTACTCCGTCCTAATGGAAACCTCACAAACCCAGTAGAGCCGAGCTGAGTTGTTGCTAGTGGAAAAGGGCTATAAGTGTCATTAACTGGCCTGGATGGGCGCCGGTCATGGCATGTCACATGTTGTACCCAGTGCAAGTCAAGAGACAGACAGAAAGAAAAACGTAGGAAATGGGTGGGAAACTGGTGAGACAAAAAGGGACGGATGGAGAGATGAGGGTCGGTTTAAAGGAGGGATAAGTGCGAGGGCATACCAGGAGCAAAACTCAAGAGAGACTGAGAGTAAGAACCCACAACACAAGGTGAGAAAGCGAGAGGCAGAGTGGGAAGCAGACAGAAAGGCAGGCGAGTGAAGTCAGGCTGACTCACTCCCCGAGGCTCATTTGAAAATGCTCTTTCGTCTTCTGTTCTCTGTCTGCCGAGTCCACAAAAACACCACGTTGAGAAAGACCATCCTCCACAGGAGAAACAAATAATAGATTCATAAAGAACTGCTGCTTTTTAGTTGTGAGGCGCCGTCCTGGACGTTTTCTTTCTGTGCAGCAGCTTTGAGATGAACACTGACTGCGGGCTCACGGCGTTGGCTTAGAATTTATAAAGCTGTTGCTACTGGCTCTGCTGCACATCACAATGCCCAACTTTCATGTTACAGGATTAGGAGGGATCAGTTTTCTGGATCAATAGGATTATAGCTGCCGTTAACCCCTCCGAAATGAAAGAATCACAACCTACGGAAGAAACAAAAGGGATGTACAAATAAAAAAGTCTGCAGCGGGGTGGAAGGAGGACAGCTCTGTCAGTACTTTGCACGGCAATAACAAACACTTATCCCAAGCTGGAATAATCTGTACTTGGAAGCAGACAAAAAAACAAACTGCCCAAGGCACAACATTAACAAAAACATGCTGGAAGAGAAAGATAGATTCCAAGAGCCCAAATAAAAAAATTGCTGCGTGTAATTGGCCTGCCTTTCTTCACTTTCTACCTCTAGACAGGAAGTAAAATGTGCAACGAGAGCAATAATGGGCGACTTTTAGGAGCACCAGTCAATACCTCCCATCAAATCCACTTTGACCTGCTTCAGCCCATTACATCCACAAAGGCTGAAGCCCTTTAAGGCTTACAACTTGCAGGTAAATTACAGAGAAACACGCAGCGACTTGTAACCAACTGAATGCAGAAGAAAGCAGGAATACAGGGGGTCCTTGGTTTACGACGTCCTCGACTTACGTCATTATGTCACAACTGGTTACGTGGAACTAGCTGACGAGCGGAGCGGATGAATACATTGTCACGCGGCGCTATAAGACAGCTTTGTTTACATTCTCCAGTTGTACACCACCTTGGATTGTGCTACATTCACTAACTTTTTGGCTCCCAAGTCTAAGTCAGACTCTTCTGATGTCAAAGAAAATGATGATGGTCAAAGCTGTAGCTGTCCAACTAGTTAAACTCCTGCTTGCAAAATGAATCGTGAGTCGTGGCAAACTTGACTTCTTCACTGTGGCTCTTGATACACATTACAGAGTGAAAACTGCAACAAAAACAGAATAAAACAACATAAATACATGTAAATAAATCCTTTTAACACAACCAGTCAGTCCAAAAATTAAGTTAATTACTGAGGACATTGCCTCTGTGGAGTTTACTAAGTAGAGAGTCATGCATCCAGAAAAGCACGAACATGTGTAAAAATAAACATCAAAATAGCGGACAGGAAGTGACAACTTATGACAACTTCAAAATAAAAATACATCGATAATTCTGCTTTAAGGGCAACACACCATGGAAGTGAAATTAGATTTAATAAAACGCTCGGAACAGGAAGAAACACTGACAAACATCAGCATTATTAGATCAAGTTGTAAAAACAGTGCGACATATTCTGTTATCTTCTAGTAAAATGATTCATACGTGCATGAAAGCCGTTGGTATTCATGACTTTCATGAAGAACTGATCAATATCGTGATGCACGTAACGGCTTTGTTTACATTTTCTCCAGAGTTCCGACTTACAGCTAAAATCGTCTTACTTCAATCTGTAGGAACGGACCTCTACCATAAGTAGAGGACCTCCTGTATTGTTTACATGCAGGGACAAATTCTTTCTGTTGATTGGTTTATCAATGTAGAATATCTCCCCCATTTTTTTTTAAATTATTGATGCTTTCTGTTCTGTTTCTTGAGTTATCACCAGACTAAACGTCTCCATGTGGACGGTATGTAAGCCATCCGAATACCAACAGAGAAACAGAACATTATTCTCGGCCAGGTGCGTTTTGGACTATTTGATGTGTGAGTGTGTGTGTGTTTGCCTCGCTGAGCACTGCTCCCGTCAGCCCCTCACTCTCAGCAGCACCAGATGGATCCTCTGGAAATAGCCAGGGAGAAAATTAAGAACAACGGCTGTCAAATCAGTGAGCGGAGAGAAAAAGAGAAGGAGGAGGGTGTTGGAAAAAAAATCCTCCTGAATTCACACGATCGCAGCTCGCCCAGGTAAAGCTGGATTGACATTCAGCGAACGGCTTATTAGGAAATTTCATGGGAGTCTTGAAGTGATTATCCTGAACCTGTCAGCTGCAAACAGCATGTCAGAATGCCACCCAGGCATTCCCCTCCAGGTGGCTGACGCATAGCTGCAACTAAAACTGAACATGAGACTGATGGCTGACGAGGGAGTGGAGGGGCTGGGGGGGGGGGTCTGGCAAGCACAGATGGATGCCAAATAATACACATGCGAACACGCATCAAGCACAATGAACACGCAACAAGACCTAAGTGCACTCTGTTGAGGATGATTCCCCTCCATGCTCATGTGTCTCTGTCTGTACTCTGATTTGATGCTTGCAGAGCAGCTAATAAGGGTGAATGAAGGAAAGTTTGTCATCCTGTCACCCGCCTTTCCCCCCTGATCTGCCGTCGCTCCAACGTTTCATCACCACAGATCATAAATAATGTATTTCAATCGGCATTTGACAGGGAAACACCTTTCAGAGGTGATTCCAAAGTCTTTCACCAGCTGTTATCAGCTGCAGGTCAGCCGTCCTGTTCTCTGGTTGCTGACTGTCAAAGAAGACAGCTGCTATTTAAAATGAAGATAACAAGAAAAAGGAGGAAGGAAAGCATAGAGAAGTGAGGTGAAAAGAGCTGCACCTGACAAACAGAAAGAACTGTCAATTAGAGCCGACAATTAACCATCAATCTAACCCTAACCCTGTGTTGACCAATCACCTGAGTCCTACTGTCTAGGTTTGGCAAGATGGGAATGCCCAGAATATCCCTGGAAAGAGATCCTCTGTTGACATTATCAAATGAATGAATGTTGTGATGCACCAGCAAAGGTTCTGTTCCTATTAACCTAGTTTTAGATGTTTAAAGATCAGTGAAAATCCCATTTTCTACCTTGTTAACGTGTCCATATGGTGCTGGTGCCATATGGTGGAAGACAAGAGTTAAATCAGCAGCTAATACCGTGGCTGAGCACTTCTACCTTGAAACTGCAGAGTTTTCTCTGTCACGATCTTTCTTTGGAATCAGCTTCCTGTTCACACAAGTACAGCTGAAATAATCCAATATTAGAACTTGCATTGTGTTGTTTGAGTGGACTTGTAGGTGAGCTGGTGTGCTCAAGCTGCTGTGGATGGAGAGAGACGGCATCCCATACAATTCTACAATTTCATTTATCCAAAGCGACGTACATCTGAGAGTGGATACAACACAAGCAAGGATCTAGTCAGGACAAAACAACCTGGATAAGAGCCATGAAACAAGTTAAGCAGTGTTTGGATTCATTCTGTTTTGTTTACAGTCGACTGACAATTCTATAGGCCAAGGTTGAAGGAGATATCAGTAATGGAGGCCTTGCACAGGTAGACTCGCAGGTCTTTGCCCAATTCAGTCGTCGCACAATGAGGGCTGACACAAGAGGTGGACGCCACAGCATAAGATGTGTGTCTAAATACCAGGAAGTATTAGGACTGAACCTGCCCCTTTCAGATTTTCAGTCAGGTAACAATAGAGAGAAGCACTCACCTATTGAAACTCAGAGAGTGAAACCAGGACAACTACCTGACAACAAGTCCTAATCAAACACAAAAACTAAAGTTCCAAAAACACTTACCAACTAACTGCTATCTTTTATGTTCTAGATCTCAGCTTACTCTGATCTCCAATAGTACATCTGCACATTGTAGGGGAGGCAGTGGTGTAGCGTTACATCGAAGCCATTTTCAGGCAGAAAAGGAGGATTTTAGTTGAAAAACTTCTACTAAAGTTTTTGATAGACAGAGATGAGATTCTTTGACAAAGGCAGACAGAAGTCTACACCACAAGCTTGTGAGGAAAAAAGTTTTAACGCTACCATACATCGGGAACTAGTTCTATCCCCTGGTAAGTTTCCTGGTGTGTCCCTTTCCTGTTTCTACATAAAACACCCAAAGTCACATCCATAAACAAACAGTTTTCTGGGCTGATGTTGAAAAACTTGCTCAAAGTCCTGACCTCAATCCCATCCAACAGCTTTGGGATGAACTGGAACGCCAACTGTGAGCCGACCCTTTTCAGCCAGCATCAGTGTTGGATGTGATGCTCTTGTGACTGAATGGGAGCAAACCCCTGCAGCCAGGTAATAAAATCTGGTGGAAAGCCTCAAACCAAATAGGTGGGGACTTTACAGCAGCAGATAAATGCGGATTCCTCTAGAATGAGATTTCAACAGTCACGTCTGGCGATGCAATGTTTGGGTGTTCAGCATGTAATCCAGATGAAACCACAAATAAACCCTACAAGCATACATTCCTGCATTCTGTAGGTTTTGAAAGTGTGAGATAAAGCCAATCTAACACAGGTAGCAATTATAATTCCAACATTTGTCTTGCACCTACGAGCCACTGACAGAATCTCACCATAAACAACTCAGAGTAAGAATCAAAAAACATTGAAAAATCAAATGCAGCCTTTGATTTTAAGGCATCTTGGCGGAAAACACATCTAACGTGGTGACAACTGACATGTGAAAATCACAACTGCTTATAATAGGACTTTCATTTTCCTTACTTTTCAAGCATCAACTCATCACACAATGAAAGGCAGCTGCAGTGACGGCATCTGGTTGCTGCTTCTGAACTCCAGAAAACATCGAGCATCAACATGTTTCCTGCTTGTGCTTTGATAAAAGTTCCCATTTATGCGAGGCTTTTCACGGCTTTAAACTTTCTACAAGAACGTAACGCCACATATCTGTGATCATACATGCCATAAGTTTTAAATTTGAACCCTGTTTGATTAAGCATTCTGTTAGGAACGCTGTTTACGTTCGTGTACACTTTCAAGGCCGGGTTGAAGTCACCGTTGGGATTCTCCCGACTGCTAAATTTTGAGCTACTAAGTGTTGATCAGTGCACAAGCATAGTTGGAAATTCTACTTCAAGATCATTTATGTCATGCTCTAAGATGATGAACAGGAGTATTTTATTTAAACTATTTTTGATTAAACCCCAGAAAATGAGTTTACTGTTATATTTCCCTATCAACCATCATTGTCAGCCTGGATCATGACTGTTGGCACAGTTGGGGTTGATGGTAAATGTATTATTTCGATGCTAAAATGGTTAAATATTGATGTTAAATTGATGAACATTACACAGGAGTGAAATGTAATGGTTGCTGGCATTGTTGTTGTATATATAGATGGATATACACCAATCAGCCACAACACTATGACCACTGACAGGTAAATAACATTGATCATATTGGTTCTATGTGATGTTCTGCTGGAAAACCTTGGATTTTGGCATCTGTGTTGATGAAACACTACAACCCTAAACCAACATGAGAAATGTAAAACTACACAACAGACTGAAGGCAACACAGCTGCTGCAGCCAAAGCAGGAAGGAAAGCCGGCAAAAAAAAATGAATAGCCAAGTTAACAGGCTTATCAATATCACAGAGCTATAATTAAAACACGAGTACATCTGACTGTAATTACGGCTGCGGATTCCATTTAATGTGTTGCTTAGATGTAGACTCCTCCTGGCATGTGTAAGATGGTTGTAGAGGTATTCTGAGTGCAAGAAAAGAGTAAAAATAAAAACATCATTCAAACCGGTAGCCGCCTGCAAAGCTTCAGAGTTTCAACAAGTAGAAGGCTTAAGTGGTTTATCAGGCTCTGCTTTAGGATTACATTGCCACATAAAGACCTACAGAACAATACAACTACTTTGAAAATTGCTTCTGGCCAACAGAAATAATAAAAGAAAGCAGGAAAGATTGAACAACCCTCCAATGAGAATCTATATTTCTCAGAAAATGGTGCTCTAAAAACTCTCGCTGTCCTCAGAGATGCTCTTAAAACCCAGAGTTAAACCTGAAGTTACCTCCAATCCTGCTTCAGGCCTCTCCTATCTCCATGTTTACAGCCTTGAATATGCCATTTTTCTACTTTTAAAATAAATGACAATGTTGTTTCATGCATTTGTTTCTGTTCCTGTGACCCCAAAACCGAGGTGCAAACAAAAGCATCACTCCATTGAGCCGTGACCCTTCTAGTGTGTGAAACAACTCTAATAGAAAAGCTTGAAATCTGCAAATTACAGCATCTGGAGATGCACAGGCAATTTTAAATGCTTTTATGTACTCAGGACTCAGAGTGCTTTGGGATTTGATTTCTTGTTTGCATTTGTTGTGGTCCTTGACTCCAAAGAGCACAATTGTGCACTCAGTGCGACTTTTTCAATTACGTTTTTAAAATTACCTTTACTTACCGAGCGCAAAGATGCACTCTGGGTTTCTCTCTCTTTCTCAGCTCAGCAAATTACTTCTCAGGGATGAAACAGAAGCATGTTTCCAGCTGTGCGGTGCAGAAATGACACCTGGAAAGAACTTTTCTGTCTTCTGTGCAGTTTGAACAGCAGGTTTCTCGTGGGTCATCACACTTGACGGTGATTCGAGCTCAACTCAGCCACCAAAAAAAAAAAAAAAAAAAAAGAGCAGGAAACAAGACAGGTGAGAGTGAATAGAAGGGTTTTCGTTTTCATGGATCAGGTTTCAGGTCCGCTGCACGTCAGCACTTTGTGTTTCTAATTAAGGACAGAAGAGACAACACAGCTGTCAGCATGGACACAGCTTACCAGGATTGTTTTACACTTGCAACACAAGCTTGAAATGGGTTTTTAATCGGAAATTTCGCTCAACAGAAGCACTCTGTTGTAATGTGTGCCGCTTCTGAATTATTTAATTCAGGGGTGTCAAAGTCATCTTAGTCCAGGTTCCACATTCAGCCCAATTTCATCTCAAGTCGGACGGACCAGTAAAATCACAGCATAATAACCTATAAATAACCAAAATGAATAAAACAAAACATAAAATGACAAAAATGAGGCAAAAAATACAAGCGAGACAAAAAAGGAAACACAAAATGACAAAAATGAGAAAGAAGACGACAAAAACGTGAGACAAGTGACAAAAAAAGACAACAAAAACAAGGCAAAACCTTACAAAAATGAGACACAAAATGACAGAATAATGAGTAATCTAGTATTTTAGTTTATGATCAAAACAAGGAAAAGTCTAGGAATTATTTTAAATTCATTGTCTTATAAATTGCAGTTAATGTCTGTCATTTTTACACTTTACAAAATCGTCCCGCGGCCGGATTGGACCCTTTGGTGGGCCACTTTTGGCCCATGGGCCACATGTTTGACACTCGGGACTGGATTTTTCATCCATGGTAATTGAGATCTTCAAACAAGCATTAAAACAGCTTTAATGTTCTATTTATGGTCTGATTGTGCATTCACACCGTTATTTACGTGTACACACACACACACACACACTCCTAAACCTGCTGCATTTGGTGGCAGCATTATAATTTATGAAGCTGAAAATATAGCATTATCCTGAAGAAATTCTCCTGGGTGCTCTCTGTCTCCTAAAACATCCTTCCTGATAGATTCTCTCAGCAGTGATGAAGTGACAGGCTCATCTCTTTCCTTTTTTACGTTCTCCCTCCGCTGACAGACTAACTCCAGTTGACAACACTGATGAGATTCTGGCAGACTGGAAAAAGACCTCAATTATAGCACCGCTAATTCCTGAAATAAGTGATTTAATGACAGGGGAGAACAATACCGGCGTCATCAATATGTAAAACTACATCCTCTGTAATAAGCTGCAGACCACATCTTTCCACTGGAATTGTGTGGATGATGAATGAATGGAGAAAAGCAACTGTGAATGGAAATATCGCAAGAAGTGATTGTTTGGACGAGTGTGTGTGTGTGTGTGTGTGTGTGTGTGTGTGTGTGTGTGTGTGTGTGTGTGTGTGTGTGTGTGTGTGTGTGTGTGTGTGTGTGTGTGCTGGTTTTGTATGCAGGCTTGGATGGCGGCTGAGCGGACTGATTAGCAGCATCTTGTGCCAAGCTACTCCTGAGTTGTACTGATTTCACACAGCGATCTGTATTCATTTATGCATGGACAAACTGTGCAGGATGAGTGGTGTGCAAAACAGAATGCGTGTCTTCATATGGTGTCCATATCTCCCTCTCAGCATTCACCCCTCACTACGCTGCCTGCCGTCTCCTGACTCTTCATTCCCTTTGCTGTTTCACTTCAATATTGTGCGAGATAACATTTCAAAATTCTCATTTTGTCTTCCATTTGTGCTTGGATTCCAGACTAAAGGAGTACAATGTTGTTTTTGGATTTCTAATGCTGGTGCGCCCACTGTGGAGGAACAGTCTGACTGGGAATAATAACCAAATGGAACATCTGTGAGTGAAAGCAGACTGCTGTGCGTCACACGTGATCATCCAACTCACAACCCCCTTTCTCCTCTCTATTCAATTATTTGTCTCATTTCTGAGGCTGGTTTGGAAAAGGAAAAAAAATCTGAAGTACGAAAATGTCTGAGCATGTCTTCAGATCTGACTGATTTCATTTTTAGCAACTGCTGGTAGCTAACATGCAAGCTCGAGTTGATTTTTAAAAGAACACCTGGCTGTAATATTGTGATTATTTTCTTTTAGTGCAGGCCTGTTATGCAGTTTGTTTGATGAAATATAATTGCACCAAACATAGAAACAGGCTTAGCTTGTTGCTATGTGACGAGAAACATGAAATAAAGCAGTTCCCTGTTGTTGATCCTTCCATTGTTCCAATCAGTCAGCTAAAGAAAGGTCTTTATGTGCACTGTTTTTGATTGTTTATATTTTAATACACCGCCTGTTCAAAAAAAGGAAAAAAAAACAGTCCCCACTTGGATTTAACTAAGCAAAGAGGTCAGATCCTTCCATTGGATAATTACTGCAGTGATGACAACAACTTCTTTAACTCTAGCTGATGCAGTGAGGAGCTTCTCATTTCTGAAACAACCATGTTGGAAGACATTTCCTGTGGTCATGGAAAGGATGTTAATCTGCCTCAGAAGGCTCAAATTATTGGCCTGCATCAAGCAAAGAAAACAACTAAGGAGATGAAACTACTAAAATCAGGTTAAGAACCGTCCAACTCATCATTAAAACCTGAAGGATGGTGGAGAACCATCATCTTCCAGGAACAAACTCTTAGATGATCGTAGGAAACCAACAGTAGAACTCACGGCTGTTAAATAGTGAAAGTAAGAACATTTCCACATGAAGGGAACTCAAAGGATCGGGACTAAACAGCTGTAGCTCTAACAAAACCACTGATCAGTAAAGATGATCAGAAAAGAAGACTTCAGTTTGCTATGAAGCATAAAGATCTGGAGCAACGGAAGAAGGTCATGTGGTCTGATGAGTCCAGATTTACCCTGTTCCAGAGTGATGGGGGCAGTAGTTTACCTTTGGTTTTGGTCCCAACTTTGTGCT
Organism: Amphiprion clarkii; assembly: GCA_027123335.1. Taxonomy (NCBI): domain Eukaryota; kingdom Metazoa; phylum Chordata; class Actinopteri; family Pomacentridae; genus Amphiprion; species Amphiprion clarkii. The sequence goes on along the minus strand of CM049590.1, from coordinate 2,284,942 downwards.
GGTTTAGACTTTTTTAGGACTGGTTTCAGACGGTAATCTGACTGGTTCTGAACAGTTTTTTGGACTGGTTTAGGTTTGATTTTGGTCCTGGTTTAAGGCTTGTCGGGGACTGGTTTCAGACTGTCTTACGCAGGTCTTGGACTTTTTTAAAACCCCAAGAACACCAAACCTACCACCAAGCGTGGTGGTGGCAGTATCATGCTCTGTGGAACTGGAGCTTTTCACAAAGTAAATGGAATAATGAAGAAGGAGGATCACCTCCATGTCCTTCAGGAAAACCTAAAACCATCAGCAGAAGGTTGATCTTGGACACAGCTGGATGTTTCAACAAGACAATGAGCCCAAACACACATCAGATGCAGTAAAGAAATGGTTCCATCGGGCTGGAATGAAGGTTCTAGACTGGTCTCCCCAAAGTCCTGACTTAAACCTATCAAGAACCTGAAGAACCAAGTCAGAAAGACAAAAAAATTAGTTGAACTGCACCAGAAGTGTTGCAGTTCCACTATTTTTTTTGGTAATTTCCTTCAAGTGTTTAAAAGAATACAAGATTGAAAGTACCTGCAGGCGAGAAATACTCCAGGATGGAATATTACGGCTCGAAATCATCGTTCAGTTGATCAGTATTCATCACGCTGCAGATGCTGGTTGTCTGGCACTGACCACGTTGTCCTGTCATGCATATTCACATCTGAAAACACAACGGAAAATACAGTAAATACAATGAATCCACACAGATCTCCAGGCTCCATAGTAGCTGCTGCAGCTAATTCACCAACAGTAAAGCAGCAGCGTAAAGAAGCACATCGAATTACTGAAGTTGTTCTGAAGGTCAACAACTTTTTCAGCTTCCTGTGATGATTTTTGTACTTGGTTTAATTGTTTTCCAGTAAAACTCCCACTTTATCCATGTGCTAACATCTAATCATCAATGAGCCTTTCAACACCATTAGCTAACACAATGTAGCATTAGAACACAGGAGTGATGGTTGCTGGAAATGTTCCTCTGTATCCCTATGGAGATATTCCATTAAACATTTCCAGCTACAATAGTCATTTACCACATTAACAATGTCTACACTGGATTTCTGATTAGTTTAATGTTATCTTCATTGGAAAAAAAACTGCTTTTCTCTCAAAAATAAGGACATTTTTACGTGACCTTTAACTTTTGACCGGTAGTGCAACCTCCCTTGAATATCAATAAACGGCATCAATATCGGACCCAGAAAGTAAACAAACAACAAAAAAAACACCTGTTGATCTGGGGTCAAGACCACTTGACTGAAAGTGTTGGCCCACAAACCAGGACCTTCACTTCTATGTGCATAGATAGAAAGCCTAAAACAGGGAGAGCAGCAACAAGGAAGCCCCAAAACAACCAAACTCAGTGGAACCTGGTTAGTTTAATGTTATCTTCATTGAAAAAAACTGCTTTTCTTTCAAAAATAAGGACATTTCTCAGTGACTTCTGGACGGTAGTGCGTGCCCTCAGGCTAACCAAAGGTTCATGTTGCATAATGGAGGCTGGGATCCATATAATTGTGGTTTATTGACAACTTGCTGTTATTGATGCGCATTACACAGCACGCCTGCACTGCTCTAACTGTAACTCCCCTGGTTTTGCCGCCGTTTTGTTCATTTGGAAAATATGATGTTTAGAACACAATGGCTAAATGATCAAGTGGTGGTTTTGTGTACGCCCAGAGGGAGGTATCAAAAGCAACAGCGCAAACAGTCGCCGGCTTTGTATTCACAGCTGAATACAATAAGACGACGGCTTCAAACTCTGCATCCAAATAGAGCTACTAACAGCACATGGGCCATTAAAGAGCGAGCTGTAACACCGCTCCTCCCCGGTACACCAGCATCTTTTGATTTATTATCCGGCTAAACTCCTCACTGTACGCCGTAGCAGTCGTGCTGATGTATCCCTGGAGACGCACTGCAATAAAATGAACTGCCATTGTTTTCTTGCAGAACTGTACAAATTGCCTCATCAAAGCCACAACATGGGTCCTCCACCTCTAACCATTAATCAGTGGGAGAGACGTAGGCGCCGGAAAACGCCTTTGCATTTTCCTGAGCTGAGAAGAGCATCAGGCTGACAAGTGTTGTTGTTTCCATGTTTTCCTCAAATAAAGACCAAGTAGCGTTGTCAAGGCTGAGATACCTGAATTTACCTACTCTACTAGTCTTCATACGATGTTTTATTCATATTACATAGACTTCTTTACAGCAGGGGTGTGGAACTCACTTTAGTTCAGGTTCCACATTCAGCCCAATTTGATCTCAAATAGGCCGAACCAGTAAAATCACAGCATAATAACTTAGAAATATGTATAACATATATAAGAAATCTTTTTTTGTGGCCGTTTTCAGTCTGTTTGTGGTAATTTTAGGTGTTTTGTGGTCAAATTTTGTGGTGTGCCTCTCGTCATTTTGTGTCTTTATATGATACTTATCTGTCTCACTGACTCATTTTGTGTTTTTCTGTGGTCATTTTGTGGCCATGTTGTGTCTTTTTGTGGTTGTTTTGTGTGTCTTTGTGGTCATTTTGTTTCTTTTTTGGTTGTTTTCTTTTCTCTTATTTCTCTTTTGTGGGCATTTAAGGTCTTCATGTAGTAATTTTGTGCATTTTTGGGGTCATTTTTTGTTCCTAATGACATTCTGCGATGGAAATCTCGCCTTCACCCTAAATATGGAACAGATCCATAAATGAATGACATCACTTTGGGAATAAATTAGAGGCACTGCAGGCTGAATTCTAATGACCACGTTAACCTTTGCTAACAAAGTTCCACTGACATTCACTTTTCAAAGAGAAGCAAGAGGAAGAGGGCCCTCTGTAATTTCCACTTGCACCCAAATGTTCTTTTTATTAATTTTGAACCCTCATGTTCACGGTTTTTCACTTCTAATTAGGATGAGAGTTGTGAGGACAAAACGGCTGGATTTCATGAAATTACCAAAGATGGATTTAATTCCATTTGAGGATGTGCAGCTTTGTATGACGTGCAATTTTTTGCCCAGCAATGTGTGAGATGTTGAACTCCAACTGTGTGAGTACAGCTCTGTCAGTGTTTGTGTGGTTTAAAACCTCGACTGGATTTATCATTCATTTAGTGTTATCTTCATGGAAAAAAAAATGCTTCTCTAAGGACTCCAAGGTAATTTCTACGTGACCCCAAACTTTTGAACACTAGTGTACATACATAGAAAGCCTAAAACAGAGCGAGCAGCAACAATTAACCCTCGTAATGTCTTCCCATTTGCCATACACCTTTTGTCCCCTGCCTGGTTTGACTGATATTTAAAGCATATAGTATAAATTAACAATCAAATCTGTGTACCACCTTTATCTTACTTCAGTCCAACCCATTACCACAAATTTTCCCCTTCCTTTTGGAGTTTGGGTCCAAATAGACCTTGTTTACATAAAAGTATACGACAACAAAACATTTCATTTGGGATCAGAATGACGGCGGGACAACAGGAGGGTTCAGCCCCAAAACAACCAAACTCAGTGGAACCAGTCCTGGGCCTGTTGTCTGAGTGGTTACACAGGAAAATCCCCCTGCCTTTCACACACTTCCATGGAAAGTCTAAGGCCAGGACAGCAGCACTGAAGATCCAAACAAGACACTGTAGATCTGTGATGCCATCAGTGCTGGTACCAAACTGGTCTCCAGTGCGACTGAGTCTCTTTTGGACAGCCAGAGCTGAGACTGGAGCAGAGCTGCAGGAGTAGTGTTCTGTTTGGGTTTTTTTTTGTGGCTTTCTAGACAAGAGCTCCAGTGATGGAAACAGTTTTCTCTTCCCAACTGGCTCAGTCTGATAAAGACCACTGATGCTGTGAAACTATCATGCAGTCGAGCCGCCATCCTCACCGTACGAGTTGCAGAATCTACACCGACAACCTAGACATTCACATGTGAGGGAGTTTGCAAAGTGACTCGCAGAGGAAGCAGCGAAGGTAGGCAGGCCAAAGCAGCTTAAACAGCACATCCTGTCTGAGATTTGCCAATTGGACGCATATAAGGGAATCAGCTGAGCCAGAAGCTGATGTGGGCTGGCACTAAGATCAGCAGCTAATGTACTGGGACTGTGGGCTGAGATGTCTGCTCTCAATTTTTAATGTAAATATGACTTTTCTGCTGGAAAAATCCAGTTTCACATGCATTTATTAGAACCCCGAAGGCGTGAAATGACACAGCTCGATGCAGACAAGGAATCAAGAAAATCTGAGAGATTTTTGATGAAACGCACAACAAAGACAAGAATGAATGTACACAAAGACAAAATGATATTAAATCAGAGGTGAGGGGCCTCTTCGAGTGTGAGAATGTGAAAACATGCTCATTTTCAAATATATCTTGATGAAGTCAGGAGTTAAAACTCTGCTATTTTTCAGTCTTGGTGCAACCATTCTGAGTTATGCTTCTGCTTTCTTTTACTTTAGATTCGACCTTCTCCTGACTCACACTGGCTTTGGGCTGGAGCCAGTGTCTGGAAGTTAAACGACTCAGGACGACCTGCACCACACTAATATCCACTTCAAGGCATTCTGAAGACAAAAAAGAGCCGCCGGTAGCATAGGTGTGGCATTTCCTGTTTCATCTTCCATTTTCATCAGGACTGGGGGTGTCACTGAGCAACTCCTGCCTCACATCTCCACTTCTACAACCCCTCTCTGCCCCTTCCCTACTTATAAGCATATTTCAGAATTATTCCACGGGGAGAAAGCAAGAAAGAACATGTCCACTGAACACTGCCAGGTGCACCCGGTAACCCATTTAAATAGTTAATGGACAGAAAATGTTAATAAAGTAGCTTCCCTAATGACTATTTGATGATTTTTTTTATGGTTTGCATCATTCAACGAGTATCTTGTAGTTCTGGACAAAGCAAAGACATTTAATGATGTCAACAGCGTGATATGTGCAATAGCATGACTATATTCTTATTTTTCTATATTTCATACTGTAAACATTTATATTTCTTCTCTTAAATCAGAAAACATCTATTTATATCTGTAAACTGTGTGTTAATCTTTTTGCACTGTTTTTTTCTGTCATTGCTGCTGTAACACTGCAAATTTCCTTCCATCCATCATCCATCCATCCATCCATCCATCCATCCATCCATCCATCCATCCATCCATCCATCCATCCATCCATCCACCTATCATCCATCATCTATCCATCCATATATAATCAATCTATCTATCCATCCATTTTTTTCCCTTCTCTACCATTAATCGACTATAAATGAATCCATATTGAAAATTGTCATCCAGTTTTATTGCGTTTCAGAAGAACGCTGAAACTTTATTCTTGAATCATCGAATGGAACTTCTGAGTAAAAACTGTTTTAAACTCGACTTAATCTGCTCCCCACAAAACCTCACCAAGATCCTATCTGTGAGCCTCGGTGTCTAATTTGGCTGCCAATCCAGCAACGATCCTTCTCACAGAGAGCGTTTTATATGTTATTTCCTAGCACTTTACTAAATATAAACTGCGAGTGTGCATCTAAAGAGTCCCATCCAGGCCTGACTGCAGTCCGTTTCTCCTAATTACTGTTACACTTGTTGATTCCAGAGTAGAGTTGAGTATTGTTTGTATTTCAACAGTTATTGTGATCTATTTTCTCCATCACTACAATCAAGCAGAACAATCACCGACTAACTACATGAATGAATGTGTTTCTAAGCAGCCACAGCCCGACTACACGTCTCCTTTATGGAAACTAGAAGCTTTGTTGTGCCGAGAGTCTCTCCCGGTGCGTGAAAAAGCAGAATAGTTACTGAAAGTCTGTGTGTTGTGTTCGCTGTCACAGAGGAGAAAGAGTCTTTTGTTGGTGTAACGTTCCTGCGACGTCTCCGTGCATTCTTCACAGCAGAGTTTGTGAGATTTTGCTTATAAATGTGAGCAGCAGAAACACAAAGTTAGATAAAGCAGTCGCAGCAGTTTGGTTTACATTTGTGTTTACTCTGGATAATTTACAGTAGCAATAGCAGAGTCTTGTAAAGGATTTTGCAGCAGCTCCTCTTCATCAACAACCAAGCATTTTAAAATGGGATAAGACTAGACAATAAATTCACCTTTGACCATCCAAAACAGAAGCCACCAGAGACTCGAAGCCAGGAGTGTCAAACTCATTTTAGTTCAGGGGCCAAATTCAGCCCAATCTGATCTCAAGAGAGACAAAATATTACAAAAACGAGACCCAAAGGACAAAAGCGAGAAACAAAACAACCAAAAATGAGAAAAGCGACACAAAACAAAACAAAGAAGAGACAAAAAATTAGCCAAAAAGCTACAAAGCGACAAAAATGAGACAAAAAATGACAAAATAACAATGAACAATCTAGTATTTTACTTTATGATCAAAACAACTAGTCATGGTCTAGAAATTATTTTAAATTTATAGTTTTACTAATTTACAATCTGCAGTTAATGTCTGCGCCGTAAGTTTTACATTTTGCAGGCCAGATTGGACCCTCTGGAGGACCGCTTTTGGCCCACGGGCCTCATGTTTGACACCACTGTTCTAAGCCATCCGTAAACTAAAATGACTAAGAACAGCATTTTCTGCTTTTCGCACTGTATCATCGTCCAACAATGATCACTTTGCACTACCGTGTTTCTATATTCCTTTCTAGCTTGTAAATATCTATATACAGGAGGTCCTTGACATACATTGGAGCTCCGTTTCTACAGATTGATGTAAGTCGATTTTCGGTGTAAGTCGGAACTCCGGCCAAAATGTAAACAAAGCTGTTCCGTGCATCACGATATGATCAGTTCTTCATAAAGTCATGAATACCAACGACTTTCATGCATCTATGAATCACTTTACTAGAAGATAACAGAATATTGTAATGGACTGATGTTGTTGATGTTGATGTTTCAATGTTTATTGTTCAGTTCCAGATTTACCTGATGTCAGTGAACGTGCCATGTTTAGTTAGCTCACCTCTGATTGGCTGAGAGTCAGCAGTAGAGATATTCGGGTCCAGCCCTAATGTTTTTACAACTTGATCGATATTCATCTGTGTTTCGCCCTGTTCCAATTGTTTTATTCTGTCTAATTTCACTTCCATGGAGATGGTTTTCCTTTTCTTCCAAGCATCAGAAGAGTCTGACTGACGCTTGAGAGCCATAATGAAGGTCAAAAAGTTGGTGAATGTAGAATCCCAGGTGGAATACAACCGGAGAATGGAAAGAAAGCCGTCTTTTAGCGCCGCGTGACGACGTATTCATCCACTCTGCTTATCAACTAGTTCCATGTAACCAGTTCTGATGTAACGACGAAACGCCGTAAGTCGAGGACATCGTAAACTGAGGACCCCCTGTATATTGTGTTGTATTTATTTTCATTACAACAATTTTTTCTTTCTCTCTTCTTCTTTCTATATCTTCTTTTAATTATTCTCTTTCCATATTCCAAGGGTGACACCAACAGCCGAAGCCAAATTCCTTGTATGCTGTGTAAGTACTCCGCCAATACATCTGATTCTGATGTGCTTAGGAACCAATAATCTGAACTGAAATTAAACTTTATTAAGAATTTCATCATCCACCGAGGCTGTCGTCAGCTCACCTCTATCGGCTGAACGTCTGGGAGATCAGCCAGGGCCGGGGAGAATAATGGCGTTGGCATGCCAGCATCTCACACCTCAATAAACAGGGGGAAATGCAAATGGAGAGGGCATTGCTCAGGCATGATGGCAACAGATGGTGACCCCTTAGCTTGCAAAACTTAGGGAGAGATGAAGGGCAGGCGTTGCTTTACGGAGACGGTGGAGGAGTCGCGATGATGTTTGCATTTACTGATGAATCCCCAGCGGTCTGTGGCACAGTTTCACCAGCCTCGCACGAGGACTCGGCTGTCAAATAATCTTTTTTATCAGTTTGATCAAAATGTCAAGATCCTCCAAAAATATCACTTGAAAAATAAACTCAAATAACACTCTTTTAAAGGACGCAATTCTGACACTGAGGGGTGACAGATGAAACCTACAATGCCCTTCAGTGGAAACCAACGCCGCTCTGAGCCGGGGCTTGTTGTTGCTTCTGAGAGTTACGCTGTAAAGAGTATTATGAGGGCATACACTGGAGATTATGCCTCTAATCTGTTCTGACAACCGTGCTGTCATTGATTATTAAAGGCCTAATCTATAATCCAAAAGGATACAGACAGGACATCTCAGTGCAGGGAAGCTTCTGGGAGAATTCATTCATTCACTTTCAGGGGTTCTGATGCAGGAACTGACAAGAAGGAACATTTGATCACAAGAGTCTAATACAGCGGGTCCTCGGTTTACGGCGTCCTCCACCTACAGCGTTCTGTCGTTACGTCAGAACTGGTTAAGACGGCTCTGTTTACATTCTCTGCTTGTACGCCACCTTGGATTGTGCTACATTCACTAACTTTTTGCCCTTCATTATGGCTCCCAAGCGTAAGTCAGACTCTTCTGATGGCAAAGAAAATGGTGATGGTAAAAACTAGTTAAACTGCTGCTTGCAAAATGAATCGTGAGTCGTAGGAAACTTGACTTCTTTACTGTGGCTCTTGATACACATTACAGAGTAATAAAACAACATAAATAAATGAAAATAAATCCTTTTAACACAACCAGTAAGTCCAAAAATGAAGTTAAAATGACGTTGCCTCTGTGGAGTTTACAAAGTAGAGATCCGTGTATCCAGAAAAGCACGCTAAGCATCAAAAATAGCAGACAGGAAGTGACAACTGTCAACAGACAACTTCAAAATAAAGGCTTTTTCTAAATAAAAGTACATGATAATTCTGCCTTAAGGGCAACACACCATGTAAATGAAAAAAGATATCATAAAACAGAAGAGGATGAAACACCGACAAACATCTGCATTATTACCGTACTTTCCGGACTATAAGCCGCTACTTTTTTCTCACGCTTTGAACCCTGCATTTTATACAGCAGTTCCTAATGTATAGATTTTTACGTGCGAGCTTCATGCCATCAATACGTTCAGCCTCGTCACATCAGACCAATAAAATTACCAAACAGGTCACAGTGGAACAATGAAACTGAATTAAATCAAACGCACACACTAAATTCTTCAGATTAGTCATTTTGTGCTTCATGCACACACCCTCATCATGGAAAACACAGGAAGAAATGCACATGATGCAGCTTTTAAGTTAAAGGTAATCGATCTGCCTGTCAAAGAAGGAAATAGAGCTGCTGCATGTCAGCTTGGCATCAATGAATCGATGGTGAGACGTTGGGAGACGGCAGCATGAACTGACTCAATGTGTTTTACTGCCGTGTTACAGGCACCGTTTGGAAAAAAGCTTTTATTTTATTAAAAGTTAAAAAAAAAATCTTTCTGTGTAAATATGTCATGTTACAATGGTGAACTTTCCCCACTGTGGGATCAATAAAGTTTATCATGTTACAATGTGGACGCCTGCGGCTTTTAGACAGGTACTGTCTATATATGTACAAGCTGTTTGATTTCTTTTTAAATTTACTGGGTGCAGCTTATATTCAGGTGCGCTCAAGAGTCTGGAAATTATGGTAGATCAAGCTGTAAAAACAGTGGAACATATTCTGTTATCTTCTTGTAAAATGACTCACACATGCATGAAAGTCGTTGTTATTCAGGACTTCGATGAAGAACTGATCGATATCGTGATGCACCTCACGGCTTTGTTTACATTTTCTCCGGAGTTCCGACTTAAGGTGAAAATCGACTTACATCAATCTGTAGGAACAGAACTCAAGTCAAGGACCTCCTGTATATAGATGGCTGCAAAACCCATAATTTTACAGTAATATAAGGCAAAAAGACTCATTTTAACCTTCTAGCTTTAAAACTACTGACAGTTTAAAACATGTCTTGGAGCTTTTCTGTTCTGATCTATAGTGGTTAAAATGAAAAATAACACATGGTTGAAAGAAAAAAACTCCACAAAGTGACATTAAAATTCAATTTTCTATTAATCTCATGAAAGCCGTCTTCTCAATAAATCATCTGAGGAGAAATCACTCATTAATAATGAACTAGTAATGATATCTATTGTACTTGGGTGGACAGAGTGACAGAAAAACTACAATATTACTGCATTATACCTGGTTATGTGCAGTAAAATAACACTAAATTAGATCTAAATAGAAACAGTACAGCTGCCTCTGTTCTCTCGGTGAAATGTATTTCCATTATAACAACAGAAAAATGAAACTCTTCTCCTTGTCTGGTGCTTTCAGATGAAGGAGGAGGGCACGCCTGTCACAATTAATATCGGGCTGGTTTTCAGCACAATGTTTTATTACGTCGGAGGAACGCCGTTCTCTGGAACGCGAGGCGACTCCGGCAGCCAAAGCCTGACGCCTGGCATCCGTCTCTGCTCTCCAGACACCTGTAACGCTGCTGTACTGTACAATTCCTCTTTTTTTTTTTTTTCATTTTTCTCCATTAATCTCCCAGCCTAGTAATTCAGTTTTCATTTGTTCCTCGTCTGAACGCCAAGCCGACGTAGGGAGAGACTGCTGCCAGATGACTGCTCAAAGCTCAGAGTACTTTTTCTTTTTCCACAGATGGGAAGCCGGGGGACAGATTAGGCTAAATGAAATTACAAGAGGAACAGTGAAGGGGAGGATTCCCTCCGTTTGTTGTGGACCTCATCTAACCCCGACCAGCAGCTCTGCACCTGCCTGTCCCTCCTGGACTTCACTCAATTAGTGGAGATTCTTTGCTGCACCTGCGACACACATCCATCATTTCCCTTACAGAAGACGGCAAACTTCCAACACCATAGACCAGAGGTGTCCAACATGCGGCCCGTGGGCCAAAACCAGGCCGCCAGAGGGTCAAATCCAGCCCGTGGGACGAGAAGACAGTAACTGCAGATTGTAAATTAGTAAAACTATAAAGGTAAAATAATTTCTAGACTTCATCATAAAGTAAAATACTAGATTACTCATTGTTCTTTTGTCATTTTGTGTCTCATTTTTGTAATATTTTGTCTTGTTTTTGTCTTTTCTTGTCTGACTTTTGTCGTTTGTCTCATGTCTTTGTCGTTTTGTGTTTTTTGTCTCACTTGTGTTGTTCGTCCACCTTTTGTTTTGTTTCTCGCTTTTGTAATTTTTTTGTTTCATATGTCTTAATTGTGTAATTTTTTGTCTCGTTTTTGTCATTTGTCCATTGTTTTGTCGCTTTGTAACTTTTTGTCGAATATTTTGTCCCTTTTTTTTCATGTCGTTTATCTCATTTTTTGTCATTTTGTGTCTTGTTTTTGGAATATTTTGTCTTGTTTTTGTGATTGTCTTTTGTTGTCTGACTTCTGTCGTTTTGATCACAAAGTAAAATACTATATTGTTCAGTTCCAGATAGCTGTGACTAAATGTTGTGTTCCTTTGTCGACACTCTGATCTGGAAGTTGTAATGTGGAAATGATAAACTGAGGCTGAATGTTGATGAAACTGAATTTATTTTTCTTAAAAAATTTCAGGATGCTCTTAATGTTTTGTATAAAGATAATTCCTTAAATGTGAACATTTTTGTACAAAAACAAAGGAAATAGTAGGAGTTGTGGTTATTTATAGGTCGTTATGCTGTGATTTTACTGGTCCAGATCACTGGAGATCAAACTGGGCTGAATGTGGAACCTGAACTAAGATGAGTTTGACACCTCTGGCCTAGACAATCCCTTTATCCTTGTCTCTCGTTTTATTTCTCACTCTGTCTCTCTTCCCCTCAGATGTCTTGACTGTAAACAGTTATCAAAAATAGATCCTATGAATGACTCCTGCAGCACTGAGGAGATCTCTGCTCGCCTCGTTTTGTGGATCTAATGACAGGTGACTGAAGCTGTGACAAAGACAAGGCGACTGCCAATCTGACTCCTTTAAAAAGTGTCAGTTTTATATTTATAGTCTAAAAATAATCCCCGCTGACCCGTACGATCACGATGCATGAAAAGCAGGGTTCACAGACGATACATGACTGACTGCTGGTCTCCACTGTGATTCACGCTTTATAGCAGGGCTGTCAAACTCATCTTAGTTCAGGTTCCACATTCAGCCTAATTTGATCTCCAGTGACCAGTAAAACCACAGAATAATAACCTGTAAATAACCACAACTCCACATGTTTCCTTTGTTTTGGTGGAAAAATGTACATTCTGAAAATGTTCACATTTAAGGAATTATCTTTTTACAAAACATCATGAACACCTTGAAATTTCTTAAGAAAAATAAGTTCAATTCCAACAACATTCAGCCTCAGTTTATCATTTCCACATTACAACTTCCAGATCAGAGTGTCGACAAAGGAACACAACATTTAGTCATCTGGAACTGAACCACAGAGGATTTTACTTTAGAAAAGACAAAAAACAACAAAAACTAGACAAAATATTACAAAAATGAGACACAAAACAAAAGTGAAAACCAAAATGACAAAAAATGAGAAAAAAATCACACAAAACTAAACCAAAAAGAGACCAAAAATTTGACACAAAAGTTACAAAAAAGTGGACAAATGACACGGGCGACAAAAAAATGACAAAAGAAAGAAACAAAATGACCAAAACAATACACAAAGCAATGAAGCAAAACACAAAACGACAAAAATAAGACAAAAAACACAGGCAAGACAAAAAGGAAACACAAAATGACAAAAACGAGAGACAAAACAACAGGAGGGAGACAAAAAAGACAAATAACAACAAAAATAAGACAAAATATCAGAAAAATTAGACAAAAATGACAAGAAATGAGACAAACGACACGAAACAAAACAATAAAGAGACAAAAAATTTGAAAAAAGTTACAAAGCAACAAAGCAACAAAACTGCGGAAAAATGACAAAAACGAGACAAGAAATGAGAAAAGTGAGAAACAACACGGCCAAAATTAGAAAAAAAACGGACAAGTCAGACAAAAAGGAACCACAAAACAACAAAAACAAGACAGAAAATGTCAAAAACTAGAAACATAAACACAAAAAACAACAAAAACAAGACAAAACATGACAAAAATGAGACACAAAAGAACAATGAACGATCTAGTATTTTACTTTCTGATCTAAACAACTTGTCATGGTCCAGAAATTATTTTAAATTCATAGTTTTACTAATTTACAATCTGCAGTTAATGTCTTCTCTGGAATCTTTTTACTTTGAGGGCCGGATTGGACCCTCTGGAGGACCGCTTTTGGCCCGCGGGCCTCATGTTTAACAGTAGAAACGCTACGTCGGCCTATCGCAGTCGGTGTGTCTTGAGGAACCGACTCCCTCCGACTCCTTTATCATGAAACACAAGCCGGCGTGAAATTGAAGAAAACACAAACTACAGATAGCAGCAGCAGTAAATTCTCTGCACGCCTCGCGGCAGAAAGCTGGAGGGGATTTATGGACAAGGAAGATAACTCGCAGTGACACTATAGGATGTTTAAGCCCCCTTTGTGTTCGTCATAAAAGAGGAAATACGCACCCGCCGTTTGTTTTTGTGCTGAGTTTGTGTTTGTGCAGTCTTTTGTTTGAGGTTTAATATCAGAGGCAGGTGTAATAAAGTAAGAGAGGAGCTGCAGAGTCTTCGTGTGACTTTTCATGCGTGGTAGATAAATATTTCTCACTGATCATTTGGGGTTTTTGTTCCAAATGAGCGCCTGGATCATCCCTCATCATTTCACTACCACCAGTTTCACTGAAAAAAAATGAGACAAACGACAAAAGTTAGGCAAGAAAAGGCAAAAACGAGACAAAATATGACAAAAACGCAACACAGAATCACAAAAATGTGACAAAATAACAAAAGCAAGAAACAAAACGACAAAAATCAAACAAAATGACAAAAGCGAGAAATAAAATGAGAAAAAAAGACAAACGATGCGAAACAAAACAAAAAAATGAAAAAAAATGAGACAAATGACAAAAGTCAGGCAACAAAAGACAAAAAAAACAACAAAACCAAGACAAAATATTACAAAAATGAGACACAAAATGACAAAAGAACAATGAACAATCTAGTATTTTACTTTACAATCCAAACAACTTGTCATAGTCTAGAAATTATTTTAAATTTATAGTTTCACTAATTTAAAATCTGCAGTTAATGTAGATATGCAGTTTCAATTCGCCTGCCATTGAATTTTAAAAACAACGATGATCTTTTGTGAAATAAAGGGTTAAAACTGTCATTATTGTCTCAGTGTGATGCTTGATTACCGGTTCAGTGAGTGTTACATCACCACAGTCTTTCATACTCTTCAAAATCACAATAAAGAGTCTTTTCTGTTGTTTGTTTTACAATACATCCAGAGGCTATAATAATGAGCACTGAAAGTGTAAAAAGTGTTGTATAGCTCCATAAAACCACAGGTGACGAGTTAATTACTGAGCCAGAGAGCAGTTAAGACAAGATAAGCAGAAGCATGAAAGTGTGTCAAAGCAGAACTCACTAAAAATCAAAAAGAGAGCTCATAAAATGACTGTTTCAGAAAATTTATTTGAAGTACATTCACTACAAATAACTCTCCATGAATGATAATCATATTTATGTACATTACTGTTCAAAATCTGGGGTCGTAGGTGTAGAAATGTCCTTATTTTTGAAAGAAAAGCAGGTTTTTCCAATGAAGATGACATTAAATGAATGATAAATCCAGTGTAGACATTGTTAATGTGGTAAATGACTATTGTAGCTGGAAATGTTTAATGGAATATCTCCATAGGGGTACAGAGGAACATTTCCAGCAACCATCACTCCTGTGTTCTAATGCTACATTGTGTTAGCTAATGGTGTTGAAAGGCTCATTGATGGTTAGAAAACCCTTGTGCAGTTATGTTAGCACATGGATAAAAGTGGGAGTTTTACTGGAAAACAGGAAACTGACCCCAAACTTGTACATTAACAAGAGGCCAGGGGCTGTTAGAGCACAAAAAAAACCTCTGATGGGATGTAAGTTTGTTTGAGCAGGACAAACAAACTTTATTTGTGGGCCAATCCACTTAACAAGGTCAGATGAGTCCTGATACCAATCCGGTACGTGGGATTGGTCCATGCCTCCACCCAGGAGAGAGTTCCACATCTGAGCATCCAGAGCTCAAAGCACACTGACGCTGAGCTCCCATAACAATAAACTCTGTACAGAGTACCTATTTTAGTCTAAGCAGTAAACTACAAACATTTGCTTGTAAGAATGTCCAGCAAGACTTTTCATGGGCAAATAAAGCATGTCTGTATTGTTTAGAACAACTAGTGTCAGTGCAAAACAACGGAGGAAGAACAATAAAAGTCCTGCAACATTTACAAAGTTCCAGACTAACTTATTTACTGAATCAACCATGCATGCTGATTAATAGTGATAATGTAAAGATAGATGTTGACTTCAGACTTGAGCTGGGCTGAAATCACTGCTGGATTAAACTCTGCTGAACATCTGCTTATCGACACACACTACAGCGTCTCACTTTGGTCACAGTTTGGAGCACGGCAAAGGCAACATCATGACACATATTTATAAATTAAACGCCGTCCCACACAGCTTGTCGGTGCCAGATGTGTCCACATGTACCTCAGTGATTACCTCAGTGCACACAGACAGGATGCAGACTGGTCTGATTAGCCGGCAGCCACGACAGGGACTGAATCCAGCCAGGTCAGGCCAAGCTCCTTCAGGTTTTAATGCAGCGCCTAAGTTGAATGAACAGAAGAACGATGCTGAGACTTCCAGTGGTGCATTCAGGGACATAATCAGTTCATTAACCATGACTACCGTGCAGCTAAAGATAGTAAATGTGCGTGTCATTAACTAAGGCTTCATGTTTTAATGTGAAAAACCAGCCAGAGGTGAAAT
The DNA here is from genome assembly GCA_027123335.1 of Amphiprion clarkii. Taxonomy (NCBI): domain Eukaryota; kingdom Metazoa; phylum Chordata; class Actinopteri; family Pomacentridae; genus Amphiprion; species Amphiprion clarkii. The sequence goes on along the minus strand of CM049590.1, from coordinate 2,269,088 downwards.
ATATGTTTGTGCCATTTTGATGCTTTAAAGCAGTGGTGTCAAACACAAGGCCCGTGGACCAAAACGGGCCCAACAGATGGTCCATTACGGCCCACGGGATGTAAATATTACAAAGACATTAACTGCAAATTGTGAATTAGTAAAACTATAAATGTAAAATAATTTCTAGACCACGGAAAGTTGTTTTGATCATAAAGCAAAATACTAGATTGTTCATTATTCTTTTGTTTTGTGCCTCGTTTTTGTCGCTTTTTTGTCATCCACCCATCCATCTATCATCCATCCATCTATCATCCATCCATCTATCCATCCAAAATTTGTCAAAAATGACCCTAAATATGTGCAAAATGAACAGGAAAGCATCATCACGGCCTCCTTTGTGCCTCTAAGGCTTGGACAGTCCACCATCACAGAGCTGCAAATTAACTCCCAGTTTTATCACGGTGTCTTCCAGCATAACATCAAGATTGTATCCGTTTTTCAGTAATGTTGCTAACAGAAACGTACGGCAATCATCACAAAACGTTGGCATTCCTTGGTGGAGTAAAAATAGAGTTTTCCAAATTGGCTGAAAAACTAAAGTTGCTGGAAGAATAATGTAGAGCAGCACTGAAAACTGCTATAACTTAACAAGCAGTTCCGACCACCAACAGGTCTCCGTCTTCCGGGAGGCTGCTTGCTGTTACCAAACACTGCCTGGCTGTTATTACAGAGTCCTGGCTGCTCATCAGCATTCACTCTGGGGAGCACCTGCTGCTGAGGTGGACGCTCCACAACTTATTGGATTGCTAATCTCTACCTGGGAGGCCTTTCAGCCAGGCGGGCAGACGAGGGTGGAAATGGCAATAAGCCATCTACTGGGAGCAGCTGATGATAAAGTTGAGTGCGGGAGGAATAAGAAACGTACGTCCATGTACACGGCTGAGTTGGGGAAGGGATTGCGAGGACACGCCCGTCTCCTGATTTTCTTCCTCCACAGCCGCGGAGTTATTGCTTTTATTTGAAGACCGCTCCGTCTTTCACCCTCAATAGATGATAGCGCTCGATAAAGTGGTGGGGAGGTGATTGGAGACCGAGGGAGGGGGTGAATCCGGACCTGCCGTCCACATGGCATGCCTCCTACAGCCTGATCGGGCCTCCAGCGCCTCTGATTGCACTCCTAATGGTGATGAATGCACAGGAAGCAGCGAGCCCACTACCACACACACAGTGATGACTATACATCATGGAACCTTCCACTGTGTGCAGGCATGACCTCATACAGAAACACTGAATGAAGCAGTAACAGGGACTAGCTCATAGGTATTCTGGTAAGACAAACAGCAATTACATTCAACTATCATTCAGTATTTTTTAAATTCAAATACAAGCCAAAAGCTCCATCTACACCAGGAGTGTCAAACTCATCTTAGTTCAGGTTCCATATTCAGCCCAATCTGATCTAAAGTGACCAGTAAAACCACAGCATCCTAACCTATAAATAACCACAACTCCTAATGTTTCCTTTGTTTCATTCTGAAAATGTTCACATTTAAGGAATTATCTTTCTACAAAACATCATGGACAACCTGAAATTTGTTTAGAAAAATAACATTCAGCCTCAGTTTATCATTTCCACATTACAACTTCCAGATCAGTGTCGACAAAGGAACACAACAAAAACAAGACAAAATATTACAAAAATGAGACACAAAATGACAAAAGAACAATGTACAATCTAGTATTTTACTTTATGATCCAAAGAACTCGTCTAGAAGTGATTTTTCATTTACTGTTTTACATATCAACAATTTGCAGTTAAAATCTTCTTTCTGACACTTTACAAAGGCGTCCTGCAGGCCGGACTGGACCCTGCAGAGGGCCAGTTTTGCCCCGCGGGCCGCATGTTTGACACCCCTGCTCTACACTGTGCGATACTGGATTGTCCAAAGAAAATACTGATTACGGCAGAAGACACATGAGTAGTAAGATCCACAAACTGCTATATTAACAAACCAACCAGTCAGAATATGACATGAAATGAAGCAGAACACGCTGGCAAGCTAGCATCATGCTACTGATCAAATACATGCTAACTAATCACCTTAGCATTAGCCTCAGCTCCGGTCTGTGCTTCATGCTAATTAGCAAATAGCATTAAGTATGCTAACACACTAAACTAAGATACACGCTAAACACCAGCTAGCATTGTCCAGGTGAGCGTGTCATTCAAACTTCAGCTGAAATCTGTGGACTCCTGCCTCATCAATACACCTTGAACATTAATTTTATTCTTGGTCTTTGCTCAGGAATTACAGCTGTTCTGTTTTCCTGCGCTGCCGTGTGACGCAGCCAGAAAAGCAAATGATTCAACTGACAGTCTCTTTGGTTGGAGGGCTCCTCGTCTGACGGCTTTCACTGACATTCAGAGGGCAGCGCTCATCCACACGTCTTTATTTACCACCATGGCTGAACAGCAAAGCTTCTCATCAGCGGCGTTCAACCAAACACTAGCAAACTTAGCGCTCCTGTGCACGCTATGTGGCATGCGTGGGGACATGTGTGTGCTTGGCTTTGAACCTGCAGGACTAGTGTGGCATCTTTAGGCGTCACAGCACATTAAACACATCTCACAGGCTGTGGGGAGTCGGAGCTGCAATCCTACAAACCGCAGAGCAGGACTATCATCCTCCGGTTCATTACACATGGGCTGTTTATGTTGATGCGAACAGAGGGACTGTCAGCAGCAACAAACAGATGATGGCTGCCTGGTTCTGTCTGTGTAGTAACAGGTGAGTGTCTTTCAGTAACATGATAGAGGAGAGGGTGCTACAACATTAAACGACTCGGCTGCTAATTTTCCCCAAAGCGGATCTTTGCTGGAAAGGTCACCAGGTGGAGACGAGTGAGCCGACGCTGCCGTTTCCCTCAGGCAGGACGGATGATGACAGTAACGGACGAATGAAAAACGATCCGAATGTGAAGATTAGCAGGCAAACGTCTAATCATGGCAGAGCCACTTGAAGAAACTATTTCTGTGCTTCTGCATAAATCAGACAAATTAACAGAAAGCATTTCTGCTCCACATTATTGCAATATGTTTGTTTTGTTGCTTTCAGGTACATTTATTATCCTCATTATCCTTTCAAGCGTCGCTTTTTGTCTGAAATCTGATTAAATCTGCGCTATTTAAAGAAGAATCTCTAACTGGGTTATCAGTTCAAAGTCATTCCAGAAAATGAAAACGCTTCAGATCCATCAGAGGCTGAACAACAACTCAGAGATAAACAGGAGAACATGACGGAATGCTAAGTAACCCAAACATTATTTACATTTTCTGCATGGAAACTACCAGTCCATAAAGCAGTAGTGTCCAACATGCGGCCCGTGGGCCAAAAGTGGCCCTCCAGAGGGTCCAATCCGGTCCTCAAAGTGGAAAAATTCCAGAGAAGACATTAACTGCAGATTGTAAATTAGTAAAACTATAAATTTAAAATCATTTCTAGACCATGACAAGTTGTTTTGATCACAAAGTAAAATACTAGATTGTTCATTGCTCTTTTGTTGTTTTTTTTGGTCTCACTTTGTTTTATTTCGTATCATTTTGTCTCATTTTTGTCATTTTGTGTCTCATTTTTGTAATATTTAGTCTTGTTTTTGTTGTTTTTTTCTCTTTTTTAGACTAAAATATTGTTCAGTTCCAGTTTTTGTCTCGCTTGTGTCGTTTGCCCATTCTTTTGTCGCTTTGTCATTTTTTTGTCAAATTTTTTCTCTCTTTTTTGTTTTCTTTCATGTTGTTTATCTCAGTTTTGTCATTTTGAGTCTCGCTTTTGTAAAATTTTTTCTTGTTTTTGTTGGTTTTTTGGTCTTTTCTTGCCAGACTTTTGCGGTTTGTCTCATTCTTTTTTGTCATTTTTCGTCTCGTTTATGTCATTTGTGTAATTTTTTGTCTCGCTTTTTGTCTTTTTTGTCTCATATTTGTTGTTTTGTGCCAAAATTGAAGTTATTTTTCTTAAAACATTTCAGGTTGTTCATGATGCTTTGTAAACATTTTGAGATGTACTTGTGTGCACTAAAACAAAGGGGGAAAATGTGAAGTTGTGGTTATTTCTAGGTTATTATGCTGTGATTTTACTGGTCACTGGAGATCAAATTGTTCTGAATGTGGAACCTGAATTCAACTGAGTTTGACATTCCTGCCATAAGTGCATAAAATGGAGCCAAAGCAGAGCAGCGAATGCACAGAAAGTGAAATGCATGTCTGTAAATGCAGATATGCTGAATATTAATGGACACTCTTTGGTAAGTAAAACCCATAACGCCTGCAGCTGATTAAATATGAAAAATCATCCAGAGAATGTAATCAACCACATGGTTTAAAATGCATGGGGTTTACATATTAGAGAGGACACGGCGGCACACATTAGCCCGGCCCCGTTCCGTTATTCTTTCTCCGAAGGCAACTAGACAGGACAGACAGTCCTGAAGTAATCTAAGCAGATAAAAAGGATCTTCACAGCCATAGCTCCGCTTCAGACGAGCCATTTATCATCCGCAGATCATAGCTGAGTACGTATGCACCCTAAACTCACAGGCTAATGGAGTGCAACATGCACTATTTAAATCTATACACAATGTATTTACAGGCTTTTCTGGAGAGATACATCTGTTTTGCCTGCGCCGAGTACAAAAAAAACAAAAAAGTGCCCTGAATGCCTGAGAATAAACATGCTCCAAGAAATGATTACAAACAAACCTCAAATGCATTTCGCCTCCATGCCCATGTTTTCTTGGGTGCTCAAGGGGAAGAATTGTTTTGTTTTTTGTTTGTTTTACCTCTGCGCCACTATGAGAGCACAGTAAAATAACAAATACAGCGTGTCTGGTGCAATAAATAAAAACGAGGAACTGAGTGTTTACACTCGGTCGGCTACACGCCCAATAAGGTTCCTCGTTTGTCAGCGTTTGGACCACAGGGACCTCTGAGATCACAACACATCTCAGAGCCGTTTCATTGTTGTCACGTAGCATTAATGCTGCCAATCATTAATCAATCCAATCCATTAATAGTTTGAGCCGGAGCTGAATGTAAAGATGGATGATAAAACAGCTCCTCAGAGGTTAAAATGATGGTTGCAGCAAAGATTAGAAACTAGTCCAGGTTCCACATTCAGCCCAACTTGATCTTCAGTTGGCCGAACCAGTAAAATCACAGCATAAAAGCCTATAAATAACCACAACTCCACACTGGTTTTAGTTTCAGTGCAAAATGTTCACATTTATGGAATTATCTTTATAAAAAACATCATGAACAACCTGAAATTTCTTTAAGAAAATAAGTTCAGTTTCAACAGCATTCATCTTCAGTTCATCATTTCCACATTACAACTTTCAGATCACAGAGTGTCGACAAAGGAACACAACATTTAGTCACAGCTATCTGGAACTGAACGATGTAGTATTTTACTTTATGATCAAAACAACCAAAGTCAGACAAAAAATGATTAAAAAAAATGAGACACAAAGCAACACAAAGAAAATTTACAAACACAAGCGAGACAAAAAGACACAAAACAACAAATACGACACACAAAACAATAAATAAAGCAAAACACAAAAAGATTAAAAATAAGATAAAAAAAAACACGTGAGACAAAAATGAAACACAAAACAAATACATGAGACAAATGACAAAAGTCAGAAAAAAACATGATAAAAAAAACAACAAAAACATGACAAAACATGAAAAAACAATGAAGCACAAAATGACAAAAGAAAACTGAGCAATCTAGTATTTTACTAATTTGCAATCTGCAGTGAATGTCTTCTCTTTGGCCTATTATCGTTTCCAACCAAACATTGTTCCTGAAACCAGCTGCCAGTATCAGATTCTACCTGCAGCCTCCGTCTGATCAGACTCACAGGCTGCAAACATCATCACCAGCACAAGAACATTTCTACTTTAGAGTTTACTAGAGCCCCAGAAGACATATGGAAATGACTTATCTGTCAGATTCCAAAAGCACTCCACTTCCTTCAAGATATCGATTTTTTTTCCTTTATCTTCCAAGAAACAACAGACTGATCATCAAAACTGATGCTTATTTCTCAACTGATTGTCTCGGCTCTGTGCACCACGGACATCTGCTGTCTAGACAATTCACTCTTAACTGGATGAATTAAAAATGGAAAAATAAGGATATAGAATAAGATCAAAAACATGTGCTGCATAAAGATGTATTATTGTGGCAGCTTCTCTGACCCTTTGAGCTTTTCTCTCAGCTGTTTACAGGCAAGAAAAGAAATGAGATGAAACTCTGGAAACAGTCCAAACTTTACAGATACACTACAGTCCTGGTCTTTCATGCATGAATGCTTTAGAGTCTCTAAAGAACACATTCATACACGAGAAAATGAACTTTAAATCTTGCGGCTTGTGTGTAGAATGGAAAGTGGAGAGTGTGAACTTCAACCAACGTTAAACACGGAACCACTTGAACATGGAAGAGGTTTCTAACATGCATACTTGACTTTTCAATGACTTCTTCACCCTGCAAGAACATTTAAAGGACCAGAGTGTCAATTAGTAGCCCCTGGTGGTGAAGATGCAAACTGCAACTAACTGCATTACCTCAACCTCCACTCCTTACCAACTTGGACACAATCAAATGCGAACGAAACACATCGATCGAAAACAGAACTCTGAATACTATATTCCACCGCTCCCAAGAGATCCCTCTAAATCCCAGAAACTGCTGTTGTAAGCTCAAGCTATTATTCATTTTACTGTTATTCAGGATATATCAAAAGCGTCACCTTTGTCTCGACTCGTCACAGCTTGAGAGACTACGCTCTGCAGCATTTCAGCAAATTGGGATAAATCTGGTCCAAAATGAGGTCATCTGTGAGGTCTTGGACATACTACTAGATACTAGGGGTGTAAAGATTCACCGATACGACCCGGACATCGATTTTAACTTTAAAGATATGAATACATCGATCAACGGGCCTCTGGATGGATCTACATCTACTGTGGAGCGGTCGACGTCTGGTTGTAACGTTATGAACCGGTTGACTGGACCTCTGCTACTGGGTCAATATATAATTGCGGGACTTTTTTTTTTTCATAGTTGACATTTTTGCTGTTTTCAGGCCTAAAATCAACATCAAAGATTTGCCTATAACCAAACACCACATGGCATTTTTACAGAAAGATTCTTCTAAATATTATATATACAACTGAATAAAATGTAAAGTTATTTCTAAAGATATTGCAGTAAACCTGTTGACTACTTTATATTAAATAAGTCAGAAAGCCTTGGAGTCTGGCCAGTCTTTTCTGCAGGAGGAAATGACATCATGTGGAGCAGGTCATGTGATCTGGAATCTACACACTTCCTGGAGAGGTGTTTTTGTAATGAGGAACTTAGTGGAAAGTGATTTCTCGGACACAGATACAATTTGTTATTTTCCATATAAAATTTGATATTTTGCTAAAAAAGAAATATCTGTTAGGATTATCTCAACTTAATGAAAAGAACACAATCAAAACTATCATTGAATAAGATAATACAGTAAAAATATGGTAAAAATACAGTTAAAAATACAGTAAAAATGCAGCAAAAATGCAGCAAAAATATGCTAAAAGTATAGTAAAAAATATAGAAAAATATAATAAAAGACGGTAAAAATACAGTAAAAATACAGTAAAAATGGGGTAAAAATACAGAAAAAATATGCTAAAAGTATAGTAAAAATACAGAAAAAATATAATAAAATATGGTAATAATACAGTAAAAATTGTAAAAATATAGTAAAAAAATATTGTAAAAATATCGTAAAAATGTGGTAAAAATATAGCAAAATATATTAGAAATACAGTCAAAATATACACAACTGTTTATAAACAGTGGACTGGATTTCTGATTCATTTAATGTTATCTCCATTGGAAAAAAAAATGTCTTTCTTTCAAAACTGAGGACCTTTCTAAGTGACCCTAAACTTTTGAACGGTAGTGTCGACATCTGGCATTATTGATGAAGCAACAATGGGCATGTTCAGTGTTTTCCGACTTTTACAAACCAACATTATCACTCCAGTTGCACCAATTGTAGTTGAAGAAATCGCAGTATTTCTACTCTGTGAAGGAGAACAAACATTGTGAAAACTTAGGAATTAGAGATTTACTGCCTGGAAGGAAACACCTGTGGCACTTGACATCTCTCGACTGCTCCATAGAAGACACCTGTTGGGTTCAGGAGGTCAGCTCTGAAAGTAAAACCTGCAGCTCTGTCAGCCTCATGTACATTTATTTCTCTCCTCACAGCTGAGAGCGGAGGCTGTTAACAAGACCAACTGGGATAAGACGGGGATTGGAAAGTTCCACGTTACATCTGCCTGCCCTCCAAATCAATTTAGTCGACAAGCAAATGTCAGATTTACATACAAGCCTTGGAGGATGAAGACGCTTAAATGCACATGAAGTGTACCGAACACACCTGAAATAATGAGTGCAGCGTCTAGCGAGGCAGAGATTGATGATGTTCTGGATGGTGTTTTGCTCACATAATAGTGCAGCTCCATAATTAGGCCTAGGAGTCAAACACACAAACGGGTTAGTTGGGTCCGCTGAGGAATATGTGCTCATCGAGAGCAGATGCAGATTGAAATCAACCACAGCAGGATATTAACATCACCTCGGATTACACCAAAAGCACGACAAAATGTTACAGCCTCCGAAAATAAAATGAAATATCTCCCTCCTTGCCGACTGAGAGGCAAACTCCTCTCTGTGTTGAATTAATTTAAAACTAAAAACAGCCAGACTTCAATACATCAGTGTGGAGAAATGGTCAGCTTTCCTAAAGAGGATTAGAGTGAGAGGAGGGAATCAGACAAAAAAATATAAAGTGTGTTTTCACTTTAACATCTGCTTTTCAAATTAAAAGCCTTAACAGGAGCACAATGCTGTTGTCTGGTTTTGAATGTTTTTCATAAACCACAGGGTTTCCAAATGTGCTCAATAAAAACAGACGACATGAAGCAGGGGTGTCAAACATGCGGCCCGTGGGCCAAAAGCGGCCCTCCAGAGGGTCCAGTCCGGCCCTCAAAGTGGAATAATTACAGAGAAGACATTAACTGCAGGTTGTAAATTAGTAAAACTATAAATCTGAAATAATTTCTAGACCATGACAAGTTGTTTATATCATAAAGTAAAATATTAGATTGTTCATTGTTCTTTTGTTGTTTAGCATCTCATATTTGTAACATTTTGTCTTATTTTTGTTGTTTTTTTTCTCTTTTATTGTTTGATTTTTGTCTTATTTTTGTCATTTTGTGTCTCATTTTTGTAATATTTTGTCTGGTTTTTGTTGTTTTTTTCTTTTTTAAAGTAAAATACTATATTGTTCAGTTGTTTGTTCCTTTGTAGACACTCTGTGATCTGGAAGTTGTAATGTGGAAATGATAAACTGAGGCTGAATGTTGCTGAAATCGCATTTATTTTTCCTACGAAATTTCAGGTTGTTCATAATGTTTTGTAAAAAGATGATTCCATAAATGGGATCATTTTCAGAATGTACTTTTTTTTTTGCACTAAAACAAAGGAAACATTTTGAATTGTGGTTGTTTATAGGTCATTATATTCTGATTTTACTGGTCATTTCACATCAAATTGGGCTGAATGTGGAACCTGAACTATGACGAGTTTGACACCCCTGACATAAACTTTCAATTCATAACCTGAAAGTTTGAGTGACTAGGTATCCATAAGGCGGCAGAGATAAGGCGGAGGCCTGCCCCGACACAAACAAAGCTCCCTTGTGTTCCCATATATTTATTCAGCCTTTAGAGTCGCACTCCGTCCCTCTATCCTCCTGCTCTCTGACGACTCCGGTGAAAATCCAATCATCTACTTGACCGAGGGGAGGACCGGGAGACATCAAACTAGCAAAGTCCCGTCATCAGAACCCAATTAAAAAAACCCGAGGCTAGGAGACTCGGCTTCATCCCACGCCAAGTGTGGTGGCGGAGGGGGGCTCGGCGGGGCTTGGCAGCAGAGCCTCACGTGTGGAAATGGGAAGGCAGCGGCAGCCAACATGCAACCGCAGCTGGTGGAGGATGAGATAACGGGATGTGGGGGGGCGGCGTGAAACTAGCACAGCCCCGCTCTCCATCCCACCAGCTCCATTATGTACGACTACTACTATAAACATGAGCTGCTGTTACCCTCAGAGCTGCATAAAGGAGAGAAAAATACCATCCAACACTTAAACAAGACTACACAGATCAGACGTGTCAAACTCATCTTAGTTCAGGGGCCGAATAAAGCCCAGTTTGATCTCCAGTGGCCAGGAACAGTTAAATCACAGCATAATAACCTAGAAATAACCACAATTCCAAATTTGTCCTTTGTTTTAGTGTAAAAAAGTACATTCTGAAAATGTTTACAAAACATCATCAACAACCGGAAATGTACTAAGAATCAATTTCAGCACAAAATGACAAAAATGAGACACAAAACGACACAAAATAACAATGAATGAGACAAACGACATAAACGAGACAGAAAACAACAAAAAATGAGACAAAACGACAAAAGTTAGGCAAGAAAAGACAAAAACAAGACAAAATATGACAAAAACGCAACACAGAATGACAAAAATGAGACACAAAATGACAAAAGCGAGAAATAAAATGACAAAAAAGAGACAAGCAACATGAAACAAAACAAAAAAGAGACAAAAAATTAGACAAAAAAGTTACAAAGCGACAAGAAAATGGACAAACGACCAAAACGAGACAAAAAAGGCACAAAACGACAAGACGAGACAAAAAATTACACAAATGACACAAACGAGACGAAAAATGACAAAAACAAGACAAACGACAACAGTCTGGCAAGAAAAGACAAAAAAACCAACAAAAACAAGACAGAATATTATTAAAAAAAAATGAGACAAAACGACAAAAATGAGATAAAAAATTGCACAAATTACACAAACGAGACAAAAAATGACAAAAGCGAGAAACAAAATTACAAAAAAAATAGACAAACAATAAAAGTCAGGCAACAAAAGACAAAAAACAACAAAGATGAGACAAAATATGACAAAACAAGACACAAAATGACAAAAGAGCAATGAACAATCTAGTATTTTACTTTACGAACAAAACAACTTTAAATTTATAGTTTTACTAATTTACAATCTGCAGTTAATGTCTTCTCTGGAATTTTTACACTTTGAGGACCGGATTGGACCCTCTGGAGGACCGCTTTTGGCCCACGGGCCGCATGTTGGACACCCCTGACCTAGATGGATTATGTCCATTTTGTCGTTTCTTACTTCAGAATAGCGTTGCTTTTCAACCAAACAATAAAAGCAGAGACGTAATCACCATTCCATTAGTTGTTGGTTTAAAAGTAACACTATTCCAAACCAGACCACACTTAAAAAGCAACCAAACAAAGCAACCACTGGGCTGTTTTATCAGACCTCTCCCCATCACCATCAGCTGCAGCACTGAGGTTATATCAACATTCTGGGTCAGTCTTTTCACATCCGGCTGCTTTGCTGTGTGCATTAAAACAATCGGAGGCATCTGGCAGCTGAGCATGTGGGATAATAACAGCTTATTGTCATTACTTATTTGTCATTTTTGTCAACAAAAAGAGGAAAATAGATGATAGCGTGTGTCATTTAGCTTCTCCTCGGCTATACGATTACTGTAATATCACCGTGCCAGGCGTGTTTTTGAGTCAAACCCAGCAAATGCGCCCAGATATGACAACAAACAACCAGGCCGTTTGCTGTTTTATTCATGTGCCATGCTGCTGAAAGGACTGCTGGGTGACAAAAATCAGGATGATCACAGTATGCTGCTGGTGGTGGATTTGAATCTATCATCTGTGCCTGCGGAGTCGTATGCAGAACCGAGGGACACGTGTGGCTAAGCTCCGGCCAACAAGCTTATCAAATGATCCAATAAACTTTGGACGGCGGTCACAGACGCGATCGCACCGCGCTAAGCTCGGCAGATGAAAAACATAGCCGCCTTCCAAAGCCTGTTCCACAGAGACATGCAGAGAAAGCAGGACTGAAAGAGAGAGGGCAAGACAGGCAGCAGCATGGAGGAACAGCATAGGTCAGAGCACATCAATGTGAAACCCAGTGAACACCCTCAGAGAAACAAGACAATCACAGAGAAATCCCACTGCAGCAGCGCCACAAAAACTCCAGACCTTATAAAAGATGACAGCCCTGTAAGTTACAGCCGTCTTCTATCAGTAATTACAGTGTAGCTTGACAGTCATAAAATCTAATGCATCATAAATTATGAGTTGTTACACGGAAACCATTCATTCTGGAGGAAAACAGGCAACCGGGCAGTGCTCTCCTCCCATGTTTGCCTCCTCGTGCTGCAATTAAAATGAACAATTGACCGTTAATTATTCAGAGAGGAGGCCAAGTGTATAACAATCATTTGATACTTTAGTCGCTGCCGGAGGGAGATGCTCTTTGTTGCTCGCCCTGCTCCAAGAAGAGGTCAGGGGCAACAACTCAGTAACCGCTGAGGAGATCATCCAGGATGAGGGGCGTTACGTACAAAATAAATCCATTATAACAATCTGTTCAAACATGATAACTGTAGCTGAGGCTAGAAAGATATCTCATTCATTTTTCCGACCAAAGATGCAATTTAAATTCCAACCGAATACAGTTAAACACAAGAAAAGCACTCAGAGAGCACAGTCCTCCTCCAAGGCTGCTCATTCCCCCCCATGGCACTGTCAGAAAAGCAGCATTTGTTTATTAGTTGTAGTCATAAATCACGGCAACATAGAATGTGTCCATTTAACATAGATGTACCCACAAATCTCCATATCCAGGAACCAGAACTGCAGGAACTCTTCATTAAGATCGCGCCTCTCTAAGCCGCATCACTGCCAAAATCTCATCGCTCGGTCCTTGTGTCATTTCTGACCTTCCATGAAAATGTCATCCAAATCTGTTGGTCTGATTTTGAGTGATGTTGCTAACAGACAGACAGACAAACCAACGCTGATTGTCACGTAACTCCACCGAGGATCCTCCTCCTTCACAGAGTAAAACTACAGGCCAGAGTAAGGATGCAAATTTTGAACAATTTCCTTAACTGACAGTCATCCATAATCAATAACATGAGGGGAACTCTGTGGAGATCATTCCACGTCCTGATGAACCTGCTTTGCTGATTTGCCACTGAAGACTGATGACCTTGACGTTCATCTTCCAGCTCGTAATAACACCGACATGGAGCACTGCAGCTTTACAACATTAGCAGAGCTCCGGCTGGCAGCCATTAAACATCACAGGATATTATCTCACAGCTGCACATTACGAGCTCAACTCCCACAATGCTTTGTGTTTGCCCAGACAGTGTTAAACAGTAAGAGGCTCTACCTGGAGGTGCAACCAGGACTGTCCTCCATCTTCTCCTTTATCACTTTATATATCTCTAATCAGTTATATTATTAACGGCAATATACTGATTAATGATAAATCAATAACGTCCCGAAACAAAACTGGAGGAATCATAACTGGATCACACTTCTAAAATGTCTTATCTTATCTCATTCAGTGGTTTTCATTTATTATTTTATACATTGTAGATTAATACCAAAGATAACAAAACTATAAAAGAATACATATGGAATTATGTTGTAAACAAAAAAGTAAAAATAATACAAATTAATTTTTAAAAAAAGCATTGAATGAGAAGGTGTGTCCAAACTTTTCACTGGAAGTGTATATGTATATATTTATATTATTTTTGCTCATTTTTTTCCCTATATTTGGGTTTTACAGGGTTAAGGCTGTGTGACATGACTGAAAAGTTTCAAAGTGTATCGTGACAAAATGTTTTTTTCAACCAATATTGTATTTAGTCATTATTTCAATTAAAACCAAGAAAAATTAAGTTTAATCTAAATTTATCCACCTTGTCTGCTTTAGCCTGTTTATTAAGGTACACAGTCAATAATTTAAATGTTGTTGCAATAACAAAAAACACATCCAAATGAATAATTTCACACACACACAAAAAAAAATGAATAGTCACAAAGGAATTAGCGGACCTTGATAGACATTAAATAGAGAAGGATAGGGTCGCGTTTACAACGTCGGATTTAAATCTGCCGTAAGAAGCGTCTCCCTTTAATCAAATCGCTTCCTGACGATTATCTACGAGCGCTGCAGACTCTCAGCTGAGGGAATATGTTTTATCTGCAAACATGTTGAGCCGCATGTCGCTAATCCCCCCGAATGGAGCCGTGCAGTTGCAGTATCGCACGCTGGATGCATCGCGTTGCCATGGGAACCTGACACGCATTCAGCCGGTGACGAAGAAGTCACATGAATGAGATTTTTAAGGTTTACACTGCTGGGACTGCAGCTGATAGAAAACTGAATTACCAATCAGTAGCACTTCATTCATATTCATTAGTGCAAAAATCAACGTTATTTCCTGCATTATGGGACTGCGTCAGACCTAAACGCACTTCAGTACAGTATGTTTGACTATATGAAGTTACATTAACACACGATTACCACTTTTCTATGAGCATTCCTGTCGTGTGTCTTTTCTCATGATGAAGAAAGATGAGCCATGTCAAACCGAGCATCACCAGATGACACTCTCAAAGTGCACGATGGAGGCCCTCAGAGTCACCAGGAAAGTGTTGTTCAGGACACAGAGTCACAAACTTTAGACAGTTCAAAATTCACAGTCACATGCAAAAGTTTGGGCAAACTGCAGCAGCCACACTCACTGCTTCCTTGTTTAAAGTTTATCAAATACAACGTGTGCTTTCCTTCAATAAACACTTGAAGAACGGCTCATTTAATGTCTTCTGGCTGCAGGGGATGTACTGCTTTTCAATTCAGAATCAACTCAATCTGTCGTCTGCCCTGGGGTGAATAACCTACCACTGGTTTCGTGCTGTTCTGCTGATCGACAGTCAGCGCTAACACAACAGCAGACAGAGAAGCAAACGTTCAAAGTGGTAGAAAACAACTTTAAGACGATTAAGAATTCACTGCCACTATTTATGACATTCACTTGCGTGGTGAAGTTTTCGAGTGCACATTCACACGATGAATAGACTGAAAGGAGTTACAGGGTCAGAAATTTTACTTCATCCTCCTGGAAACACACGAGCTCTTGATGTCTCATGTCACATTTCATCCCCTCGTGGTCCGGCCTTGGTATGACCATGGTGAACACCTCACATAAGACCAGAGGGTTGACGTCCTGATTCAGTCTCTGCCAACTGGAAACTTCCACAGGAAAACCTGCTTCACAGCTCTGAATAATCCATTTTTACCTGTCAAATCTCAGTGACCTAAAGGTCGAGTATGTGATTCTAAAAGTCACATTTAGGGAATATCACCTCACACTCCACGAGCTGTCTGTCTTGTTCAGTGTACTAATGTACCCCTATGGAGATATTCCATGAAACATGTCCAGCTAGAATAGTCATTTACCACATTAACAATGTCTACACTGGATTTATCATTCATTTAATGCTATCTTCATTGGAAAAAAATGGTTTTCTTTCAAATATAAGGACATTTCTAAGAGACTCCAAACTTTTGAACAGTAGTGTATGAGTAGATGAATTAATAGAACTAGATTAAAGTATAGGTTTTATTAAATTCTCAATTTTTATCTCACTGGTGAAAACTTCTTTGGGAAGGCAACAAACATTCCTCCATGCAGGAAACATCCTGGGTACACTGGGACTGCATAAATAATCGATTTAAAATCAAATTTTGAAACACTGCAATTTAGGAATCTGATTTATATAAGAGAAAAATCTGGCTTTAGTTCTGTGTAATAAATGTGATGGAGCATTCGAAGTATGACTGTCACACAAGAGGACGGTATTAAATTGTAATAAATTGTAAAACTGTTGACAGTCAGAGACATAATTCATATTCTGTTAAAACAATCCCAATGGTATAATCTATCCAGGTTGTTCTTCCCCAGGGAACACATCCATGTCACTAATCTTTTCCTGTACCAGTGTCACCATGACAACCACCTCAGTTTCTGCTCAGTTTTAGGATAGTTTAAGGTGTTCAAAGAAGTAGCTACATTAAGACACTAACGTACTACTAACGTACTACATTAAGACACTAACGTACTACTAACGTACTACATTAAGACACTAACGTACTGCTAATGTACTTTATTATGTACTACATTAAGATACTAATGTACTACTAACGTACTTTATTATATACTACATTAAGACACTAACGTACTACTAACGTACTTTATTATATACTACATTAAGACACTAACGTACTACTAACGTACTACATTAAGACACTAACGTACTACTAACGTACTACATTAAGACACTTACGTACTACTAACGTACTACATTAAGACACTAACGTACTACTAACGTACTACATTAAGACACTAACGTACTACTAACGTACTACATTAAGATACTATCGTACTACTAACGTACTACTAACGTACTTTATTATGTACTATATTAAGACACTAACGTACTACTAACGTACTACTAACGTACTTTATTATGTACTACATTAAGACACTAACGTACTACTAACGTACTACATTAAGACACTTACGTACTACTAACGTACTACATTAAGACACTAACGTACTACTAACGTACTACATTAAGATACTATCGTACTACTAACGTACTACTAACGTACTTTATTATGTACTATATTAAGACACTAACGTACTACTAACGTACTTTATTATGTACTATATTAAGACACTAACGTACTACTAACGTACTACATTAAGATACTATCGTACTACTAACGTACTACTAACGTACTTTATTATATACTACATTAAGACACTTAAGTACTGCTAACGTACTTTATTATGTACTACGTTAAGACACTAACGTACTGCTAACGTACTTTATTATGTACTATATTAAGACACTAACGTACTTTATTATGTACTACATTAAGACACTAATGTACTACTAACGTACTACATTAAGACACTAACGTACTACTAACATACTTTATTATGTACTACATTAAGACACTAACGTACTACTAACATACTTTATTATGTACTACATTAAGATACTAACGTACTACTAACGTACTACTAACGTACTTTATTATATACTACACTAAGACACTAATGTACTACTAACGTACTACTAACGTACTTTATTATATACTACATTAAGACACTAATGTACTACTAACGTACATTATATACTACATTAAGACACTAATGTACTACTAACGTACTTTATTATATACTACATTAAGACATTAACGTACTACTAACGTACTACATTAAGACACTAACGTACTACTAACGTACTTTATTATGTACTACATTAAGACACTAATGTACTACTAATGTACTACATTAAGACACTTAAGTACTACTAACGTACTACATTAAGACACTAACATACTACTAAC
The DNA here is from genome assembly GCA_027123335.1 of Amphiprion clarkii. Lineage (NCBI taxonomy): Eukaryota > Metazoa > Chordata > Actinopteri > Pomacentridae > Amphiprion > Amphiprion clarkii. Next base: position 2,251,622 of record CM049590.1, on the reverse strand, counting down.
GTACTTTATTATATACTACACTAAGACACTAATGTACTACTAACGTACTACTAGTGTACTACATTAAGACACTAACGTACTACTAATGTACTTTATTATGTACTACATTAAGACACTTACGTACTACTAGTGTACTACATTAAGACACTTACGTACTACTAACGTACTACATTAAGACACTAACGTACTACTAACGTACTACATTAAGACACTAACGTACTACTAACGTACTTTATTATGTACGACATTAAGACACTAACGTACTACTAACGTACTACTAACGTACTTTATTATGTACTACATTAAGACACTAACGTACTTTATTATATACTACATTAAGACACTAACGTACTACTAACGTACTTTATTATATACTATATTAAGACACTAACGTACTACTAACGTACTTTATTATATACTACATTAAGACATTAACGTACTACTAACGTACTACATTAAGACACTAACGTACTACTAACGTACTTTATTATATACTACATTAAGACACGTACTACTAACGTACTACATTAAGACACTAACGTACTACTAACGTACTTTACTACGTACTACATTACGTTCTGCTCAGTTTTACTCTGGACTGCAGTTTGAGCCACAACTGTAAAAAGGTTCTCTGGTAATATTAAAAGACGCTGGCTGTGGTTTAGCGGATCTTTGACAGCCGTCATGCTTGGAGTCAGTCAGTGGAACCAGTTGGACAACAACACACACATTCCTGCCAGAAACCCATCCAGCTGTCCACGAAGCACATCCATGATTGTTCAGGGAGGTAAGGATAATAAAAAAAAGAATTTTTACAGAGCCAGCTGGGGCTGTAGTCCATAGAAAATATGATGTCCTACCAACTAATGTTACTCTGGATGCAGTCACTCCATAAAGACCCGTTCTGATGCAGGAAAAGCCCTACTACCTGTTGGATTACTGGGTTCAGTGACAACAGGATCCCACAGCAGATTAAAAGCACATCCTGCTATGTATAGTTAGCATTTTGTTGTGTCATTCTGTCACTTAAGCAGCAGAGCAAACCACCTCGCATAATTTATATACATGATATCTTTTCCACTACTGCAGAACGTCCTCGGAGCCACTAGAGCCAGCTAGTCCAGCTATCCATGATTGCGGTCGTGAACCATCCTCAGCCGATACGCCGGTTTGACTGACACTAAATCCAGACGATGAACAACACTGCAGGGCTTCCACACATAACATGAAACCTAATCTGATGAAAGGAAAATGAGCCAAAATCAAACTAAAGGTCTTCATAAAGTGGCAGCTTCCAAACAGACTAAAAAATAAATTTAAAAAACCTGGTATTTGACAAGCCGAGCCGCACACATGAGAGAAATGTGTTCCCCGAGGGCACCAGAATGTCACCGTGACAAACAGCAATCCACCATCTGACATATTTTCGCTTCAAATTGAGTCGACAAGAAAAGCAGCGGCAAAAAGGCTTAACTGTGCGCGAGCTAATAAGCCGGTTTGTAATACACTTTTCTATGGCGCTCTTTCCAAACGCCATTCATCACTGTCACGTACAGTTTATCTCATCTGGGAGGGCCGGCGATGCGCCATAAATCGAATTCCAATCACTTCCAGGGCTAAAATATGACATAATTAAGGGGATTTGATCGGGCCTGAGGGGTAGTTGCAAAAAAAAAAAAAGGGTCTTCAATTTCCTATCGGGTGCTGTGAGGGAAATTATTTAATGCTGAAGTTTTCAGGAGATCAATCCCACGTGTCGCATCGCCTCTGCATATAAACCCCAACGTGAGGATGAACCCTCCTGTCGTCCTGCAGGTCAAAATTGATCTGTTTAAAGGTTTGAAAATGTGGGGAAAAAAAATATTTTCACTGTGAAACTTCTGATGGCCACATTTTCAACATTTTTGGGAAATCTTTGAACATGTTTTGCTGGAAAAAAAGAAATGTTAAAAATGTTTCACAAGATTATTCACAAAAAATCAACCAAAATCCAGTGAATTTTGCTGGATTCTGGTTGATTTTTATGTGAATGGTCTTAAAGAAAATATTACAAGTTTTACTGATATATATATGGAATCACTTTAGATATTTTTAGGATTTTTTTCTAAGATTTTTACTCATTTTTGAAAATATTTACAAGAATTTTCTTGCCAAATTTGGTGGATTTTTTTTTTTTTTAAATAAAACTTTTAATGAATTATTGGAATTTTCTTTCTGAAGGTTTTGCAAATTTTCAGAAATTTGGCAAATTTTTTTGCTGATTTTCTGGATTTTTTTTCAGACAAGGAAACAATATTTTTTGGTGCCCATAAATGAGGACAACAGGAGGGTTAAATGAGTTAAAACGGGGCCTATTAGAAGCACACTCAGGGGCTTGATTCCTCTCCCAGGATGTCAATAAGACGTCGTTTACTCCACAGCCACATAAAAACAGCCCATTTATAGATGGAGGGGAACAAGTGTTTAATCGTGATTTAGCACCGCGACGCCTTTTTAAAAAGACAGTGAGGAGCATCGATTTGTTCGAGGCGACGTACGGGAGTCGTGAGGAGGGAAATCAGGAAGGCCCTTTTCATTGGTCCACGATCAATATTCTCATCATTTCTGAAAGGACTTAAAGCCCCTTTATTAACCCGTAGATGCAGAAGTGGGTGGAGGTCGTTTTCTTGTAATATCTTTGTAATGAAAACTCATTTTTCCAGCATATTCCTCAAAAAACATAACTTTGAAATCTCTCCATTTACATTTTTAAAGTTACCTTTTATACTTCTAAAGAAATTACAATATTTGTGTTACTACCCAAAGCTCTTTATCATGATAATATCATACAAGAGGTGATGAAGTGAACAAACTTCAGGGACGGAGAGTAACAACAGCTGGAGGAAAAGAGTGAGAAAATGCCAATAAAATGGATGTTGATATTCTTCTATTGCTGTTCTGTGTAATATTCCATCCATCCATCATCTATACACCCATTAATCCTCATTAGGGTCATGGAGTCTATCCCAGCTGACTGAGGGTGAAGGTTCACCTGGACAGGTAACAGTCTATAAATGCAGAGTTACCAGTTAACCTCAGCATGTTTTTGGACTCTGGGAGGAAGCTGGAGAACCTGGAGAAAACCCAGGAGAACATGTAAACTCCATGCAGAAACATCCCAGGAAGGTTGGGATGTGAACCGGGGATCTTCTAGCTGGAAGGCGACAGTGCTAACCACCAAACCACAGTGTAAAATTTCTCTTTTTCAATCATCAAAATGTTCAAAATCGGCTAAAAGGCAAAAACTAAACATATTCCAAACATGAAATCTGTCTTGAATACAATACAAACAATAACACAAGTGATTATTCTTGACCAAAATGACATTTTGGGGTCATTTTTGACCCAGTGGACTGGCGGTTAGCACTGTCGCCTTGCAGCTAGAAGATCCCCGGTTTGTGTCCCGGCCTTCCTGGGATCTTTCTGCATGGAGTTTACATGTTCTCCTGGGTTTCCTCCAGGTTCTCCAGCTTCCTTCCACAGTCCAAAAACATGCTGAGGTTAACTGGTAACTCTACATTGATAGACTGTTATCTGTCCAGGTGAACCTTCACCCTCAGTCAGCTGGCATAGACTCCATTCCCCCAGTGACCCTAATGAGGATTAATCGGTGTATAGATGATGGATGGATGGATTTGGGTCCAATCACTCGTACATCTAAGGGTTAATTCTTGTAATTGTCTCTAAATCTGAGTATCTGTTGGAGCTTTAGTGACAGAAAATGACTTCTATCATGGTAAACAGTCAGTATCCATCCACGTGTGCCCCTCCTTCACCCCCTAATTGATATTAAACCGCTGCATTTCACATCACGGGAGACGAATGGACGACTGTGGGACATTTCTGAAATTAAATGGAGCTAATTTTTTTTTCCATCAGTATCTGGTCTGGCGCCAGGATTCAGGCTTAAATGAGGGAATTTGGCAGGGCTGGCGGTATTAACGAGCCGGGCAGCGTTGGAAAGGTTGAAAGGACCACGGTGTTACTCCACGACCAGGAGAAGTGTTGATGTAATTCCCAAAAAAAAAAAAAAAAAAGATGATGAGTCCTGCGGGAGGGGAGATGCGTTTGAGATCATTCAAAGCAACTGTCAGGATAAATCTCTAGGAATGGATTCCTCTCAGCTCAGGGACACTGTTCACAGCCAGATCTGTTGTTGTTATGACCCTTTGACTAAGAGGTATAAATCCCATTGAGAGGGGTTTTTATTTTCTACTTCTTGGGAGTAGTGAAGCAGTGAGGAGGCACAGCATGGTGATCCCTTTATGCAGTGAAACAGAATGGATTTGACTAGTTCATGTTAAGTGACACGGATTAGCAGCCAGATAAATCTTTGTACTTAATATCAAGCCATAAAGCAGCATTAGAAAAAGCACAATGCTCTCATCTGCTGAGCTCTGTGGATTAATTCCGTCTGGATCTCTGCTCTTCTCTTCTCTCTCTCACGCATAAATGCCAATAAGACAGACACCAGTTATTTCACAGCTGAGACGAGCGGCCGCGCTGATTCCATCCCATAATGACCGCAATGGGCTGCAGCTGCGAAAACTGAAAAAAAAAAAATATTCAAGTTTTACATTCCGGAGCTGTCGGAGACTACAAGGACCGAACCGGGTCAGATGGTGCATTCACAGTCCGGCAGCAGCAACTCAATGTGAAGTCCCAAAACAGCCTCCGGGAGCACCTGGAGGGGACGCACCGCGGAGCCGCAGCGGGCAAACAGCAGCCTCTCTCCCGGCTTTCATTCAAACACCTACCCGGTGATGCTGGTCCGCTGAAACTTGGGCTCCGGTCCGCTCCGCTCCGAGCCGCACCGCACCGCTCCTCCGCCGCTCTGCTCGGCGTCTCGCGGATGCACGCACGCGGCGCTCGTGAAGGAGGGAGGCGGCTGGCGGCGGCGGAGAAGAGGGGAGCAGCCAATCAGCGGCGTCCTGACGGGAGGGACGGCAGCCAATCAGCCGCCGCCGGGAGCGAGCGGGGTGATGCTGCTTTGTTCAACCGAGATCTGTGATCTGATGGCATCTGGGCTGGAAGAAGCAGCGGAATGACGGGATGCTGCTGGGTTTTTCTTTTTCTTAAACGTATTTTAATGCATGACAAAGATATTTTTTTCGTATTAACAATCAGAAACTAAACCATGAATCAATCCACACCACCCACCCACATGCTGCCAGACAAGAAGAAAAGGAAAAGAAGAAATTATATAATATAGATAATAATAATAACACACAAAAAATACATTAAAAATGGGCATCTGTGATCCATCCATCGTTCATCATCCATCCATCCATCCATCCATCCATCCATCCATCCATTTATTTATTTATCATCCATCATTCATCATCCATCCATCCATTTATCATCCATCATTCATCATCCATCCATCCATCCACCCATCATCCATCCCTCCATCCATCCCACCTACAGCCAGTTTAACAAACAACAAATCAAACCTCAGCACTTTTGACTCATTAAATTAAAATATGAATTGATTTATTGGGGAACTAATGGTTACACTCATCAATGCTGAAATCAATCGTTAGTTTCTCTGTATGGCTGTGAAAAGAAGACTTCCTAATGCTACTATTGTTTAACAGAATGGAGACAGATTCCACATCGTCTCTCTCTGTGCAGCAGAGCATTCAAAGCTTCAGAAAACCCTCCGTCTGCAGTCTGAGTTTAACCAATCAATTGGTTTTCTTCAAAATCTTTCAAGTACAAAGCGTTCTCTTTTGGTTCCCGAGCTGAGCTGCAGTGTGGGGCCGTAACAAAGACATGGGATTATTGTGTTTTTACTTCGTTTTATAATTTAAGAGGAAATTCGTTTTTTAAAGAGATAGAAAATGACATGTAAGGAAGGCTCCCAAATGGATTCTACCCCAAGACACTGGTGTTCTTTAGAAACACACCGAAGAGCCAAACCATGCTGCCTAATGTGCTGCTGGTCCTGTTCTAGCTGCCAAAACAGCTCCACCTCGCCAAGGCCTGGACTCTGAAACACCTCTGAACGAGCCCTGTGGTTCCTGGCAAACAGATAGTTGCAGCAGACCCTGCAAGTTGCAAGTTGGATCAGACTTGCTTCACTCCTTTTGATATTTATTTGGTCCATTGGCAGGAGCAGATCAGCTGCTGGTAGTTAAAAGTTTAGAACATCAAAGCAGGAGGCATGTTTCTACCAGAATCAAAAAGCTGAGAAACCGCCCGTACTAATACTTCTACTGATTACAAGCATTCGTGTGAGAAAATTTCATCGATGTTTTTAGTCCTAGATTCATAAAACTCAATACATATTTGCTCAAAATCTGGGCAAATTTCCTTTGATATCAGTCCTTTTTATTCCACTCACTCCTCCTTGCCAAAACCTGTTGCTTTCATTTCACACAGCGCAACCCAAGCGCTGACACTTTGATTCAGGTGTTTTATTCTGGTAGCAGCTAATGTAGCCTCCAGCTGCTGGCAGGTGGAGAGGAGCAGTGGGCCGCAGAGGTCTGGAAAGATCACTTTTTTCTGATTCCACACCTCCAGGTGTTTTTTTTTTATTTCAAAACTTGTACTTTAAAACCCAGCTAATGCATTTCAGGACATTCAGAACGGTAGATTTTGTCCTGTATTAATTACACTGGAGGAGATTTATGAACTGGGGCAAAGTGTGTGAAGAATGAGATGATGTCTGGCATTAAATGGTCATTGAATGGGATCTGATCTTCATCTAAAGCACAAGTACAAACCAACACAAGGTGTGAAATCGTTTTTGTGTCCTCACTGAACTCACCCATTGAACCTTCACAGTGCTGAGGGAAACAGTCAGTGAAACCTTGGATTTAATAACAGGTCAAACCTCCCTCAGCAGCAATAACTTTAAACAAGTGTTTCCAGTAGCTATTACCTCATGTTCTTCGTCTCAGAAGTGCCTGAGCTCATCCAGATCTTCAGGATGTCAGGTGCACCGTTGAATCGCTCAACTTCTACTACAGCTTGATGCTATCCTGGAAGACACTGTGATAAAACAGGGAATTAATTTGCAAGGCCATGATGGTGGACTGTCTGAGCCTAGAGGCACTAAAGAAGCCATGATGATGCCACCACCGTGCTTCACCTTTGGGACGAAGTTTCCTTTCATAGAACTCCAAGTTGTTTCTAAATAATTCAACCTTACTTTTCACCAAGCCAGAGAACATCTTAACATCTTCCCAACGGCACTGTGCAGTGTTAAAATCCTCCGCCAAGGAACGGCGTAGTTATGTGACGATCGGCGTATGTTTGCCCGTCTGTCTGTCTGTCTGTCTGTTAGCAACGTTACTCAAAAACAGACAAACTGATTGGGATGAAATTTTCAGGGAAGGTCAGAAATGACACAAGGACCAAGTGATTAGATTTTGGCAGTGATGCGGCTTATAGTCTGGATCCACGGATCCACACTGCTCTGGACTTATCCATCAGAAATGATTCAAGGAATAACTGCTTAGTGCCTGAAAGAGCACGTTAAGCGGGTGACCCATGTACAGAGCTGGTCCCCGACGCAGCGCCTCGGGTTCGAGTCCCGCTCATGGCCCTTTGCTGCATGTCTCCTTCCAACTGTTCTCCCCTTTTCCTGTCTCTCTCTCTCTCACTGCGCCTATGAAAATAAAGCCGAAAAAAGGCCAAAAGAAAAAACCTTAAAAAAAACAAAAACAAAACACAATGTCTGGACTGGATTTATCTTTCACGTTATCTTTATTGGAAAAAAAATGCTTTTTTTCCCCTCCAAAATAAGGACATTTCTAAGTGACGTTAATGTAAATGCAAAGCATTCCAACTACTTTTTCTTGCTACTGTTAAACTGTCAGTGTATATTTATCTTTGTGATTACTGCTTCAAGACAGACTCAGGGAAAAAAATGTGAACCTTATAGTCACTTGTGAACGTTAATTGCATATTTTAACACCAGTCTGGGTATTTTATCTTTATTATCTGTCCGGATGGGTGGTTGTCTGGTTGTATAATTGTTTGGCAGCAAGATAAAACGATTAAAAACTTGGAAAATTGCATCCACTTCGAATTGCCAATGAAAAGTGTTCTTGGGGGGAAAAAAATACCCCAATTAAAAAGATGCCACACAGCATTTCAGCAGAGGATGCTAAATTATTGAACCAGCAACAGTGCTTAAGTGAACTTAAAGGATCCGTCAGCACAATGCAGCGTGACCCGCACAGAATTTGTGAAGCCATCACTTTCCTGACACTAATGTACGGTGTTTTTGGACTGCTGTAATTAACACTGCAGTATATTCTGTTTGCAGCCAATTACCCCGCATGTTGGAGCTGGGGGAAAACATCTGTCAGAGGTGACAAAAACCACCTAATGGAAAAATCTGTAACTCCTACAACAGGCCTGCTCTATCAGTGAAAATCAATATGCCTTTCACCAAAGAGATCTCAGCCGGACTGTGTTATCTAGGTAGGCTACACATCACTAAGAGGACCCAGCTAAGTACCATTACTGCTCCCGCTTGGTTTGTCTGTGCACTCAGTGATTACAGTCATACGGTGTCGAGTTCGTGAAGCTTTATTTCAACCAGAAAGTCAAATAGAAATGAAGAAAAAAGAGGGGAAGCTCTTTATTCGGACACAAAAGAAAGCTGACAGGCATTCATTCGAAGAAAAAACAAGGCTTGCAATGAATGCACATATTGCAATTGTTGAAAATACAGCCCTGTTCAGATCAGTCAGCAAAAAATACAGACGCTAAGAAACAAATTTCCATTTCTCTGCACACCAGGTGCATCAATCAGCATCAAACAAAGCTAGATATAGAAGGAAAGAGGGTGTCAGTACAAAAACACTAAATGAAATCAGAGCAGTTCATCTCTCCATGGACAGAAATGTGAAGTTACATGTCGCCTGTGTATTAGCTGAAAGGGCTGAATTTAAGAATTGTCGCTGTCCTCGCTGTCGTAGTATCTGTTCCTCTTGATCTGCTCCTCCACTGTCAGGGCTTCGTCGTCCTCGGTCCACAGAGAAACGTCCTCCCTACCGGCGCTGTAGTTTGCAGTCGCCTCTTTCGCCTCCATCCCAAAATCCAAAAGGTCGTCCAGCGCCGACGCCAGAGGCCTCTCCCCGGCAGGCTGGCTGAAGATGTCGGATTTGAAGTCTGATAGCAGGCTGGAGCTGCTGGTGCTCAGGCCGGCGAAGATGTCCTCCAGGAAGCTGGACGTGCTGATCTGTGGCTCGGCGGCCTCGCGTTTTAAAGCCAACGCTCCCTCGGCTGTCTCTGTGAAGAAATTTGCGTCTGAATGGCAGTCTCTGGCTTCGGTACATTTGGCACCTGATGGCACAAAAGCATCGTCCCTCTGTGCCAACTGCAGCACTTCGCTTGGCATCCATTTGGATTCTTGACAGGGATCATGGCGGGAAGAATCTCCAGTCAAAAAGAGGTGCTGGTTTTCTACTTCCTCATTAAACAATGTCTGGGCGTTATCATTATTATTATTATTATTGTTGTTGTTGTTTGCATTCAGTGCTTGCCCTGCCGTCGTCTCCTCATCTATTAACGTGACCTTTACCGCCTCACCGTTGCTCATGCTCTCATTACTTCCCTTATCCGTCTCCTCCTGGTATTCCTTCTCCACTCCTGCACCTTCTCCTCGCCCATCATGTCCATTTACCTTCACTTCCTCCGCCCTCTCCTCTACATTTCTCTGCGGTGCTTTCATGCTTTTTTCCTCAGCTCCCCCATCATTCCCTTCATTTTGTTCTTTCCCTTCCACTCCAGGGTGCTCTTCAGAGTCCATTTCTGAACCCACTTGTGCCGCAGCCTCAGAGCTCCTGTTTGACTCTTTAGCGTCTCCAGCATGAGCAGCACTCATTGGTTCCTCGGCGGCTGCTGCTGCTGTGGAGGCCGGAGCCTCTGCTGGAGTCTCTTCAGGCCTTTTCACACTCTCTGTTGAACAGGTGCTTCCCTGCTCCTGCTTATTTTCCTGGGAACCGTTTTGTTCTGTAACTGCAGGAACACCAGTCTCCTGTAATGAAGGTTTTACCGGCTGATTTAGGAGGTCATTATCGTGAGGCGAGCCCTCCTTCGGGGGCCATGACGGCTTTACTAACTTCAGCTCCTCTTCGATAGTGAAGGATTTCTTTGGAGAATCTGCTTGGGGAGGCCACACCACTGAAATCTTACTAGTGGGCTTTTTGTTGTCATCCACTGATTTGCTTATCTCGCTATCCTGAGAGGTAGAAGATCTGGAATCCGTGACTTTTTTCCTTTCAGGCGTTGGTGATTTTACAGCTGAGTTCTGCTGGTTCTTGTTATTCCATAGTTCTTTGTGCGGTGTTTGTCCAAATCCCTCGTCGTAATTTCCCTTGGACTTGAACAGTTGCTTGTAGTGTGGCTTGCAGTACATTCGTCCATGGAGAGAGGCGTAGTTGCCAAGACTGTTTATCAAGAAAGAAAGGAGACAAGTTGAAACGGTGAAGAAAAACAACAACATTTACAATGGTCTGTGAAGCAGCTCTACCTTAGTTTGCCTCTGCAGTGTTCACAGCGAAAGCAGCTTTTATGGAAGTTTTGTTTGTCTGCGATCAGCAGTTCCATGGGGTACACCCTCTTCCGACACGCCCTGCACAGTTCGGACTCTGGAATTCGAATTTTCTGCGAAGAAAATGGCAAAAATTAAACATACAGTGGTGTAATAAGTTCCCAATACATTTCTAGGTAATTTCCTGGAAAGATCCATGTGATCTAGAACAAATTAGACAAAAAATGTAATTGTAATTAAACCTGAACAGTGGTTGTCCAATATTTATGGTCCATCATGTGTTGTTTCATTTGAAAGTTGTGTGGGTCTGAAGTAAAAGAATGAAAAATAACACGAGTTTTGTGTGTTTTTTGTGTCTCTCTCCACTTCACCTCCTAGCTGTGCTATAAATCTACGTATAACGTAGCGTATAACAAGGTAAAAAAAAATATATGTTTCTTTGACTTAGGTCCTCATTTCATTGATTTTGCTTCGGTTTGAAGCTATATATACTTTTTTTTATTATTATTATTTTGCTATTTTTTCCACTTTTGTTAGCTTCTGCACAACGTCTTCCACTGCAGTAATTACAGGATGATGCAACAATAACTTTTCCTCCATTTCCTGAGATTTTCTTGAAGCTATGTCTTCAAGGTGATATACTACTTTAAAGTTTAGCCACCACTCAGCACTGACAACAGAGGCAGCGGCTGTAAAAGTCACACTGTTTCTAGACCTAAGCAAATGTTTTTCACTGGAGAAAGACTGTGATATGTTGTTGGTGTAGTGTGGTGACTGTAAAATCACGTGTCACTGTTTAAATGTACATGTTAATATGAATTTCTGAGTTCTAATTACAATTTGACATAGATGGAGAGTTAAAGTTCTCACAATCAGGTAATGATAAATGAATATTTAACTCTTTCCAGGTAAATTCCCATGAAATTGTTAAAAATAAAGACCAAAAAAGGACCAAAACCTTTCATGTGTTTGAGTTAAACGGTTAAATTGCAGAAGGGAAGTGTTAATTTCCATCACAGAACACAATGCAGGTCTTCAAGGTGTTCAACACTGTAGTTAGTTCTCTAAAGGACTGACAGTGATTGCAGTTGTTTCATTGTTTTACCGCATTTTCGACTCACAAACAACAAGAAAGTGAAAATGAAACATGGTGTTTTCTTCTTTCTGAAGACATTTCAAGCAGTTCTACGCCGCTCCACTGAGAAAACAGCATCCCACACCCATGCAGGAGAAATATTAGTTCAATATGTTAGCGTCATTGCCAGCTTCACACATCAGAGGCACGAATAAACACAACAAAATGTAACCTGTGAATATTAAAAGGTGTGAAACTGCCAGCACCTAAACAGTTTTAGTGGGAACATTTAAAATCAGGGAAAACATGTAAATAAAAAAATCAATTAGCATAAAAAACAGTGTCAAACCGATGTTAATGCGTCTTTTCTTTCCACACGATGCAGTTGATGCTTTAAAATCGTCACACACAAAGCACACGGTCAGGTATGTTGGGTTTCCTCATGCTGCACAGCTCAGTTTACCCGTTACGACAGTCTCCTGCTGGTGCGTTACGATCTGAGAAGTCCTCTGCTCCGTGACGCTGAATCCCAGGTTCTGGAAAACTCCTTGGCTCTCGGCCCAGGACTGCTGGAAGTTTCTCAGCAGTTCCTCGGTGGAGGCCTCGGGGGGCACGGCCACCGTTGGAACTCTACCCCTCACCACGTCTGCGTAGGACGGAGGGTTGCCGCGGGTCACGGGGCTTCCTGAATGCATCTCGCTCCTCGTCTCTGTCATAACGTTTCCGAAGTCATCAACGCTGCAGAATTGCTCAGTGACTGATGTCATTTCCGAGTGACCCAGCGGCTCCGAACAGGCAGATTGGGGTTCTCTTCTTTCTATTTGTTCTCTGAGCTCTCGGGCTGCTTGAGAACTATGCTCTCCGGTCTCAAACACGTCCTTTATTGCTTTGACATTGAATGTTGGGATTTCTTCGGTTCTTGGCGTATGCGGCTCTGCCTCTGCATCCTCCGTGTCGCTCCCCAGCCTCTCTGAAATCACAATGGGCTCTTTCCTGGCGTAGACTTTTGGTTTTGGAGATTCAAATCTGTTGACAAGCTTTGATAAATCGACTTTAGGGAGATCCTCTTTCAGAAGATCGATGGTCACAGTCTGTACGGCTTCCTCGGCATCAGGTCCCAAACGTTCAGGGATATCGATGGGATCCTTCCTGGAGTAGCTCTTGTTCACCTCGGCCTTCTGCGCTTCCTCAAAGAAAGACTTTTTGTCCTTGACCGTCGTCATGGAATCCACCATTTCCGCGACATCCACCAACTCGTGCTCGGTTCTCTCGATAGGCGTCTCCCTGTCGCTGAACGAGGACGATCGCTCTCGTTCGGTGGCAAAAAACTCGGGGACCGGCATGGGAGGCGGAGGGGTGAAGCCACGAGAAAGCTTCGAGGTCGTATCCCTCAGTTTCATCAGCTTCTCCGAGCGGCTCAGGGTAGGGGAAGGCGTGGCCCTGCTGAAGGTAGACGTGGGTGTGTACGATTTACGGGGAGGAGGTGGAGGCGTCCCGACCGACTTGTAGGGTGGAGGGGAAGGAGTGACTCTGAGAGGAGAGTCTACCTTCCTGGATTCAATGCTGATAAAAGTGGGTGACGGGGTCCGGATGCTTGCTAATGGGGACGACACTCTCTGATCCGCCACTTCACTCAGCTCATGATGCACTTTGCTGTCTTGAATGGATTTTTTCTCCTCCACCACCACCTTCTTTTCGGTTTTGGATGAGCCGATGCTGATCTTTGACACCTTTGTAGTCGCTGCACTGAAAACCTTCTTGTCTGGTTTTGGAGGAACCGGTGGTGGCACCGGCGCTTTTTCTTTTTCTTCTTCCTTTTCCACAGCTGTCAGGCTTTTCTCCAAAAATGTGAGCTTTGCTTGAACAATATTCTTCACATAGACCATCATTTCTTTCAATTTTTTCTTGCTTTTCTGTTTGGCGATTTCACTTAAATTCTTTTTCTCATCCAAGCCCATTACCCAGTCAGGGACGTCGTCTATAATCATCCTGACAGCGTTGGAGTCTATTTTGCTTGGTGTGCCCTCAAGCTCTTTCATTTGAGCGAGCAGCTTCTGCATCACACTGCATTTCTCTGAATCTGTGATCTCTTCTTGGTGAGCCTCATCTTTATGGGTCATCTTCCCTGTCCCTTTCACCAACACATCCTGAGGCTCCACTTTTGACTTGATCTGCATTTTCTCTGTTGCTTGTAGCTTCATTTGCTGTTTGTGCATCTGAACGGCCTCCTGCCTCTGAAGGCTCTGCTGTATCACAACCACCTCTTCGTGTCGCTGAACATGCTCTGCTTTCATGCTTTGCTGACTGTGGGAGACGGATATATGGCCTTGTCCTTGATGGGTTGCTGCAGATGTTATCTTAGCCCCCTTAGGCATTAAAACAGTAACTGATGGCTTCACTTCACTCTCATCTTTTTGCACCTGCTTTCCTTTTCTCATCTCCACTTCAGTTTCCTTCACAGGCAGGATCATCTGACTTTTCTTCTTTTTTACTTCCACTTCTGTCTCACTTCTCACTGACGTCAGCTGGTTGCTTTCCAGATTTACTTGTGTTTCATGTTTGTGTGACACGTTACTCTTGGCTTGCTGCGAATGCATTTCACTTTTCACTGCTTCTTTTTGACCCAAACTGTCACATTTCTCCTCTTTCTTCTCCGTCGGCATCTTAAAGGTTTTCACCTTGAAACTTGGAGTTACCTTTGGAATTTTAGTGGGCTGAGAGGGACTCATTTTTCCCTCCTGTGTCAGAGGCACATTAATATTCTTTACATCTTCAGATTTCAATGTGACCGCAGCCTGGCTTTGAAGATTTACATTTTCGTGGACAGCACTCTGTGTGGCAGCGACAGACCTGCTGCTGGATTTCTTAATAAACTGCTGCTGCTCTGTGACTGAAGAAGTGACCACGCTGGAGCATGACCGGACTTCATTATTCCAAGCCTCGCGGTGAGAAACAGAAACAGTCTGATTCTTGGGCGCAGTTTGAGCCTTTTTGGCGACATCAGCTGACGTGAGGATTTTTTCTGTGGATTGCTCGTTGGAAACATGCTTTTTATCCAAAGACCCGTGAGATGATTTCTTATTTTCCACTGAGATCATGGGTTTGCTCAAAGGGATCTGGGAAGGCGTTTTTTTGACAGGTGATTCTTGTGCTAATAGTCCTTCTTTGGGAAGGGTCTTAGCCTCTTCAATCTTTGCTTTTGTCACTTCCATGGCCACTTCTTTCTTAGTGCTCTCTGTTTCAGAAAACTCAGTAGTGGCAGCAGAGAAATGTACATTACTTGGTGGAGAAGTGGGGGTCGTGACTTTGCTCATTTCTCTTTCCTCTTTCTCCAGTCTTTGTTGGCGGTACCGTTCCTCCGCCAGCATGAGAGGGGTTTTAAATTTGCGTACGTAAGGTTTAGGTTTTGCAGCTGGAGCAGGGTCTGGGGGCGGTGGAAGTTTAATGGGAGGGATGAAGGTCTTTTTAGGTGGCTGTGGGGATTCTTTTTGTGCTGGTTTTACAACTGGGATGCTTGGTATTTTCGTTGGCGTCAGTGATGTTGAATTAGCCTGAAAGCTTGTTTCAGTCTGTTGGGTTGTTTCCTGTTTCACCTCCTGAAGTTTAACTTCTGTTGAAGTTACTGTTTCTTGATCAGGGCGGAGCTGTGGTGGAGGTGGAGGCGGTGGAGGGGTTGGTTGTTTTTTCTGCCATTTGGGTTTAACTTGTACGGGCTGCTTGTGCGGTTCTGGCTGCTTGGGCACCTTGAATAAAGGCTTCCCAGCAGGTTTCCCCAGCTTTACAGGGGGAGCCTGGGGCATCGCATTAAGCTCTTGCTGCGAGGGAGGTGGAGGGAGAAAATCTTGTCCACCCATGGAGGACGGAGGTGGAGGAGGTGGAGGGGGAGGGAAGAAATCAGGCTCAGATTTTATGCTTTCCATGGGAGGTGGAGGTGGAGGAGGTGGGGGTGGAAGGTCACTGTCCTGCCTCATGATAGAAGGCCGTGAAGTCGAGGATGCCGGGCTCTCTGCCACCGGAGACGGCGGTGGAGGGAGGGAGAGTTCAGATTCTGATGGTGGAGGTGGTGAGGAGGGAGGAGGAGGGAAGTGAATCTCTGGCTTTGTCTTTTTATTCACACCTTTCCCTCTCATGTCAAGGTTACGCTGATCAGTCTTCATATTCCTGACGCTCTGCTTTTGTGCGACAACCTTATTCACCGTTTGCTTCTGAGATGTCAACATGCGCTCCGATGCCGTTACATTCTGCTTCTGCACGGTTTTCTCCGTCACCGTAGTCTGCACCTGTTTGATTGTCTTTATCTCGCACATTTGCTTGTTTGAAATATTTGTCTGTGATGTGTTTTGCACTTCTTTTATCACATTCACATCAGCAGCTTTCGTCTCTGTTTGATCATTACTCATCTTTTGTTTATTCTTTATTATAATAGGCTTAGGAGCTTGTATTTTCTGTGGGGGCAGCACTTTCTGCTTCTGTTCTTTTGTGCTCTTCTGTTGAGAGGCCCCAGCAGGATTGTCTGTTTTGGCTACAGTAACAGAGTGGTCCTCTTGGGTTATTACCTGTGTTTTCAGCGATTTGCTTTCGTGGTGCCTCTGTGTGTGCTTCTGTGACTCACCACTCTGAGAGAGGTTTTTCACAGTGGGGGTTGGATCATCTGCTGCGCTCTCACTCTTGGCTTCATGTAAGCATTCATGCTCCGCTTGCTTTACAGTTGATGGATTTTTCACGGGCACTTTCGCCTTCTTGGGAGGATACATACGTTTCGGATTTGTATACTGTTTTCTTTGCATTAAGCACTTTATTGTACCTTGAACGTCACCTTTCACAACTTCTTCTTTTTCCACTAGTGCTGTCTCCTGCCCTTCATAAAGGCATTTTATTGATGTTTTCACGTCTCCTTCAATGCTGCCTCTGCGTTGCATTCTTGGAGAAGTTGTCGGCTCTAGCAGCAGCTGGATAGTGGCTTTGACGTCACCTTGTTCACTCACTTGGTGCTGATAAATCTTTCTATCACTTGATGCCTCATGTAGACTTTGCATTGCAGTGTGAATGTCTCCTTTGACAATCTCCTGTTTTTCAACTTCTTTCACAGCTTGCTTTGCTTCCTCCAGGGATTTCAACGTCCCTTTGATATCACCTGGCACTAAATCTTCAACAGTTACTTCTGTTTTGGTAGTTGCAGATTTTTCCAGTGATTCCAAAGCTCCCCTGATGTCTCCCCTGACAATTTCAGGCTTTTCCATTTCTTTGCCTTGATGCTGGGCTTCTTCTAGAGACTTTAGAGTGGTCGGTATGTCTCCTTTCACCACCTCCTCTTTTTCTAATACCACTTTCTGATTGATGGCTTGGGTCAGTGAATCCAGGGCTGCACTAAGGTCACCTTTAACAATGTCCTGTTTCTCTAGGTTTCTATAGGTAACACTTGGCTCCATCATAAAGACCTTAACGATACTGTGTACATCACCAGGAACTATGTCGACCTCTGCGACAGTGCGACCAATTTGCTGCTGATTCTTTCGCAGCAAGATTTTGGTCTCTTCAATATCACCACCTATGATCCGCTCCTTTTGTACAGTTTCCTGGTCTTCATCAGGTTCATACTGAAGCTGCTTCAGGTAATCCAAGGCTCCAGACTCGATGCATGTGGAGTAAAAGCTGACATTACCCCTTTCCTTGTCTCCGACTCTTATCTTTTTAGAATCCTCTCCTCCTGAGTTGGAAAGAAGACGATGAAGGGTTTTGCTGACATTCCCCTGAATAACGTCTTCTTTCTCCATGCTAGCTCTCTCCCCTTTATTTAAGAGGGAATAGATAGTCATCCTCACGTCTCCTTTCTCGTCCTCTTGAATAAGTATGCCCCGCTTGGAGGAGCCTTCATTCTTAAGCAGGTTGTTCATGGCCTCTTGAATGTCCCCGCGGATAATTTCCTCTTTTTCAAAATTGATTCCCTTTTCCTGGCTGAAGAGTTGCTTCACTGTGGTGTTGATATTCCCTCGCTCCTCCTTATCAATAGTTATGACCCTTTCGGTGGTCTCCCTTCGGTTCAGAAGGTTCATCATTATGTTGCTAAGATCCCCTCTAATAATCTCTTCTTTTTGGATTTCTGGAGCCTCTTGGTTCATGAGTTTATACTTCGCCATACGGACGTCACCAATTTCATCTGCCTCAATAAGAATACCCTGTGAGTCAACCATTTTCTGACAGTAAAGTTCCTCCAGTGTCTCCTTTATACTTTTTCCAATTATTTCTGTCTTCTCCACACTGCTATCATTGAATTCATGAAATGGAGTGGTTTCAAATAGCCATGTTGTCGTCTTCACATCGGCCTGTGGGATTTCTTCCTTTGTCAAAACAAGCTCTGTGCCGTCACTCTCTTTAATGCTGTCAAGGGGCTGCTTCTCAAAGAGCCACACAGACTGTTTGACATCCCCTTTCATTACTTCCTCTTTTGTCACTCTCTCCATGCCATCATACGTGGCTCCATCGCCGTGGATCTCATCAATCGTGCGGGTTTCGAACATCCACGTGGCAGATCTGACATCACCTTTCTGGATCTCACTCACGCTAACAGTTCGGATGTACTTCTGTGACATTTCATCCGTCTCGAATCGCTGTTTGTTTGTCTTCACGTCGCCGCCTTGGATATCTGCAACCGTCTTTGACGTGACTTTTATATCCTGTGTAATTTCATCCAGAGGTTGTGTTTCAAACTTCCACCTGGCAGAGCTAACATCTCCTTTGTTGACACCTTCTTCAGTCACAGCTTTAATAACATAGACCTCCTCTGAATCTCTAATTGAATCCAGAGGTTTAGTCTCAAACAGCCATCGAGCACCGACCACGTCTCCTCTCATGATTTCCTCCTTAGTGACTGTAGTGACTTCGTGATAATGACCCTCCTTGTCACAGATGGCATACAGCGGCTGAGTTTCAAACATCATGGTGTAATTTTTTACATCTCCCCTCTCAATTTCCTCTCTGAAAATACTAGTGAGTCTTGACATATCAGTCTCAGTGGATTCCTCTTTAATTTGATCAAGAGAGTACGTCTCAAAAATGAAGCGGCTTTTGTCAACATCGCCCCCCTTAACATCGGTCACCGTGCGGATTTCCCTCACTTCTGTGGTGTCGTCACGTATTGCATCGATTGGCTGGTTCTCAAACCTCCACGTACAGTTGATCACGTTACCCCTCTGGATGTCCTCGGCCTGCTGCGTCTTCAGCCTCTGCATCGTCTCCTCGGAGGTGGAGCTCATGATGTCAGAGGAGCGATTCTCGAAGATGTACTTCATCCTGGAAACGTCGCCTGACTGGATGTCGATTTCTGTGACCCTCCTGAAAGAGCCGCTGTCCTCACCTGTGATGTTTTCCAGATTCTCGGTTTCGAAGAGGAAGCGAGCCAGTCGCACATCTTTCCCGTGAATGTCCTCTTGCTTTACAGTGCATGTTTTCAGAATAGTCTCAGCCTCCGAATGATCACGTATGTTGTCAAGTGTCTGAGTCTCGAAAAGCCAAGTGCACGTTTTCACGTCACCTTTTTGCACCAGTTCGACATCAGCTTCGCTCTTTTCCACCTTTTCATACAGAACATCCATTGGCTGAGTCTCAAATAGCCACCTACACGTCTTTACGTCCCCTTTTTCAACTTTAATGCCTTCCATAATTTTGTGTTCTTCATCCTCAGAGTTACTGAAAAACTTAATGGCATCAAGTGGTTGAGTTTCAAACAGCCATTTTGCTGTTTTTACGTCCCCCGACTCTATTTCCTGTTTGGAAATGCCTTTTATGATCTGAAACTTATTGATGCTCTCGTCAAACTCATCGATAGGACGGGTTTCAAACATCCATCTACAGCTGCGCACATCTCCCTTCACAATCTCCTCACGCCTCACTGTCTTCACCTCATGGTAATGTCCAGAGCTGTCCTGCATGGCGTACATGGGGGCGGATTCAAACAGAACTCTGTTGGACTTGACAGAGCCACTGGTGACACCTTCAACTTGAATTCTCTGCGTCCCGTCACATTTACTTAAATCCATACTTTCAAACCTTTCTTTATAGTTCGTCACATCTCCTTTGTCGAGGGCTTCAATATTCACAGTTCTTGTAATCGCCTTCTTCTCCTCCCTTATATTCTCCAGAGGTTGGCTTTCAAACACCCACTTCTGATGCCTCACGTCACCCTTTTCTTCTTCAGATGCAACCATTTTCTGAAGTTTTCCCACTTCCAGCAGCTCTTTCAGATTTTCCATGGGTACTGTTTCAAACAGATATTTGGCTGACTGAACATCACCTCCTACAATCTCCTCGGAGGGTAAAGGCCGAGCATTGGCGTTATCTTTCAGAGAATCCATAGGCTGAGTCTCAAAAACAAGACAGTGCTTTCGTACGTCAGCTCCAATTATTTCTTCCTTTTGCCTCCTGGAACTCTCCCATTCCTCATCCTTAATGGTGTCAAGACTCTTTGTTTCAAAAAGCCATCGACCTTTGTTCACTCCACCTTGACTACTGTCCTCCATGGAAATACCACATATCAGCTTTACTTTAGCGGGGTCTTTGTTGATCATATCCAGAGGTTGCGTTTCGAACATCCAGCGTGATGTCTTGACGTCTCCTTTCTCAGTCTCCTCCCTGCGGATGGTGGTGATCTCCAAAATCTCTCCTGAATCTCCCCTGATGACACACATGGGCAGCGTCTCAAACAGGCGAGTTGTTGTCTTTACATCCCCCTTAATCTCTTCCAGCTCTGACTTTAGGTTCAGGAAGTGACTCTCCTCAATGGTTTCTGTTTTCCCCAGGGAATCAAGATGCTGGGTCTCAAAAAGATACCTAGCAGTTTTAACATCTCCACCGGTGATGTCTTTACTGACAGTGACGTCCATTTCCTGCTCGTCTTCTTGGTAGATTTTATTCAGATAATCAAGCGGCTGTGTTTCAAAAAGCCATGTAGCAGTGCGGACATCTCCTCTTGCCAGATCTGCCTGTTTTTGTGACTGCTCAGTTGCATCAGGAGTCTCTGTTCCCAGAGCATCCATGGGCTGAGTCTCAAACATCCAAGCTGTGTATCTGACATCTTTTCCTGCAATGATCTCCTGCTGGGCGATGTTATTCCTGGCCTCGTTCTCATCTGGTGTGTCATCTTTGATTGTATCCAGAGGCTTGTTTTCGAACATCCACCGCATGGACTGCACTTCACCTTTGAGGATCTCATCCCACTCCACGTATTCCCTGTCAGGGCTCGAACACTTACTCGAGCTGTTGCCGTCGTTTTCAAACATGTAGCATGCCTGCTGGACATCACCTACAATTTCCTTGCTTTCCAACTCGGCCTTTTCTGCTTCGGTGAGTTGACTGAGGAACTCTGCTTCCAGGTTCTTGCGTACCTCTGGATGTATGTGCTTGTAGAGACGCTTTAATTCAGCCATACTCTTGTATTTGAAGTACTGTTCCTTACCGGCAGTGTGCTTATGCTGGGACACCGGATCCTGAGGCTGGGAAGAGATGTTGTGCTCGAGGACTTCTTGTGATACCTGCAGGTTTGAGGGTGGGGGAGGGAAATGATCTGCCGCCTCATGAGCCACTGATGATCCAGATGCTACAGATGAAGCAGTGGCAGTCTTTAGAGTGGACGAAGTGTCATAGCTTGTAAATGCTGCTGACATTTTGGAGGACTGGTTCACAGGTGCCCACTGAAACTGGTTGAAATCCACATCAACCTGTGGTTCATATGTATTTTTAGTGACACAGAGTAACAATGGAATTGGAGTTGTAGTTAGAATATTCATTTTGAAAAGCACAGAAAAGGGCAGTTCTGAAATATCAACTTGTAACCTCAAACAATAATCATTGGAGAGATTATTTTTATAGTTAATGTAGCTTTAATTTCTTCTCCAAAGATAAAACAAAAGCACCAAATAACAACCCTAATTTGGATTTAAAGGCACAATGTGTCAAACCTAGACATTTACAGTTATGCATGTTCCTAATTACTGACTTGATTGAAATATTCATGGAGCTGCGGACAGCAATGGGAGTTCTTTTCCACTCTGCTTTTTCCTTTGCACACAGTCGAAAAAGACTTTCAGACTTTGGCTGCGTAATGACATGAGGTCTTTTATCCAACGCAATTTATTCTCCATCAGCTCTTGGCATGCACAATTTCCTTTTGATTATTTCATGATGTGGCTTCATCTTTATACTGATACCTCATAAAAACCTAAACTATCATCTATTTAGATAAACAGACAGCGTCATTACCTTAATTTCCTTGGCTGGTGCAGCTTCCTCAATCGTTTTTTCATATTGCTGCTTCAAAGCCTGAGTGGAAACCTTTGGTAGGTCCTCTCCGCCGACAAGCATAACTGAATTAGACACAAGAAGAAGGCAGCCTCATTAAGTCATTCGCAGGGAGGGAGCTCATGGGGATTGGAAAGGGAAATAAATCATTTCATTAAAAACCTGAATAGTTTTCATTTTCTGAAACCATGCAGCAGTGATTGCCCAATTTCCACTTTCCAATATTTTACCTTCCTGACTTTGCCCTGATTAGATTTGCTGCCATGCACTGAATAGAAAATCATCTGCACTCCAACTCATTTTCAGAGCTCATCCCTTATTCAGCTCGTAGTGGGAACAATCATTAATATACAGGACACAAGCTGTGCTGTGATAAAAACGTGCAAATTACAATATAAAAGGCATGAGCAGAATAACCTGTTTCATTGTAATGGTTCCCATAACTGGCAGCCACATTGTTCTGGTGAACTCTCTGATCATGGATCACCTGTGGGAAAAAAAAAAGGTGGCAAATCATTAGCATTACTGGCAACTGCACTGCAGCCTCCAACTGTTTTCAATCAGTGAGAAGTAAAAGGCTTAGTATGGGGCTCCATTTTCTATAGAGGACATATAAAGTTATGAAACAACAATAAAGGCTGCATGTCCTGGTGTTAAGACGCTACCTTACAGCGGTTGACAAATACCTCTTGTTGAGAGAGGGTTGTGGTGGAGGAGGCGACATCTCTGGCACTGCTCCTCACTGTCACCTCGGAGGACATCTCCTGTCAAACACACAGAAGTAGGAATGATGTGGACACATGGGTTCCTGCTCATACAAACCCTCCCTCGATGCCAGAGGTGTCAAACTCATCTTAGTTCAGGGGCCAAATTCAACCCAGTTTGATCTCAAGTGGGCCAGACCAGTAGAATCACAGCATAATAACCTATAAATGACCACATTTTTCCCTTTGTTTAAGTGCAAAAATGTACATTCTGAAAATGTTCACATTTAAGGAATTATCTTTTTACAAAACATCATGAACAAACTGAAATGTGTTAAGAAAAATAAATTCAATTTCAACAATATTTTGCCTCAGTTTATCATTTCCACATTACAACTTCCAGATCACAGTGTTTACAAAGGAACACAACATTTAGTCACAGCTATCTGGAATTGAACAATATAGTATTTTAAGTTAAAAAAGACAAAAAACAACAAAAACAAGACAAAATATTACAAAAATGAGACACATCATGACAAAAGTGAGACAAAATACACAAACAAGAGGCAAAACATTTGAGAAAAAGTTACAAAGTGACAAAAAATGGACAAACGACACAAATGAGGCAAAAAATATGACAAAACCGTGATACAAAGCAATAAAAATGATAAAACAGTGAATAAAAGGGAGAAAATGACAAAAATGACAAAAAAAAAAACAACAAAAAAGTGAGAGAAATGACAAAAGTCAGACAAGAAAAACAGGACAAATTAGTACTGGAATTTTTACACTTTGAGGGCCGGATTGGACCCTCTGGAGGACCGCTTTTGGCCCACGGGCCTCATGTTTGACACCTCTGCTTTACAGAGTTCACAAATGGCTACAAGCAGCAGGAAGGAAGCGACTCGACTCGGTCTTATCACTTCATGACAGCGAGCCGTAAGAAACAGTGGGAGAGTAAATAATTTTTATGTTGTGAAAAAGCTTAATGAAAGCCCTCTGTGGCCGGTAACAAATGCTTTTCCATTACTGTGCTGCTTCCCAGGGAGCAACTAAGTTTGAATTCCACTAAAGGAGGATTTCAGTGTTGGCGAGAAACAGCAATAGATTACAAAGACTGTACAAAACTGCATCAGCCATTTGCTCGGCTGAAATTCATGCAATTTGAAGGAGACGAAAGAGAAATATGATATTTGAGCTTGTATCCTCTGCTGTTAACATGAAAGATACATGGAGGGTGGGAGTGCTCCAGAAACCACTTATGTCAGTATAATAACATCTTTCCTGATGTAAAACTGAGTTTGGATATTATACCTGTGCAAAAATGCTTGAGGGGGGGAAAGTGGTTTGCTGCTGCTGCAAAGAAGCAATAAGTTGATCAAATAGACTCCGACGTTTCCCCTCATGATGTAAAATTTAGCATTCAGCGAGGTTCCTGTGTGCTCGATGAATCCGCTCTGCTTTCCCGCCTCAATGAGCAGATGGGGAAAACGCAAGGAGGTGCAGAGCTGACCTTACTTCACTGAGATCCGGCCCCGATCCGGTCCTGCCGCTAACGCATTCTGGCATTTTCCTCACGACAGCGGAGCAAGGTTCAAGGTGCCCTCTTTGATTTGACCTGCATGAGCGCCTCAGTCACACCGGCCAAGTTTTTCCAACAAAGAGCCACAGCAGAATGTAAATCATACACTTCTCACTTTACACCGAGCTCATGAGCAGAAAGGACAGCAGCATCTGTCTTCTAAGTTCTGCTGACTTTAACGAGGAGGAAGAAAAATGTTCCCTTCCATCCATTGTCTTCTATCCTTAACGATTCATCGTCTATGGAAAAGTTGCACAGTCAACACCTGATGATATTATCACATGGGTGCTCCAGTCTCACTGCTTTTCACACAGTAATTGCACAAAAGGGAAATATTCTTCAACAATTAACCTATAATTATTAGCTAAAAGCCATTATTTAACAATGACAAAAGCTTGTAAATGTAGACTTATGGAAGTAAACGTAATTTCTGTAGTTTCACAGCCTCAGTTTGAATTAATACTTCCACATTCTGGCAAATACACATTTATTTTCTTGCTGAGAGTTACATGATAAGATTTACTCTCATGTCTGTACACTAAAGGGTTAACCTTCCTGTTGTCCTCATTTACGGGCACCAAAAAATATTGTTTCCTTGTCTGAAAAAAATCCAAGAAATCAGTAAAAAAAAAATTCCTCAAATTTCTGAAAATTTGCAAAACCTTCAGGAAGAAAATTCCAGTAATTCCTGAGAAGTTTCCCTTAAAAGTTTTATTTAAAAAAAAAAAAAAAAAACCAAATTTGGCAAGAAAATTCTTGTAAATATTTTCAAAAAATGAGTAAAAATCTTCCAAAAAAATCCTAGAAATATCTAAAGTGATTCCATATATATCAGTAATATTTTCTTTAAGAACATTCACATAAAAATCAACCAAAAACCATCAAAATTCACTGGATTTTGGTTGATTTTTTTGATGTACGTTCTTAAGAAACATTTTTAACATTTCTTTCTTTCCACCAAAAAATGTTCAAAGATTTCCCAAAAATGTTGAAAATGTAGACATCAGAAGTTTCACTGTGAAAATATATATTTTTCCACATTTTCAAACGTTAAACTGGGTTGATTTTGACCTGCAGGACGACATGAGGGTTAAAGGGTTAAATTAAACGTAAATTATACAACAAAGAACAAAAGTTAGTTGAATCAAGGAGTCCGGCAGACAGTAACAAATAAAAAAAAAAAGAATTATGGGTAACCGTGGACAATGGTATGAAAGAGCGACACTAGAAGGTATCTTGAGCAAGTGAACATCGCATAAAGATGGTGTTGAGGAAATGTCACTCTTAGTCCTTGGAAGTTTGCTGTAGTGGGGTGTTTACTGCTTTTTACCGTAAAATGTACAAACATTTCTTACAGTGTGGTCTCACCTGGACTGATCTCTGCTGGAAATGAATCTGGGTGACGCTGGACTGGGAGGACGAAGACGTAAACTCCTGGTTCTCAAACTGTTTCTTCACACTGGCCAGACCACCGGGCAGCGAACAGGCCTCTGACTCATCCATCATCTAACAGCAGAAAGCAGAGAACATAAATTACCCCTGGAAACCCATCTGTACACACATTACAGATCTAACACACACTCAGTTTATTTGGGATTTAGGAGATTGGATTTGACCTTGGTGAACTAATCTCTGCTCTCATTGTTTGTGTTATGTTAGATATATTTGTAATATGCTAATACAAAAGTGAATGCAAAGGCATTATGCTAATGCCTTCCCAAACCGCCGCAGCACTGGTGCTCTTTTAAATGAGACATGAATGCTGTGATTTAAAACATTAACAGTCTGTTAGGACCCTCTAGGGTGTAAAGATTGTAGTTATCACCTTACATAATGCTGAGACGAGGGATGAGTCAAATGCAAACGGGACAAAGCTGCATCTTCACAATCCAACAAGCTAAAAGGAACAAACCCCACCTACAGCAGCTGAGGCAATTCCTTCTGGTTGACACTTTACAAATAGCAAAGATGCAAGATTTAAGGGATTTACTTTTTCCATATGCAGCACAGAATCAAAGATCAGTAGAAAATGTAGTCTGTAACACTATTCAGTTTAATGCAGGGGAGTCAAACTCATCTTAGTCCAGGTTCCACATTCAGCCCAGTTTCATCTCCAGTGACCAGTAAAACCACAGCATCACAACCTATAAATAACCACAACTTCAAATTTTTCCTTTGTTTTAGCAAAACACAAAATGACAAAAACAAGATGAAAATCACAAGCGAGACAAAAAGGAAACACAAAACAACAAAAACATGAAACAAACCACAAAAATCAGACAAAATAAAGACAAAAAACAACAAAAACAAGAGAAAATATTCAAAAAATTAGACACAAAATAGCAAAAGAACAATGAACAATCTAGCATTTTATGATCAACTTGTCATGGTCTAGAAATGATTCTAAATTTATAGTTTTACTAATTTACAATCTGCAGTTAATGTCTTCTCTGGAATTTTGACACTTTGAGGGACGGATTGGACCCTCTGGAGGACCGGGTTTGACACCCCTGGTTTAATGAAACAAAAATTCTTCTCAATTTTGTCAATTCAGTTTTCCTTTAAAGTGGAAAACACAAATGCTGCTATTCTTTTTGCCAGGCCAGAAGAAGAGCAGAAGCTCATCAGTATGGAGAGTGGCGTCTTCACCCTACGAGATCTGGGCTAGAATGCACTCTGACTATTTGATACAATAATCTCCTTTTGGGATTGTCAATTAGGATCTGAATAAAACATTTATATGCAGCCTTCTGCATATATAGCTTCTGGGGAACTGCAATATATATGAGAATCTCCAAGCCTGCTGCTGTGTGTGTGTGTGTGTGTGTGTTGATGTGTGTCTGTGTGAGTTAATGTTAAACACACGCACTTGTCACCCTCCGTTTTTCATGCAAATGAGGGCTGGAATGCAATTTGCAAGTTATTGCAGAGGAGTCTAGGTCAGTGACATGCTATGTGCAGGGCACCATGTTATCAATATTTTACTACTTCAGGGAACAATAGCTTCATTCATAATCATCCACATAATGTCCACCTGAGCATGCAAAGCAGCTTCATGTACAGAATCTCTTGTCTTGGTGTCTTCTATTATTACAATCAGTGCTGACAGGGCTGAATTCAACACTATCTGCATGTTGGAGGCAGGCGTCTGACCAATCCACCTACCAACATTCCTAAAACTTACCAGTTAGCATGCTATATCTAAGCTAAGCTAAACGCCTCCTGCCTTTAGAATAAGAGACAGGCTCGAGAGCTACATCAATCTTCTCATTTTACTCTCAACAAGACACAAAAAAAAGTTTATTTCCCAAATGCCAAATTGTTCTTTTAAAGTGGTGGTTTTGATTTAATGCTAATAAAGGAAATTCATCCTTTCTTCAATTCCTGTGAGTGTAATTAAACACAGTCTGTTAAAAAAATGCAAACTCGCTTTCGTAGTGTAAGATTGGATGGAACTGAAATACACTGCCTGTCCAACAAAAAAAAGTCACCACTTGGATTTAACTAAACAAAGAGATAAGATCCTTCCATTGGATAATTACTGCAGTGATGACAACAACTTATTTAACCCTAGCTGCTGCAAGGGAGGAGCTTCTCATTTCTGAAACAACCATGTTGGAAGACATATCCTGTGGTCATGGAAAGGATGTTAATCTGTCTCAGAAGGGTCAAATTATTGGCCTGCATCAAGCAAAGAAAACAACTAAGGAGATGAAACGACTAAAATCAAGTTAAGAACCGTCCAACGCATCATTAAAACCTGAACGATAGTGGAGAACCATCATCTTCAGGAACAAACTCTGATATGATCGTAGGAAACCAACAGTAGGACTCACGGCTGTTTAATAGTGAAAGTTAAAGCATTTCCACATGAAGGGAACTCAAAGGATTGGGACTAAACAGCTGCAGCTCTAAGAAAACCACTGATCAGTGAGGATGGTCAGAAAGAAAGGCTTCAGTTTGCTATGAAGCATAAAGATTGGACTCTGGATCAATGGAAGAAGGTCATGTGGTGTGATGAGTCCAGATTTACCCAGTTCCAGAGTGATGGTGGCATCAGGGTAAGAAGAGAGGCAGATGAAGTGATGCCCTCATCATGGCTAGTGTCTACCAGCCTGTGGGGGTTAGGGTTGTGATCTGGGGTTGGTCAGGTTCACCAACATTATGTTCCCAAAGAAGATGGCATGGACATGCTCCAAGATGATGCCAGGATCCATGGGCTCACATTGAGAATGAGTGGATCAGGGAGCAGGAAATGGATTGTCCTCCATAGAGTCCAGACCTCAGCCCCACTGAGAACCTTTAGGATGTTCTGGAGAAGACTTTGTCCGACTCTCCCATCATCAATAAAAGATCTTGCATGCATCTCTGGACAGAAATAAATGCTGTGACAGTGCAGAAGCTTATCGAAACGAAGGACGTCCAATGAAACATTGGAGTGCAACTTTTTTTTTGGACGGGCAGTGTATGTTTTCTCTGCATGTTTTGCCTGGGGGCCAAACAAAAGTGAGACTTTATTAATTTCAATAAGTAACTGTTCAATAGGAAACAGTGAACGGTTTGTAGGAGTCGGTGTTACTGAACGGTGACTAAATGCTGTCGAGAGTTCTGCTATATTTAAGCATGTTGTCACTGGACGTGTGGACATGCAGAACAACAGCTGCTAAAGGTAGAAAGCAAAAACCCAGCCGGATTACGTCTGGAACCCACCCTATCATCCCCCCCGCTCTCTCCAACACACACAGATAGACGTTCAGCTGTTAGAGGCCAACAGACCAGACATGACACCGAGGATCAGCTGAGGTTGGAAAGGTTGCAGCGCTGCCACACTGACAAACACTGAATGAAAGCACAAAGCCATCAGTCACCGAGGTATCTACTGCTTTAATTTAAATGAATGAATCTGTGATAGTGTTGTACTTGATGATCAAAACCACGTCAGACAAAAAAAAGACAGAACAGCAAAAACAAGACACAAAACAATAAAAACCAGGAACAAAATGACAAAAAATAGACAAGCAACACAAGCAAGACAAAAAAAGAAACACAAAACGACAAAAACAAGAACCAAAACAATGAATAAAGCAAAACACAAAATGACAAAAATAAGACAAAAAACACAAGTGAGACAAAAAGGAAACACAACTTGACAAAAATGAGAAACAATCGACAAGTCTGACAAAAAAACTCAAAAAACGACAAAATATTACAAAAATGAGACACAAAATAACAAGTGTGACACAAATTGACAAAAAATTAAACAAATGACACGAAACAAAACAAAAAAGAGACAAAGAATTAGACAAAAAGGTTACAAAGCGACAAAAAATGGACAAATGACAAAAACGAGACAATAAAATTACACAAATGACACAAATCAGACCAAAAATGACAAAAGTAAAAAACAAAACAACAAAAAGTACACAAAAAACACAAAACATCGAAAAAGCAAAACACAAAATGACAAAAACATGAGACAAACAACAAAAGTCAAATAAAGTAAAAAAAAACAAGACAAACATTACAAAAATGAGACACAAAATGACAAAAGAACAAAGAACAATCTAGTATTTTACTTTATGATCAAAACAACTTGTGATGGTCTTGAAATTATTTTGAATTTATAGTTTTACAGATTTACAATTACAAAGTCGTCCTGCGGGCCTGATTGGACCCTCTGGTGGACCGGTGTTGGCCCGTGGGCCACATGTTGGACACCTCTGGTGTAGTAGTTGTCATTGAAAGGGTAATTATGTATTTCAGCCAATTGTTAAAAAGCAACAGGCCTCTTGAGGCGGTGCTTCATAGTGAATTTAGTGCAGCTAGAAAAGTGTTAACGCCTCTCATCTGTAGAGCCTTGTTGCTATGCAGAACTGCGACCGGCTAAAAGTGAGTGCATTTTGTGTTATTTTTCTATCAGTGTGCCAGTGCAGCAAGCATGCAACTGCTGCGTCTCGTCATGTGTAAAGGATCCACAGGGTGGCAGGTCGCCCTCTCCAAACATACCAGAGTGTGGCCTGGTGACGGCTGCACATGGATTATTTACTACCAAACTCAAGAAGATGACGGTTCTAGAGGAAAAACTAAAGCCTCTGTCCTTCCACTGTCATGTTGTCAAATCAGAGATAAAATTAAGATGCATCCCTGCAGCTCCTCATTCCCTCTAAAACAGAAAACCGTTTTTGTAGTTGTACAGTTTGCATAGTTCACAAGGAAAGAAGAGACATTTTCCAGCAGGGAGGGCTGTGTTGTAGAAAGTGAGCGGGCTTGCTGTAATGGCCTTGGCTGACAAACTGCTCACACAGTTGAATTACTGGGTTTATAAAGTGCACGCAGGCTCTTCAAAGCCACTGAGGCTTTTTTGTCCTTGGTGATGACTAATGACTCCAGGATATTCAGGACTTTTTTCTTCTGTGGATTTAATTAAAAGAGGAATAATGTGTGAAGTCCTGCTGATGTGCCGGCTGTGTCGGTTCATCTGAATTTGCTGCAAAATACACATTCTTTTTAATCACAGACACGGCGATTGATGGTTTTGTGTGCTGCTGCTTTGCACAGTAACAGCATGTGTGAGTAGAGATGCCTGCCGGTGCATATGTTCGCATGCTAGCCCTAAGCAAGGTTCTTTCACGATTCAGACTTTGACACAGCAAAAATTCACATGCAGTCAAGTGGGTAAATAATATCTGTGGTTATATGTACATGAGCAAAACGGACATAACATGTAACATGGGTTCTAATGCTACATTGTGTTAGCTAATGGTGTTGAAAGGCTCATTGATGATTAGAAAACCCTTGTGCATTTATGTTAGCACATGGATAAAACTGGGAGTGACCCCAAACCTTTGAATGGTAGCATATATTAGCTGGTAACTCGTGCTTTTTATGTCTGCAGGGGCCTGTGTGATGCAAATTTCATCTTCTGGCCAAATCTAAAGAGTTTTCAAGCAGAACACAAATGAAGCTCATAACAAATGTTTGCATTCAGGAGGAGATTTTCTGTAATCCACACCTTCATAGCTCATCACTAAAGGAGCTGTAATTGACGTATCCATCGATGGAGCCCAAACACTACAGGAAGTTCTAAATTCTCCAGAAATAATCACACCTCGGGATAATCACATCGACACAGTGCTTCAGTTTAATCTGTAAGCGGCTGCTGTTTCCTGTAGAAAGTGCAAAGTCACAGGCAGCCTTTCATAAACAGCCACTGATTCCCTGCATGTTTTCCTGACTTCACTGTGAGGAACAATGCGACCGTGTGTTTATTATAGTGAATAGAGGCATGTATACACCCACTGCATGCTTTCAAAGTCTGCATCGGTCGGCACACTGTGATGGAGAAACCCCGAATTGACCATAACCTTGAAAACGGAGGAGAAGCTACAAGCACGTAGTGAAACAATGTATTGTTTGTGGTTTTGTTGTTTCTTTCAGTGCAGTTTAGTCGTACAGGAATGGGATTTTTGTGAGACAAACGATGCCGTAAACAATGTTGTATTGAATTTAAGTAAAAGGCAGCTGGAATCCATTGTTTCAGATCTGTAATGCTGAGGCATTTGCCAGTCTAGGAGGGAAGACAAATAGATTGTGATGCAGAACGCGATTTTCATTTCGTTTTGTGTTGTAATTTTAACTGGAAACTGGGGATGATAAAGTCGATCTATTCAAAACATTTGTCAGTTTCTTGGAGAATCTTAGGAGGAAGGCTCTTTGTCAGGACGAACTGGAGGCTTGCAGCAATTCTTTTATTACTTCAACAAGGAACGTGGCGGAGTTATGTGACGATCTGCATTGGTCTGTCTGTCTGTCTGTCTGTCTGTCTGTTTGTCCGTCCGTCTGTCTGTCTGTCTGTCTGTCTGTCTGTCTGTCTGTTTGTCCGTCCGTCTGTCTGTCTGTCTGTCTGTCTGTCTGTCTGTCTGTTTGTCCGTCAGTTTGTCCATCTATCTGTCTGTCTGTCTGTCTGTCTGTCTGTCTGTCTGTTTGTCCGTCAGTTTGTCCATCTGTCTGTCTGTCTGTTTGTCCGTCTGTCTGTCTGTCTGTCTGTCTGTCTGTCTGTCTGTTTGTCCGTCAGTTTGTCCGTCTGTCTGTCTGTCTGTCTGTTTGTCCGTCAGTTTGTCCGTCTGTCTGTCTGTCTGTCTGTCTGTTTGTCCGTCAGTTTGTCCGTCTGTCTGTCTGTCTGTCTGTTTGTCCGTCAGTTTGTCCGTCTGTCTGTCTGTCTGTCTGTCCGCAACTGATTAAATTGTGGGGGTGTTTCTGAATCCCATCAATTCCCACTACATATTTAGGTCACGTGATTCGGTATCCGTACATAACGTACACATGCAGAACACACGCCTGTGCTCTTTTTATTAAAATGAAAATTCTATATCGTTCAGTTCCAGATACCTTTGACTGAATGTCTTGTGCCTTTGTCGATAAACTGTGATCTGTAGGTTGTAACATGTAAGTGATTTTTATTTTTGCACTAAAGCAAAGGAAAAATTTGGAGTTATCATGGACTTATTATGTTGTGATTTTACTGGTCCGGCCCAGTGGAGATCAAACTGGGCTGAATGTGAACTAAAATGAGTTTGACACTCTCCTCTAGAGGTTTGGTTTTCTATCTTGAGTCTAATCTGACCTTCCTTCCAGAGGCCAGTGTAACCCGCCCTCCCTTCTGTAGAGAAAAACAGCACAGAAGCAGGACAGTAGATTTCCTGTAGGCGACTGTTTGCCGTCTCTCCGGCTGTCTCCCGTTACATACATGTGGAAGTATCGTCTTACCGCAGCAGAGGAGGCGCTGCTGCTTTCTTTCTTGGACACGGCAGCCTGATACATCGCCAGCCGCTCCTTCACCGACACCGGCTCGGCCTCCTGGTCCTCGGCGCTCGGGGACCTGTCCTCAGGACGTCCTGACCCGGATGGACCGGCGCTGCCTGCAGCTGCACACACAAACAAACACAAAGACGTTACCCTTTAAGATGCAAATGCCCTTCAATAACGCGTGCAAAGCAAACCAGACTGGATGTAATTCTTAGAAATATCTCCTCAAGAGATCCGCTGATATTTACCTCCCACTCATTACTCCTTTGGCACGGTAGTGAAGGCTGCGACAAAGCTTGCCATTTAGTAATTGGACTTAAGGGACACTTTTGTACTTGAGGTTTGTGTTATTATCTTGGAACAGGCTGAATCAATGAGATGGATTTTTATATTTAGCTGTTTCAGGGAGAACAGCATCTGACTGAAACAGTACTTCATTTTACTGCACAAATAAATGTGTGCTCTAAATGTAGATCTTTAGGTTTTTTTGGAGGTTTTCTGATGGCAACAGTTTAGAGTTAGTTCAGGGGTGTCAAACTCATTTAGTTCAGGTTCCACATTCAGCCCAATTTGATCTCCAGTGACCAGTAAAATCACAGCATCACAACCTATAAATAACCACAACTCCTAATATTTGCTTTGTTTTACTGAAAAAAAATGTTCATGTTTAAGGAATTATCTTCATACAAAACATCAAGAACAACCTGAAATTTATGAAGAAAATTAAATTCAATTTCAGCAACATTCAGCCTCAGTTTCTTATTTCCACATTACAACTTCCAGATCGCAGAGTTTCTACAAAGGAACACAACATTTAGTCATCTGGAACTGAACCATATAATATTTTACTTTATGATCAAAACAACTTGTCATGGTCTAGAAATTATTTTACATTTTAAACAGTTTTACAATCTGCAGTTAATGTCTTCTCTGTAATTTTTACTCTTTACAAAGTCGTCCTGTGGGCCAGTTTGGACCCTCTGGAGGGCCAGTTTTGGCCCCCGGGCCGCATGTTTGTCACCTCTGGCCTAGATGTTAAGCCATCACATTTTCCTTTTTAACAAAAACGTAGAATTACTGAGCCTAGAATTCAGTCAGATAGCAGCACTAAAGGTCAATTAAACTCTTTAACTTAATGCATTTTTATAATTCGGTGCCATTTTTGCAGAATTTGGTAACTTTGGCACAACAATTAAAGTTTGAATTTGCCTGACAGGCTGGAAATGGCAGCTGGTGCTCTTAAATATTGTAGCTTTTGAACTTTTAAAGAAGAAGACAAAATGTGATTTCTGATAAACTGTTTGCCATCACACAAATCTATAGGTTTTATCTGAGACCGTCTTATTTTTATGTTAAGCTACTTTGCCCTTAGGTGTTAAAGTTCAAAAGAGTCGATGTCAACACGAACAATCGGTGGATATTTATTCCGCCTGCGTGACCCGCCTCGCTGACCCAGGCTCTTTTGAAGTCCATGTCTTTTTCCAGTTTTTTGTCAAGGCGGTGTGACTGGAGATGTCACATTTCTACCCACCTGAAATCAAACCACGACAACGAGTAGTGAGCTATATCAAGCCTCAGAAGTGGTGTTCAGATAGCTGGTTCTGCACGGCGAAGCGTGAACGGTATGTACTGCATCTTTCCTAATCTGTGTGCTGCTACAGCACCGAGGGGACCTTCATCTGATCCATATGCATCTGAAACACAGCTGCTGCAAGACTTTTC
This sequence comes from Amphiprion clarkii, assembly GCA_027123335.1. Classification (NCBI taxonomy): domain Eukaryota; kingdom Metazoa; phylum Chordata; class Actinopteri; family Pomacentridae; genus Amphiprion; species Amphiprion clarkii. Next base: position 2,216,889 of record CM049590.1, on the reverse strand, counting down.
AAATCAGCATCAATCAGCTCCGAGGAAGAACTCCCTGACCCCCGCTTTGAGTCCAACTTACACCAGTAAACATACGCGTCGAGGAAAAAAAATGTAAGGAGGAGGATTTGAAAATGTCAAAAGTTTACAGCATGTGCGTATAATGAGGGAGAATAATTTCTGTGTGAGGTCTTCTTTCATCCCACGGTGTTTTCGCCCAGAGAGAAGGAAAAAACACGCCATGAGCTAAAAGGTCCAGTGTGGGTGGATGCTGAACCTTCTCTGTTGCCTAATGATGCTTTGTAGCGCTGAGAAGTCAAATGTAAAATCAATGCTCTTCTCTAATTGGCTTTCCGCTGGGATGCGCCGAGCGATATGAAGCGGCGCTCGACGACTGATGAAAGTTCTGTTTCGGTTCGGTGTTTCCTGCGGCCACTTCTTGGTTAGAATATCTACAGTGAACTGAACTAGACGTCTCCATCGAACTGAACAGTCAAACGTGTGACGACTTTGTAAAGTGTCAGAGAGAAGATATTAACTGCAAATAGTAAAATTATAAATGCAAAATCATTTCTAGACCTTGATCATAAAGTAAAATTCTAGATTGTTCATTGTTCTTTTGTCATTTTGTGTCTCATTTTTGTAATATTTTGTCTGACTTTTGTCATTTTGATCATAAAGTAAAACACTACATCGTTCACTTCCAGACAGCTGTGACTAAATGTTGTGTTCGTTTGTAGATAAACTGTGATCTGTAGGTTGTAATGTGTCAATGATTCTTATTTTTGCACTGAAACAAAGGAATAATTTGGAGTTATTATATTTATCGGTTATTATGCTGTGATTTTACTGGTCCGGTCCACTAGAGATCAAACTGGGCTGAATGTGGAACCTGAACTAAGATGAGTCTGACACCCATCGGGGGGTAAGAGGCTGTTGGAGACGGTAGCATCTGAAAATAAACAGGGTTTTACCCGCTACATCCTATAAATATGGGTCAGAAACCCTATACCTGAGGCTGCAGTGTGACCTCATACCAGCCTGATGACAGAAACACAAGGATAACGTCCTCATTTATCACCTGAGATCAACGTTCATGTCATGGTCTGGAGCTGTCAGAGTCAGAGACGTGAGCGTTTTGACGGCCACGAGTGTTGACAACAGCGATTCGGAGATTCTGAGAGTATGCAAAGCCGCCATAGCATGGAGGTGAGGTAACCGGGCTCCAGAGGGGGAGAAAATAAACCCAGCCTTTTTATAAACCGGCTCTGTCTGCAGCGTCATGTTCCCCTGTAACAAGGAGATTTATGAGTGTGTGAAGGAAATGAAAGGAGAGAAAAAAACAGTGATCTCAAAATGGAAGACCTCCTAATAAGATATTTTCAAAGATTTGAAAGTCATTTCACCGTCTCCCTGTACCGCTGCTAATTAGTACTGGCACCAGCGGAAGTCTAATTAGCATTAATAATAGCTTTCAAACACGGTCTCATTGCTGAAGATGCCCCAGTATAACGAAGGCCAAGTCTCTGTTTACAGCACGGTGTTGATACCAAACTTCTTTAGAGGCTCTCACTTCTGACCCGGGTTATTTCATCCTTTTATGGAGACCACATCTTCACCACCACAATCTATTATTTTGCTCTTCTCTCAGTGTTCGCTGCTTTTTTCCTGACAAAGGAGCCTAAGTGGAGTAACTTATTAATATTCACTCTATCGACCAGGGGTGTCAAACATGAGGCCTGTGGGCCAAAAGCGGCCCTCCAGAGGGTGCAATCCGGTCCTTTAAGTGTAAACATTCCAGAGAAGACATTAACTGCAGATTGTAAATTTGCAAAACTATAAATTTAAAATAATTTCTAGAGCATGACAAGTTGTTTTGATTAGAAAGTAAAATACTAGGTTGTTCATTGTTCTTTTGTCATTTTGTGTCTCATTTTTGTAATATTTTGTCTTGTTTTATCTTTTGTTGTCTGATTTTTGTTGTTTGTCTTACGTTTTTGTCATTTTGTGTTTCCTTTTTAAGACAATTCATTAAATGTGAACATTTTCAGAATGTATTTTTTGCACTTAAAGGGAAAAATGTGGAGTTGTGGTTATTTACAGGTTATTATGCTGTGATTTTACTGGTCACTAGAGATCACATTGGGCTGAATGTGGAACCTGGACTAAGATGAGTTTGACGTCCGTGTTTAATGGAGACCACATTGGGCTGTTTAGAAGCATCTCGCTGTTACTTTGTTCCTCTCTCCTCGGTGCCACAGCAGAGATGGCACTGACCGAGGGGTAATGGGAGTGGGAGAGGCCAGGAGGAGTCAACATTTGAGGCCATGTGGCTGCCAGCGTGCACGACTCGGCGGCTATATCGAGCCGAGCCCGGGGTTGTCGACCTTCCTGTCACTGCCTCCTCGCTGCTGCCGGCTCTAATGCAGCTGAGGAGCGGGAAGGTGGAGTGTTAGGGAAGAGGACAGCAGAGGAGAGGAAAAAAGAATTGTGTAAGAGGGTTCATAGCTAAAAGCAAAATCAAGAGCCATGGATCTGTGTCAGGCGGAGGCTGTCCTCTAATCACAGAGGCGTCACCCCTGTTCTGCCCTCTCCTCACAACGGAAGCCTTAAGCCACCCAATTTTCTGTTCACTACTTACTGACCAAAGCGTTTGCCTGCTGAGGTTTGACAGGGGGGGCCGAAACAAGCTCCACTAATTGAAATGTCAGCCGTGGAGGGCGAATTCTTCCTTACAGACGAAAGCAAAACAGGCACAATAATTAAGCTGTCAAATCTATCAAAATAACTTCTTTACAAGGAGCCTGAATGGCCCTCGAGCGTTTCCTTATGCTAGGCTAAGCACTTTGTCTCCGATTTGCCACGGTTTCAGAATATTCCAGATCAAACTGCTGCCGGGTGCGTCTGGTGGAAGGAAGCAGGAAGGAGTCATGCATGTTTTATGACAACGCACAAATCCAAGCGGAAACACCGTCCTACAACAAACTCATCTTAGTTCAGGTTCCACATTCAGCCCAATTTCATCTCTAGTGACCAGTAAAATCACAGCATAAGAACCTAGAAATAACCACAACCACAACAAAACATGACAAAAATGAGACACAAAATAACAAAAGCGAGAAACAAAACAACAATAGTGAGACAAAAAAGACAAAACGACCAAAACGAGAAACAAAACGACAAAAACATGAGGCAAATGACAAAAGTCAGACCAAAAAAAACACAAAAAACAACAAAAATGACAAAATATTACAAAAATGAGATGCAAAATGACAAAAACGAGACACAAAATGACAAAAATTAGACAACACAAAACAGAACAGAGACAAAGAATTAGACAAAAATGTTAGAGAGCGACAAAAAGAGGACAAGAAAAAAAACAAAAAATGACAAAAGCATGAAACAAAATGACAAAAACGATACACAAAACAATGAATAAAGCAAAACACAAAATGACAAAAATAAGACGAAAAACGCAAGCGAGACAAAAAGAAAACACAAAATGACAAAAGTCAGACACAAAAGACAAAAAAACAACAAAAACAAGACAAAATATTACAAAAATGAGACAAAATGACAAAAGCGAGAACCAAAACGACAATAGTGAGACAAAAGAAGACAAAAAAACTACAAAATATTACAAAAACGAGACACAAAATGACAAAAGAACAATGAACAATGCAGTATTTTACTTTATGATCAAAACAACTTGTCATGGCCTAGAAATTATTTTACATTTATAGTTTTACTAATTTACAGTTATAAAGTCGTCCCGCGGGCCGGACTGGACCCTCCGGTGGGCCGGTTTTGGCCCACAGGCCGCATGTTTGACACCCCTGTTCTACACTATCACAGCTCATTCTCTGATAGATCCAGCCCGTCCACTTCATCTCAGTTCTGATTCTACTCCAAACACGTCTCCCGTCTCCAGCCCGGCTACATCAGACTGATTCATTATCAGCTGAAATGTCATCCACCATTTCCAATCTCTGGAAAATCACTTCAAAAAAACGGCGACAGCGGCCTTCAGTCGACACAAGAGTCGCTCCTGATGGGCTGCATGCTTTGCTTACCTTCTGTGGATGTGGCTCTTTAAGTAAAACAACAATAGAATCCAGCTCCAGGACAGAAAACGGGTTTAGTGGGCCAGTTTCAGAGACAGACAGTGAGGCCTGGAGACCAGCTCCAGCAGTGCTCTGAGCTCAGTGAGGCCCCGGCATCCAGTGACAGCTGATTTTATTTTAGAAGTCCCCCTTCGTAAAAAATAGGAAGGACTTGGGGGGGGAGAGTCTAAGTGGATGAGCTTTTTATAGCTTTAAGAATTGAGGTACCCAACATGCCCTTAACCTTATGTCACAGCAGACTTATAGACAGAGACGTCTCACGCTGTGACACAGAAGACACTTTATACAGGTTAAATATCGATGCGTTTTATGACTCAGACTCTCAGCACAGATAGATTTCATCCACGCTGCCTCACATGTAACATAGACAGAACTACAGACACAATTTTAGAGTCATTTTGGACAAATTTATGGTCATTATGGACAAATTTTCTGCAATTATGGATCGCTTTCAAGTCATTCTGAACAATTTTAGAGTCATTTTGGACAATTTTCGAGTCATTTAGGACAAATTTCATGTCATTCTGGACTAATTATCAGCACTAAATATTGCTCACAAAAGCTGCTTAACCTTGGATGTTATCAAACTGTGACTAAATGTTGTGTTCCTTTGTAGAGACACTGTGATCTGGAAGTTGTAATGTGGAAATGATAAACTGAGGCTGAATGTTGTTGAAATTGAACTTATTTTTCTAAACAAATTTCAGGTTGTTCATAATGTTTTGTAAAAAGATAATTCCTTAAATGTGAACATTTTTGCATTAAAACAAAGGATAAATGTGGAGTTGTGGTTATTTATCAGTTATTATGCTGTGATTTTACCCACTTGATGTCAAATTGGGCTGAATGTGGCCCCTGAACTAAGATGAGTTTGACGTCCCTGTCTTAGTGGGACCTTTGCTCCCCCTAAAAACCCAAATAAATGTCTGTAATGAAGACGATCGTTCTTCAAAGACGACTCCTTAGATGCACAGGATGGCAATGCAGTGGGAGCATTTGTAACCATCAAGGTGAAGTCCTATTATTGTGTTTCCTTGCTTTTCGTCTTTCTTTCTGTCTATCCTTGCACCATTTTCTTTTTTCTTGGACGTACACTACCCTCAAGCAATGGCAAAGGTCCTCTTTCAAAGCAGTGACCTCCTGTTTGTATCTGATCAGCCCAGGGCCATCCACTCAATCTTCTTCAACCTACATCCTACTAGACAATACAAAAGAAAGTCCAGCCTGTACAGCGTTGCACAAACCATTCCATGTCCATTCTCTCTGCATTATTTGCTGTGATCACGACTATTTACCAGCCTCACATACGAGACATCAGGTGTTCCCAGAAGCCCACCCCATGAGGTGCCGCTGGCAGCACATCGACTGGAGAAAAGCTTGGTTATCGGGCTCCAGGAGAAGCTGCACTCTGCTGATAATCCCACTGAAATTGCACATGGATTTCCTTTTCCTGAAGAGGAAAATAAACATACTCCAGTAGAATACCAAATGAAGGGGCCTTCGAACATCCCCAACCTGAGGTCCAGAGTGTGTTCACAGTCAAATGAGTTTTAAACTAAAATACTCCCAGTGAACAAAGTGCTGAAAGAGATCTTTAACTTGTTGGAGTACGTTGCCAATGAAGAGATTAAAGTGAAGCTGGCGTTCTGTATCTGGGTTCAATGGAGTTCTGTTAATTAATACTAATGATTCAGAGAGTTTTTCACCTGGTATTTTGGTTGGTGAGAAAACAATGCAAACACGCTCTCAACCCCAAATAATTTGATTCTCAGCTCGTTAGCAAGTCCTACTTCCAAGTAGACAACATTATGGGATATATTATGTCCAGGCCAAAATGAAATTCGTGATCATTTGATAGTTTTATGGCCTCCTCAACGAAATCACTAAACTTCTGAAAAATGCTAAACTACGATTAGCAAGCAAACAGCATGTAGTCTCACATGTTTATAAGAGAACCTGACACTAAAATCAGAAATAAAATGTCCATGAAGCCCAGCTTTCACTTGAGTGAAAACATTTTAGCAGAACTTGCTTTGACCTTTTAAACCCTGAAACCCTGTTTTCTATTAAAAATCAACAAAACTACACTATTTAAAAGAAAGCGTAAAACAGTCACAAAACTGTAAAAACAGAGAGAGTCGTCAGATGTTTGATTTTCCATCGTATGTGAACCTATCATGCGTGACGACGGAAGCTTTCATTTGGAAAAAACAAAACAAAAATGCGCTACGTGGACGACAACGTTGAGTTCACTTTGTCTGCAAGTTAGGAATGTCTTATTATTCAGGCCACATTTTAAAGAATAATTAACACAAAATCTTTAAACTTTAAAGGAAAACCAGGAAATGTAAGTGTGGAAACAATCCGTCTCATGTCCTCACAGAAAGGGACTCTATCAGGATGTTTGAGTGAGCTAAGGGTGCCAACTAAGTTTAAGGCAAAAAAAATGATTCACTCATTCAAGAACTTTGGACGGAGACTATTTATTCCAGAGGCTGTTTAGCTGTTTCCTCCTGCTAAGTTAACCAACTGCTGCCTCTATCATCTCATTAGGACCCATAGTTCTACTGATAAAGCCCTTTAATGGCTGTATAAACATGATGGGACCAAAAGAGGAAGTAAGGAGAGTCGCACAGTCCTTGTAGGGAGGAGGTTGGGGTGGACGGATAGGACGACAAAGCACTGGTCTTAACAGGAAGATCATACATTTTCTTCAAAAAGCTACTTCTGAATGTTACTTTAAAGATGGAATTTAGGGAACGAGAAAACACATACGATAAAATGGTAAAAAAAAAAAGCAAACAACTACTTGGGTAAACAGTGAATCAATCATTCGCAAAGGGGCAACTACAGAAATCAATAGTGTAATTATGATGATCGCAAACCAACAAGTGCAGAGACATTGCTAATCTGTGAGCAGCATCTTCATAGTTGTAAAGTTGTCTTTAAAGATAGTTGTGTCCCATAATAGCCCCAAAGGAAATCAATTCTAAAAGTGACAAGTGTTGTTTGTTTTTCTTACAGGATGACATTATAAAGACATCATCATTAGGCAGGCAAATCTAGGAGGAGATTAATTAAAACGAAAACAGTCTTTTGGCAAATCTACCTCCAACTGGCAGCATTTGCAGACTTTGAAAAATTCTCTTGGGTGAATCCTGTTTGACAAGTTTAATCAGCCCCAGACTTAATTAAATAAATTCACAGATATTTCTACCCAAACACACAATTTTTAAATAATAGAACAAAGGAATTCCTGTTTTTCTTGCACTACTCTGTGTGCCAAAAAGAAATCCACAGTTCCAGGGCTGCGATTCTGTTGTAATACGAGACCAAACATGTCGACATGGAAGCCTGTTTACGGAGAGCAGCGGTGGGTGTGGAGATTTAGAGGTGAGCTTTGCATCTGTTTAAAGCATAGTTACTCTGCCACCGTGCTTTATTTAAACGTCGTGGCTTTGCAGGGAACGGCTCCTGTACCCCTTACCCTCCGTCACTGCTGTCTGTCATTTGACCTGGCAGACGAGGCGGTGTTGTCACCGTCAGCTTGTCAGCCAAGACAAAAAGCCGTCGCTCAGTCGGGACAACGCTGGGGATCATCAACAAGCTCCAATTTTAGACATGGCACAGAGATTTAGAGACGTGAGCTGCGACACGAAAGCCCGACTGATCTCAGGTGGAGATGGAAAGACGCTCATCCAGGCTGTAGGAATATGTTGAGTGTCAGGATGCGTGGCTGACTTCATGAGCATGTGTGTGCACGCACCTTGATATCATTTCAAGGCCTGTCAATGCATCCATCACTTTAGATTCCTAACTCTACCAATCATGCAATCTTTGTTCAGGTTCAATCTGCAATAGTGTGGCATATAAACACATCGGTGTTGCCAAAGCATAGAAAAGGACAAACATTAATACAGCTACACTCACTGAATATATAAACGGAAGTAAATACACTACTATTCAAAAGTTTGGGGTCCTTATTTTTGAAAGAAAAGCAGTTTGTTTTCAATGAAGATGACATTAAATGAATGATAAATCCAGTGTAGACATTGTTAATGTGGTAAATGACTATTGTAGCTGGAAATGTTTAATGGAATATCTCCATAGGGGTACAGAGGAACATTTCCAGCAACCATCACTCCTGTGTTCTAATGCTACATTGTGTTAGCTAATGGTGTTGAAAGGCTCATTGATGATTAGAAAACCCTTGTGCAGTTATGTTAGCACATGGAGAAAAGTGGGAGTTTTATTGGAAAACATGAAACTGTCTGGATGACCTTAAACGTTTGAACAGTAGTGTATGCTACTTCTACAATAGTTATGGAACGTTGACGTAGAAGAGGCCCTACACCTAGGAATTGATGGAACCGATGGAAACTCTATGTAAAGAGACGTTCTCGTGAATATATACCTATACACAAACCTGTATGAGTGAGTTTTTAAATTGTCTGGGTGACCCCAAACTTTTGAACAGTTGTGTCTGTAAATATACACCAATCAGGCATAACATTATGACCACCTGTCTAACGTTGTGTTGGTCTCCTTTATGCTGCTAAAACTCCTCTGACCCAGTGGGGCATGGACCAGGATGGTGGCAGTGGATTCTGAGGGTCCTTTTGGTTGCAGGGTGGCTTCTACCTAGATCAGGCTGATCCTGGACCATCCCACAGATGCTCAATAAGATCTGGATCTGGGCAGTGTGGAACCCGGGGGAACACCTTAGCTTTGTCGTGTGTTGGGTTAGTTTGTCCTGCTGAGGGTGGCAACTGGCATCAAGGACTACTGTTGCCATGGAGATTGGGAGGTTGTTTGACCTGCAATGTTCAGGTGGTGGTACATGTCAAACATCCACATGAACGCCAAGGTTTCCCAGCAGAACGTAGCATTAGAACAACATGATGGATGTTGTTCACTTCACCTGTCAGTGGTCATAACGCTGTGGCTGATGGCTGGAGGTCAGTAATGGACTGCATTGCTTCTTGTAAATGAAAGGCCACTCTGCAGTTCTGCTAGCATTTAGCATCTTTCAGCTCACTGTTTTGGCCTCACAACTGGCCAACTTTTACGACTCTCTCTCATCACTCTAATAGGTGTCTTTGGCACAAGAAACAGGAAGTTGACGGTTCACTGAAATGTTGATGTTTGTTGCTTCCAGCTGTTTATTAAATACCTGCAGGATCAGACAGCAGAGAGAGAGGGTTCTATGTATTCATGCACAACATAGCAGCTACTTTGCTAATTATTTATAATTCTAAACGATACCCAGGAGAAGTGGAGACAGGATCAGTCAGGATATAACGGTAAATAACTCTGTGTACTTGAGTTGTCATAGTTCATACGCTGTAGTTAAATCATTCGTAACAAAACTGAGTCCTGATCTCCACATGGATAATTATCTACTGTTGTCTGATACATTTACTGAAGTCAAAATATATTTCTGACATAGTTTTTCTATTAACCCTCGTGTCGTCCTGCGGGTCAAAATTGACCCGTTTTAAAGTTTGAAGATGTGGAAAAAATATATATTTTCACAGTGAAACTTCTTATGTCCACATTTTCAACATTTTTAGGAAATCTTTGAACATTTTTTGGTGGAAAAAAAGAAATGTTAAAAATACTTCTTGATTTTATGTGAATGTTCTTAAAGAAAATATTTCAAGTTTTACAAATGAGACAAAAAAACACGACACAACACAGAACAATGAATAAAGTAAACACAAAATGACATAAATAAGACAAAAAACACAAGTGAGACAGAAAGGAAACATAAAATGACAAAAACGAGAAACAAAACAACAAAAACATGAAGCAAACGACAAAAGTCAGACAAAAAAAGACAAAAAACAACAAAAACGAGACAAAATATTACAAAAATGAGACACAAAATGACAAAAGAACAATGAGCAATCTACTATTTTACTTTATGATCAAAACAACTTGTCATAGTCTAGAAATTATTTTAAATTGTTAGTTTTACTAATTTACAAAGTCGTCCTGTGGGCCGGATTGGACCTTCTGGCGGGCCGGTTTTAGCCCACAGGCCGCATGTTTGACACCCCTGCTCTATGTGAATTGTTTTAGTTTTGAAGAAATGTGTTTGTAGGTTTTTTAACCCAGAGTTTTTGAACCAATTTCTCTTTTATACACACACAAACAAAAGCCACACTCACCCACACAAAGTCAACATTGTGTGATACCTGTGAGGCCAACGTGTTCAGAGTTATAAATGGACTGTAGCTCACACTGTAAGCTCCGTCTGTGAGTCCACTGCTATCAGCACTGGTGAAAAACAACCTGTAGGTAGCCACCGCAGCGCTGCTATCGCATTAATGGAAGCCCGGTATCTAGCAAACCCCCGGATTCCCATTAAAAAAGCTGCCAGGGAGGCGGCCTTATCTGGAAACGAACAATCTAGTTTTTAAAACGTGCTTTTCTGCCAAATGTTTATCTCATAGAACAAATGGGACAAAACATTGCATTAAGCATCCTGCAGCCTTTGTTGTTTGCTTGACAGAGTAGTGTAACCCTGATGCAATCACAGAGCCGGGCCTCCTGTAATGTGTTACAACACATCTGATGTTGCATCACAGCAAAATAACTTTCAGAGCTCTGCTGGTAAAAAATAATTCCCAAATGAAAAACGAGCAAATACTCACAGAGAGTGGCGTCCTGAGGTGAGGCCATGGTCTGATGTGTTGACGGGTCCGTCTGAGCGAGGCTACTGGATGTCAGTCTTTTGGCTGGGAAGGCGTGGACGGCTGCAACTTCCTGGTCAGAGAGACACAGAGCTATCAGAGGAAACACCTGCGCTGTTTCAACAGGGAGACAGAGAGGTGAGGCTACAGGTCGTCATGCCCCAATCCGCTGTACAGAGTGCACTGCTAAAAAAATGGTGTTTTTACAGCATATTTCCAGCAGCTGTGGTGGCCAGAATGCTACCGGGAAACATTTTCTACATTCACGATGAAGAAATGTGTTGATGTTGTTGATTTTAGGGTTAAAAATGTGCTTCGTTCCATATTTTATTCTCAAAGAAAAAGTCTTAACCTTTAAAAATTTGAAAGTTTGCATGAAAAAACATCATAAAATAAAGTTTGTGGAACTAATTATAAACATTACAGCATTTTTTTTAAATTATCAGCACAACAGTTAGTGTATTTATCATTAAATAAATATATGCTACCGTAAAATTACAGGAAAAAAAAATCTACATTTACGATCAAAAAATGTATTGATATTGTTGATTTTAGGGTTAAAGAATGTGCTTCATTCCATATTTTACTGCAAAAAAAGTTTACTTTATGATCAAAACAATTTGTCATGGTCTAGAAATTAGTTTTTACAAATTTACAGTTTGAAGTTAATGTCCTCTTTGTAGTTTTTACACTTTGTAAAGTGGGCCGGATTGGACTCTCCGGAGGGCCAGTTTTGGCCCGCGGGCCTCATGTTTGACACCCCTGCTTTACATCCTTGTTGTGCAACAGTGTGCATTTGTGTGTGTGTGTGTGATACTATAGGACAGTATGCAAATGGGCACGCATGCCTTTTGGAGATTTGCTAAATGGGATTTTTGAGGACGACGTTTTGTCCTTTGCTGCGATTCTAAAATTATCGTCGACACCTTGAGCAGAGGAGACAGAAAGACGTTGGCATATGAGTGAATATGTTCCACGAGCTGTTTGTTGTCGCTCTGCGTTGACGCACGGCTAGAAGCTGTCGCAGGAGCGCTATGGGGGAAACATTTGATTTGCAAATGAAGACACACACACACACACTCACAGGTGTGTTTGTTCCCCATGGGGATGATTTGCAACTGAATAGGCGTGTTGCACCGGCTGACTTCTAAGTTCTGACAAAATGCTTCCAGGGGAAAACAAGCGGGTGCACCAAGGACACGCCGTTTACCAGTGTTGTACCTATTATCAATAGAAGGCTGTGAAAACACCTTTAGTTACAGCCGGAGTGGCTCTATTAAAATTCAACCAAGTGCTGTTTACACTAACTTTCCAGTCAATGCGTAATGCTCACATTCTGTTCAAGGTCAGCTCTCGTTACACTCAGACGTGTGTGTGTGTGTGTAGTTGTGGGTTTGTGTGTGTGTGTGTGTGTGTGCTCTTGTATGCAAACCAATGACAACAGCAAGGTCTCGCTGGAATTCAAATCTGAAAACAGGGCTGTCAAACATGAGGCCCGCGGGCCAAAAGCAGCCCTCCAGAGGGTCCAATCCGGCCCTCAAAGTGCAAAAATTCCAGAGAAGACATTAACTGCCATTTCTAAAACTATAAATTTAAAATAATTCCGAGACCACGACAAATTGTTTTGATCATACAGTAAAATACTAGATTGTTCTTTTGTCATTTTGTGTCATTTTCAGAATATTTTGTATTATTTTTGTTGTTTTTTGTCTTTTTTTGTCTGACTTGTCACGTTTTTGCCATTTTCTTTCTCATTTTTGTCGTTTTGTTTCCTTTTTGTCTCACTCGTTTTGTCTTATTTTTGTCATTTTGAGTTTCACTTTATTCATTGTTTTGTGTATCGTTTGTGCCGTTTCAGGTTTTTTTGTCTCGCTTGTGTTGTTTGTCCATTTTGTTGTCATTTTGTTTCTCACTTTTGTCATTTTTGATCTCATTTGTGGTTTTTTTGTCTCGTCATTTGTCCATTGTTTGTTCGTTTTGTAACCTTTTTGTGGAATTCTTTGTCTCTTTTTTTTAATTTCGTGTCGTTTGTCTCAGTTTTTGTCATTTTGTGTCTCGCTTCTGTTATTTTGATTTCTCATTTTTGTAATATTTTGTCAATTTTGTTGTTTTTTGGAGTTTTTTTGTCTGATTTTTGTTGTTTTGATCATAAAGTAAAATACTAAATCATTCAGTTCCAGATACCTGTGACTAAATGTTGTGTTCCTTTGTAGACACTCTGTGATCTGGAAGTTGTAATGTGGAAATGATAAACTGAGGCTGAATGTTGTTGAAATGTATTTTATTTTTCCTAAGAAATTTCAGGTTGTTCATAATTTTTTGTATGAAGAGAATTCATTTTTGCTCTAAAACAAAGGAAAAATGTGGAGTTGTGGTTATTTATGGGGTACTATGCTGTGATTTTACTGGTCCGGTCCACAGGAGATCTAATTGGGCTGAATGTGGAACCTGAACTAAGATGAGTTTCACGCCTCTGACGTAAATATAATCTCCCTTTTTCTCTCTGCTGAAGAAGCTCTCACAGTGAATAAAGCTGAGATCAGAGAGCACATCCTCCCTTTGTGTTTGCCTGCTGATATTAAACTGAGTATTGGATCTATAACAGAGTGTTACTTTGCTCAGTGGATGATTAGCTACACGAGTGGTGAGGATGTTTTAAAGGCCAGCGCGTGGAAAACGTCTGTGCATGTGCTTGCAGTGCTGTTAGTTCATTACAGGTGGTTAGAGGGGTAAATGTCACCGAATGAGGCATTAAAAGGATTCAAACATTTACCTTTCTCTGGCTATCTGACGAGTTTGTTTACTCTTCACTTCAAGGGAGTGCGTGTTGTGAATTATGCATGTGTTGTGCGTGGGCGTGAACACATTTTTCCATACATTAATATATATTTATCAGTTGCATCAGATGGAACTCTGTGGAATCTCATTACAGACTAACTTTGTATTTCTTCACACAGCAGAGGAAGTGCTGTATACTGGAACTAGGAAAAGTGCCTTTAAGTCAAATCTCCACTGTGTCTAAAACTGGAGCATTAAGTCTACAGCAGTTCAGCATCAATTTGCCAACTAAATTTGGCAACCAAATAGGGCTACAATGCAATTATTATCAGCATTAAATAACCAGATGGTCACTGTGTTGGTTAACAAAAGCGAGAAACAAAATGACAAAAAAAAGTGGACAAACAACACAAGCGAGACAAAAAAACAAGTAGATAGATAAATAGATAAATAGAAATGCCAAAAACATGAGACAAACGACTAAAATCAGACAAAAAAAAGACAAAAAACAAGTAGATAGACATAGAAATGCCAAAAACATGAGACAAATGACTAAAATAGACCAAAAAAAAGACAAAAACAACCAAAACAAGACAAAATATTCCAAAAATGAGACAGAAAATGACAAAAGAATGATGAACAATCTAGCATTTTCCTTTCTGAAGGTCTAGAAACTTTATTTATAGTTTTACATATTTGCAGTTAATGTCTTCTTCTGACACTTTACAGAGAAAATGCTAGAGAAACCCATTTTTGACTTCACCTTGTCAGACAGACGTTCACTACTAATCTCGACTGAGGAGTTATCCACTTTCTGAAATACAGTAGCAGGTCAGCAGTGCTATCTAGCTCTGAGTCCCTGCCACATCTGTCTGAACCAGCGCTGTCAAACATGCGGTCCGTGGGCCAAAAGCGGCCCTCCAGAGGGTCCAATCCGGCCCTTTGCAAAGTGTCATAGAGAAGATATGAACTGTAAATTGTAAATATGTAAAACGATAAATGTAATTTCTAGACCTTGAACATAAAGTAAAATACCAGATTGTTCATTGCTCTGTTGTCATTTTGTTTCATTTTTGTCATTTTGTGTTTTGCTTTATTTGTTGTTTTGTGTATTGTTTGTGTCAATTTGGGGTGTTTTGTCTCGCTTGTGTTGTTTGTCTACGATTTAGTCATTTTGTTTCACGCTTTTGTCATTTTTGTCACATTTTTGTCATGTTGTTGTTGTTTTTGTCTTGTTTTTGTATTTTTTGTTTCTTATTTTATTTGACCTTTGTTGTTTTGATCAAGTAAAATATGAGATTGCTGAGTTCCAGATACCTGTGACTAAATGTTTTTAGAAATATGTTCATAATGTTTTGTATAAAGATAATTCCTTAAATGTGAACATTTTTGCACTAAAACAAAGGCAATATGTGGAGTTGTGGTTATTTATAGGTTATTATGCTGTGATTTCACTGGTCCGGCCCACTTGACGTCAAATTGGGCTGAATGTGGAACCTGAACTAAGATGAGTTTGACACCCCTGATCTAAACGTTGCTGGCTGGCCAGTCACCAGAGATGATCCCTGTCAAAAAATAAATAAATCACTGGATCCTGTTTGAAGAAGCTCAGCTAATGAAATCAATGCCGGCCATCTGGGACCATTTCATGTGTGACAGTTGGAGCCGTGATGGCGAAACCATGGTAACAGGAACTAGTAATACTGCTAGCTAGACAGGGTGACACTGTGACACCCTCCACCTTCACATCGGTGCCTATTAGAGAGAGACATCGCCAGAGCGTGGAACGATCGGGGAAACTGCGAGTTTAACATCACACATGCAGAGACTTTTTCCATCCTGCGCTGATTGTCTCGTATCAGCTGTTGGCATTTATGTCCTCTAACAAGCCGTGCTCCCGCTAGCAGGACTTTAATGGCACGTCGTGGACCATGGAGGGTCTCTGTGGAGAGCTGTCCGCCTCCGTCTCCTCAAATGTTCTCTATCTGTCCTCTGTCTCTCCCCTCCTGTTTGAAAAATGTCACTTAAATCAATTCATCAAGAATTGAGTCTGCACAGACTTTGTTTTTCACAATCTGCAACCCCTGGCAAAAATGATGGAATCACCAGTCTTGGAGGATGTTCATTCAGTTGCTTAATTTTATAGAAAAAAAGCAGATCACAGACATGCCACAATACTAAAGTCATGAAACGCATCTCTTGGATGCAGTGGAAACATCTTTCCCTGAACCAAGAGGATTCACGTGTTTTCACAAAGGTCAGTCTTGGACTTTAATTTGGATTTCAACAAGGGTTTGAGTAGAGATCACTGATGTTTGGTGAACCAGGGACTAAACTGATGGAATCATACTGAGGTTATGCTTCAAACAAAGTGCTTGTTTGATTGTTGAACTGTACCAAACACCCCACATTCACTCCTTCCTGGCTACAACTCTTGTAACTTTCTGAAACTGACAATTGGACGCCCACGCCATCTTCCAAGGCTACTGGCTGAATGTGTGGAGGTGAGAATGTAGTGCTGTTCTACAAGTTATTTTTCACACAAATACTACTGCCAGTTTTTGTATGAACAAATAAGGACAGCGTTATGAAAGATAAAGTAAAGTCTGTAGTTCTTGCACACCCTAGAGCAGGGGTCACCAACTATATTTGTCAGAGGGCCAGAATTTTACCAGACAGTCACCTTGGAAGCCAGACCCTCAAACAAAAATTAAATAAAAATCTAATTTTGGCATAACATTATTATTTGATGCTTATTTATATTTTTTTTCCATTTCATTACAAAACTGAAGGCATTTTTAGCCTTTATGAGTCAGGCTCCTATCACCTATACCACAGTCAACCACCAGGAGTGATAGAGATATTTGTGTGTGACCCATTCACCATCAGCCCAAGCGGAGAATTCTCCACAAACGCAGTGAAAATGATGCCGTTGGACGAGGCGTCCATTCAGAGCAAGCTGGCTGAAATCCAGGCTGCTGTCCGTGGTGCTGAAAGCCTCAGCGCATTCTGGGTGTCTTGTCCCGAGGACTATGGCACATTGAAGACGCTGGCTATGTATCTGCTCACCATGTTCACAACTCCAAATTTTTCCTTTGTTGTAGTGCGAAAATATTCATATTTAAGGAAACATCTTTATACAAAACATGAAGAACAATGATGATACAGTATTTTACTTTATGATCAAAGCAACAAAACTCAGACAAACAAAAGACAAAAAGCAACAAAAACAAAATATTACAAAAATGAGACACAAAATGACAAAAGAACAATGAACAAGCTACTATTTTACTTTATGATCAAGGTCTAGAAATTGTTTTTCATTTATAGTTTTACATATTTACAATTCGCAGTTAATATCTTCTCTCTGACACTTTACAAAGTCGTCCCACAGGCCGGATTGGACCCTCTGGAGGGCCGGTTTTGGCCCGCGGGCCACATGTTTGACACCCCTGAGTTAAAGGAAGAACCTTAGATGGCTGCAGTGAGTGGACTTGGTGGGTTTGTTATGGTGTGGGGGTCATTTTGTTGGCATGGTTGCAGACAGCAACAGCTAAGCATAAACGCCATGCACTTCACTACTCTTCTAGTCTGTCTGGATAACCCCACTGCATACAGGCATCTTAGGTTGTATCTAAGTAGTCACTGCATACACACTACTGCCCATATAACATGTTCAAAGCAGTCCGTGTGGAATCGGACCGACTTTGGGAATCATTTGCTACCAGATTCCAACCTAACTGAACACCTGTGGGAGCCTTGGGGCCAACATGTGAGACAGAACGCACCTCTACGATCATCAAAACACTAAATGAGGGAATACTGTTGTGATGAATGGTATTTTATCCCTCCAGTCGAGTTGCAGAGGTTGCAGAATCAGTGTCGAGGACCATTGATGCAAATCTGGCAGCCCTTGGTGGTAAAACACCTTACTGAGACTGAACCCGACGTTCTGATTGTCTAATTAAACTTGCATATTTAATCACATGTCTAATTATGTATTTCAATCATGGTTCTGGTGATTTTGTTTGGGTTCCTCGGCTTTACTGATCACCCCTGGAATTTGAAGTAATCTAATTTGAAGACTGAATTAAACAGGTTTTGCTGTGTTATGCCCTGAAACTAACTCAAAATCCAAGCTTCAAAATATCCCTTCACAGATTTTTAGAAGCTCATATATCATAGTAGCTGTTTGAAGGAGCTGTTTGGAAAAAGGCCTGTGGGTCGCGCCTTTGATTTGCTAGGAGAAGGTCGGGCGTGTTTACAGAAACGAGACCAAAGCGACCGGCCGCATCGGTCGGGACCAGCCATTTGTTTTCTGTCGTCGAGTCTCGTGAGTCATGTCTGAGAGCAGCCACTTGTATGTTATGCCAGCAAACCCATAAGCCAGATTTCACAGCCAGAAGCACTCGGAGTGCTTGAGGGAGTGTGAATGTGGCTAAACTGTGAGTGTAAATACAGCCCATGTGTCCTCGTGCACAGATTCACTCATGTGCGCTATTTGTTGAATAAGGAATTGTGTAATTTAAAGTGAAGTACCCAAACATGGAGTCATGTGTGGCTGACTGCTTTCCTTGGCAGACCTCTAAAGGAAATCACCATAAAGCAGCCGCAACTGCAGAGCTGCTCCCCACACATGAACCGCTTTGAAGGCTTTAAACCAGGGCTGTCAAACATGCGGCCCGCGGGCCAAAACCAGCCCTCCAGAGGGTCCAATCTGGCCCATGGGACGACTTTGTAAAGTGTCAGAGAGAAGATATTAACTGCAAATTGTAAGTATGTAAAACTATAAATGTAAAATAAATTCTATACCTTGATCATAAAGTAAAATAGTAGATTGCTCATTGTTCTTTTGTCATTTTGTGTCTCATTTTAGTAACATTTTGTCTTGTTTTGTTTTTTTGTCTGACTTGTGTCATTTGTCTCGTTTTTGTTGTTTTGTTTCTCATTTTTGTCATTTTGTGTTTCCTTTTTGTCTCGCATGTGATTTTTGTCTCATTCTTGTCATTTTGTGTTTTGTTTTATTCGTTGTTTTGTGTATTGTTTGGATCATTTGGGGTTTTTTTTGTCTCATTTGTGTTTGTCTACTTTTTGTTGTTTTGTTTCTTGTTTTCATTATTTTTGGTCTTGTGTCATTTGTCAATCTCTTTGTCTCTGTTTTGTTTCTTGTCGTTTGCCTCATTTTTGTAATATTTTGTCTTGTTTTCGTTATTTTTTGTCTTTTCTTGTCTGACTTTTGTTGTTTTGATCAGCACATCTGGGACAACGCTAACGCTGCGCTAACAGACAGCAGCAAGTTTCTCTCCTCTACAAACCCAAAATAAATGATTTTAATGAATATGTTATGATTATCTGAACTATGAGGATGAATACGGTTGAAAATCTCAAAATCACAATGACAGAATTCTATCTGTCTGTGTTAATAGTCTCAACAACATGTTCATATTTTATTTTTACTCTGTCTTGAGTCTCTCCACCTTCAGTGAGGTGATAAGTTCATGGAGTGGAAAAGGTCAGGAAGACAAAGTGGTCTCAGGCTGTTTCAGCTGCCAAAGCAGAGGGGAAACCAGACAGACTGTGCAAAACAGGCCTGGAGAAATCACTGATATAGTCTGTTTTCCCAACACAAAGTTTCAGTGGGTATACTCTTTAGCTGCAATTTTTACATCATTTATTCTAAAAACGCATAAATACTCATAAAGTTGCATCACGAATCTCTGGGCCGCGGGAGGAAAATATGTGAAAAAGCAGCGTATACAGGAAGGAATCCTGTCAGGAATGAAAGCGATTTTAGAGATGTCTCTACAGGAGCTTTAAGAAGAAAATAAAAGAATTCAAACTACAAATTCAGAACTGGGGACGTCCACTTCCACAGACATGGGAATAGAGTCGCCAATGAAATGGGAGCGACAGACACTTAATCAATAGTGTTTGATAGAACAGTTCCACATAAATACATAGGATGTCGAAAAGCACGTAATGAGAAGGAATAAATCATAAACAGCAAATAATCTCTCTTGATAATGGAGCCCATTCACCCTCCATCCCCTTCTTAAATGTCACAGTGAGCAGCTACCTAAGACACTTGCCACCCTGTCCAGACCAGTAGTTGCCCCTGGAAGACAACCTTTATGGTTAAAAACCCCACCACCACCTCCACTCTGTTCTACGGGTTGACAAACTTCACATCAGGTTGCATGCAAAGACCAGAGTAATATCTACACCTTCTATGATGTGTCATGAAACAGTAAAGATTTGGTTAAGACAAGGCATGAAGACAATTTAGTTAAGTTCAGGGAAAGATTAAGGTTTGGACCTGCACTATCATGGCGCAGTCCTCCTCCAAGGCTGCTCAGTCGTATCATTTCTGACAGATGAAATCTATAAAAACTTTGTGGATCCGGACTACAAGCTGCATCACTGCCAAAATCTTATCACTTGGTCCTTGTGTCATTTCTGACCTTCCCCAAAAATTTCATCCAAATCTGTTAGTCTGTTTTTGAGTAATGTTGCTAACAGACAGACAGACAGACGTGTTTCTTGGTGCAGTAATAAATAGGTGGTTAAGATTATTCTTAAATCTTCTGTGTTAATGTCTATTGTTTTGTCCACCCGTCCATCCACCCCGATCTCCTCCATAAGTGGCTCTAGAGGAGACTGGGAAACACAATTATGCTTTGCAATAAACTGCTGGCTTCAATAATCAGTGTAGCTCATTTATTTAAAAAAAAAAAAGTGCCTCAAGGCTAGCTGTCTTCTTCAATATTAACTTGTACACTTGTGCTAATTGTTGCATTATGGGAACGGCAAAGCGAAACATATTAGGGGGCTAAAAGTCAGGATACTAGAGGTAATGCACCCTAAGGCCATCCCACTTGGCAGATGCAGAGGTAATGCACCCTAAGGCCGTTCAGCTGTAGCCTCAACCTCTGCAGCTGAATCATTCTGGCTGCGTGAATAAATATAGAAGTGAGTGAATGCATCAGTGCCACAGAGAGGTTTTGTTAATTATATGTGTTTGTAATCTTGAAAGAGGCAGCTATTGCAAAGAGTGACAAAAAGATCTAATAGGATTCCTCTACAGGGTGCAGCCCATTTACTTTCATCCAGCAATAGTTCACATTTACCTAAATTATCCAGACATGTCTGACCATGTAATTAGTTTCTGAAACATTCGCCCAATTTGCTCGCACTGATGTTTAGCTTAGAATCGGCTGCTATGGTTTAGAGAAAGATGGATATGAAAATACATTTCTGCAGGCAACTTTTAAAGAATTATTTATTTCCTGTGGGATTTCCGTTCCTTCTGCAGGGTGGTGGGTGATTGATAGTGAGCAGAGGAAAATGAAAACACTCAATTTGAGCATAATGAAATAATAAAGTTTTGAAAGAAGAAACTTTGACCAAATTACATTAAGCTTTCGTGTATAATGTGATGGATTGCCGGGTGTCTCTGTGAGTGGCGCTGAATGAAACCAAAGCCTCGCACCTGCAGCAGAAGTAATGCAGAGTTTGGAGCAGCGGAACATTCACAAGCTTTTTATGTGAATGTTCTTAAAGAAAATATTAGAAGTTTTACTGATATATATGGAATCACTTTAGATATTTTTAGGATTTTTTTGGAAGATTTTTACTCATTTTTTGAAAATATTTGCACGAATTTTCTTGCCAAATTTGGGGGATTTTTTTTTTTATTTATTTTTTTTAAATAAAACTTTTAAGGGAAACTTTTAAGGAATTATTGGAATTTTCTTCCAGAAGGTTTTGCAAATTTTCAGAAATTTGGGGAATGTTTTTGCTGAATTTTGGGATCCAGACTATAAGCCGCATCACTGCCAAAATCTAATCACTTGGTCCTTGTGTCATTTCTGACCTTCCCTGAAAACTTCTTCCAAATATGTTTGTCCGTTTAACAGACAGAAAGAGACAGACAGAGAGACAAACAAACGTACAACGATCGTCGCATAATTCCACCGTGTTCCTTGGCAGACTAATAAATGAGCTCGCAAGCATGCAACAAAAACAATATAAAATATTTAAGTCCGTAGTTTACTAATGATTCCTTTTTGCTGCAGTGCTTGAACTCTGTGTGATTAAGTAACTGTAAGACGAGTGGATTCTTTCGATTCCGTTCTGCACGGATGCCATTCTAGCATCTCCTGTCCTTGGATTCATTCGATTTAAAACCTACTACGCAGTCACACAAGCACAAATGTTCCAGGCTGAATGATGTCCTTGTTCATTTTAACTCACACAAAAACCGGAACGTCAAACATGCAAATCAGCCGGCGTGCTCCAGTGCCTCTTAGTCTCCTGTGATGTTTACTGCACTTGATCTGAGATGCACCTGAATCAGCTGCAGATTGTTTGGAAGATGAAGAAAAAGACGATAAACACTACTTTGTCGCTTTCTTTCTCGCTTTTGTCATTTTTGTCTCATTTGCGTCATTTTGTGTCTCATTTTTGCATCTCGTTTTTGTAATATTTTGTCCTGTTTTTGTTGTTTTTTGTCTTTCTTTTGTCTGACTTGTCATTTGTCTTGTTTTGTTGTTTGTCTCATGTTTTTGTCATTTTGTGTTTCCTTTTTGTCTCGCTTGTGTTTTTGTCTCATTTTTTGTAATTTTGTGTTCTGCCGAATTCGTTGTTTTGCATATCGTTTGTCATTTGTCTGTTTTTTTATCGCTTTGTAGCTTTTTTGTCTAATTTTCTGTCTCATTTTTTGTTTTGTTTTGTGTCATTTTTTGTCGTTTTGTGTGATATTTAGTCTTGTTTTTGTTGCTACCCCACCTGTTGCGGTTTATTGTGTGTCTGCGGATCCTTTCTTCTGTTTTGCTGCTTCATTTCCTCTGCCTGTCATTCAGAATCTCTCTTTTCTTTGCTGCTATCCGCCTCTCAGCGTCACTGTGGCTGTGTTTGGCCTTTAGTTAATCCATTCTGTCCCAGCCAGCCTTGAAAGAAAAACAAACCAGACTCCCAAAGCCTCTTCTCTACCCCTCTGTCCCTCTTTTTCTGATGCTAGTCAGACTTTTTTATGCCCCATACAATGCCATCCTCTGCCATCCACTTACTTCTTCCACTCAGACTCTATTCAGATTTTTTTTCTCACATTTTTTGGCTCATCTCTTCTCCTTCTGTTTCTGGACCGTGTCTCTTTTGTGCCCATGAGTGCCTGAAATATTGATGTGGGCGGTTCTCGCCGTGCCTCTGTTTAGTCATAATGAGGACAGTCGATAGAGGATTGAAAGCAAAATAAATTGTTTTCATACTTTTGGATTGCAAAAGGGAACGCTCGAAAACTCGGCACAAGCAAAAACACTGGTGGAAAAAAAAGGAGCTGCCAAAGACAAGACAGAGGGAGGGAGAATGGAGGCATGAAAGCAGGAATGACCTTCACATCAACAATGAACACAGCTGCATGGACATGTTCACTGACCAACAAGGAGGAGGAGATAGAAGAAGGTCTGGATGGAGGCGTTTATCTGTCAGGCTTCTTATTTCTATGGAGCTAAAAAACATGGCATCAAAACATAATCTTAATGTCTCAAAGGGCCTACAAGATGTGACTGGTTTTATTTACTCCAAGTGTTTAGACCAGGGGTGTCAAACATGTGGCTTGCGGTCCTAAACCGGCCCGCCAGAGGCTCCAATGTGATTTGTAAAACTAGAAATTTAAAATAATTTCTAGACCATGACAAGTTGTTTTATCATAAAGTAAAATACTAGATTGCTCACTGTTTTTTTTGACATTTTGTGCCTCATTTTTGTAATATTTTGCCTTATTTTTGTTGTTTTTTGTCTGACTTGTTTGACTTTTGTCGTTCGTCTCATGTTTTTGTCGCTTTGTGTCTCATTTTTGTAATATTTAGTCGTTTTTGTTATTTTTTGGGTTTTTTGTGTGACTTTTGTTGTTTTGATCATATAATAAAATACGACATTGTTCAGTTCCAGATAGCTGTGACTAAATGTTGTGTTCCTTTGTTGACACTCTGTGATCTGGAAGTTGTAATGTGGAAATGATAAACTGAGGCAGAATATTGCTTAAACAAAGGAAATATGTGGAGTTGTGGTTTTTTTTACTGGTCACTGGAGATCAGATTGGGCTGAATGTGGAACCTGGACTAAGATGAGTTTGACACCGCTGCCTTACAGGCTATTCCAGGCATCATTCGCCCCAGCAACGTTTCCCTGCTTCTCCTGAGAAGATCCAGCAAGTTCTGGGTCTCCCAGTTGGACAACCTCCAGGAGAAGGCTCCTAACAAGATGTCCCAACCACCTTGGCTGGCCTTCTTCAGCGTGAACTCTACTACAAGCTCCGCCCAGATGTCCAAGCTCCTCAACCACTCTACGATCAATAGATGAGAGTTGCAACATAGGATAGAGTTCCGCCTGCATTACTGCTGATGCTGCACCAATCGGTCGGTCGATCTCACGCTACACTTTCCTGTCACTTCTGAACAACATCCCAGGATACTCAAAGTCATCCCCACGGCAGAGGAAGCAGCCAAAGTTCCAGAGAACCATTTCAAGTTGCTGGTTCTCATCCAGGCTGCATCACACTCGGCTATAAACCAACCCAGTGTGTGCTGAAGATCACAGTTAGATGAAGCCTACAAAATCACATCATCTGCAAAAAGCTGTGGTGTTACTTTACCAGCGATGAAGAAAATAGCAACACTTTTTGCTCGAGATACCCTCTAGTGTCACTCCTTCACTCCATTTCCCAAGGTTATCCACAATTCTTTTATATTTTGTTATGCGTTACTGTCTGCCAGACCCCTCTTACCTCTGCAGAAAGTACAAGTGAGTCATGAAACAGAGCTAATGAGCTCAGTCAGCACAGTAAAGGTGGTTTATTATTGATCAGTTGTGCTGATTCGCAGGTCAGTTTACCAGAGTTGAACTCAGGAACAGCTGTGGGCTGTAAAATAACAGATCCACTGTAGCCAAATGGGTTACGACACTTTCTACTTTCATCATGTCATGAACATTGGCCCAAAAAGCATTTTCCCATCTATAATAATGAAAAAAAAGTGCTTTTGAGCATCACAAATCAATCCCTCTGTTATTAAAATGTGATCCATTAAGTTAGAATTATTCTATCCAAGTAATCCTTTAAGCCTCGGCTTTTCTTTTTTTTTTGGTGTTCTCTGAATGATTGCATCTGAAATAGATTGGATCATGTTGGAGTTGAAGCTAACAAATGCTGCATAATAAAGAGATAAGATGTTGAATCTATACACAGATTAGTAGAAAACAACATATGGCTGCGTTGGTACAATATTGGCTCTTGTGTTTGCATCACTGAGCAGGCCAGATACAATTACAGCCTCCTAGATATTATATTTTGTTGAACAGAAGAGTTATCTTTGCTCAGATCAATAGGACAAGTAAACAAAGCACTCTGCTAACTGCATCAATCACAGCTGTTTCAGTTCTATGTCGTTGCTCTGTGTAGAACCATTACAGAGGAGATGAACCTCAGGCTCCAGCACAGAATCAGTGTAGATACAAGTACAAATCACAACCCTAAAGAATCTGATGTTGGACATGCACGCTATCCTAAGGCTTGACTGGAGAAGGACTCTAGTCTACATGCTCTATCATGTATGAGTCTGACTTCACCCTCGTGTCGTCCTGCAGGTCAAAATTGACTCGTTTTAAAGTTTGAAAATGTGGGGAAAAAAGTATATTTTCACAGTAAAACTTCTGATGTCCACATTTTCAACATTTTTGGAAAATCGCTGAACATTTTTTGGTGGAAAAAAAGAAATGCTACAAAATGTTTTAACAACATTCACAAAAAAATCAACCAAAATCCAGCAAATTTCACTGGATTTTGGTTGATTTTTATGTGAATGTTCTTAAAGAAAATATTATTAGTTTTACTGATATATATGTGATCAATAGATATTTTTCAGATTTTTTGGGAGATTTTTACTAATTTTTTGAAAATATTTGCACGAATTTTCTTGCCAAATTACGGGGGTTTTTCAAATAAAACTTTTAAGGGAAACTTTTAAGGAATTATTGGAATTTTCTTCCTGAAGGTTTTGCAAATTTTCAGGAATTTTAGAATTTGTTTGCTGATTTTTTGGATTTTTTTTCAGACAAGGAAACAATATTTTTTGGTGCCTGTAAATGAAGACAACAGGAGGGTTAATACATCTCAAATTAGGAGGTTACATGAAGGGGAAAAACTGTTTTTTTTTTCAGTATATCTGGCTTATTTTAAGACACCTAAGCTTGACAATCCTGGTAAAATAGAGCTTAAAATAAGCTTTCAAAGATTTCCCAAAAATGTTGAAAAAGATTCACTGTGAAATTTTTTTTTTTTTTCCCCCACATTTTCAAACTTTAAAACGGGTCAATTTTGACCTGCAGGACGACACGAGGGTTAAATTTATTTTGAGTTTTCTTGTAAACTTCAACAAAAAACAAGATAATTTCAAGATTGTTTGACTTAACAAGATATTTCAGATGCATTGTCTTAAAACAAGTCCCTCCATCTGCTGAATGTCTCTTGTTAAGTGAATTTATCTTAAATCAAGTGGGATGAGACATTTAGACTAGAAATAAGACAAATAGACTTAGTAAGATTTGGAGTTTTTGCAGTGTATGACTTTAGCACCTGCATTCATGTTGGTCGGGGAAGGAGATGCCTTTGGAAGGTTCGCACTGTGGTCCAGGTGAAGAGAAGTTACTCCAGAATATTTCAGTAACACCTCAGAAAAGATTATACATTAGATAAGAACATTGTGTCATATTTAGGTCACGTGATTCAGTATTCGTACATAATGTACACATGCATAACACACACCTGTGCTCAGCACAAGGTCGTTTTTTAATTAAAGATTTCATCCATCAGAAATCATACAAAGACTGAGCAGCCTTGTTGAAGTTCTGCGCTCTGAGTGCTTTTCTTGTTTATGTATTGCACTGAGGTGCTTTTTTCTTTTGTCAGTGAATAAAATAAAACTAACTAAACAGAGCTCGGCCACTGGTCTCTAGACACACAGCAGAAATATATAACTACATGTGAACCTGTGTGCAGCATCAGTGGGATTCTGCATTCAGTGATATTTTAGTTTACTTCATATGTTCACAATGAAAGCGATGCCATGTGAGCACGTATGGACATTTCACAGGATGCTATCAGGATGAACATACGGCTACAGTATGTTCTGTATGTAATATTTCCATGTCTCCGTATCAGTGAGTAAATATTTCCATCTTGTGTCAGGGCCACGCTCACCTCCAGCCTGCAGTAACGTCCTGCCAGCGTCAGAACACATGGAGTTCCTGCTGCCAAGCTCTGAAACTCAAAATCACAGTGTGTCTATCCAGCTTTAATTCATCTGCTGCTCTCCAGATCTGGGTCAAATTTGTCATTTGGAAATGGACCCAGATGGCCAAATGAAATCACTCCCTTCTCCTTTCAAGGCCTCCATCCTGGAGTGTCCCTGAGCAAGGCACTTGAAGAGCCCATATTCTGCACATTTACAGCTCGTCTTGTCACCTTCTGTGTGAAACGCTCTGTTTGACCTCCGGTCTTTTCTCATCCCCCCCTCTTGAAAAGCCCAGTCTGTTGTTATTGGTTGGCTCGTCCTACAGAATGTGCAAATTGCAATGTTTTAAGCGTATTTGTTGCGATGAAATTGCAGGATACAGTGACAATTGCTCAAAAGTTGCATTTCTTTCAGCTTTTAGAACATGTTCTGTCATTGTAATTGACAACATTTATTCCAAAATTAATTCTTTAAAGTTCCAACCTATTTACACAAAAACTGGCAGACCACAGTGGTAAACTAGCAGCAGCCAGATGCTGGTTTAACATGAAGCGGTTGGTAGATTTAAGGCACAACATGATGATTTACTATTCGGACATTCTGTCAGCTTAAAAGGTGAATTTTACATCCTGGAACATACGTATTCACACATGCTCACGGCTCGTCACGTCAATTAACAAGAAAAGCACTCAGAGAGCGCAGTTCATTCCCTGACCTCGTGCTGAGCACATGCGTGTGTTCTGCATGTGAACGTTATGTACGGATACCGAATCATGTGACCTAAATATGTAGCGGGTGGCGGGAACTGATGGGACTCAGAAACACCCCATAATTGAATCAGTTGTTCCTTGTATCATTTCCGATACATCTACAGGGTGGATATGAAGAGGGATCGCAATCATGTGCTAATCAGCAGGTCGCTGAGGTAGTGTAGAAAGGCTTTTCAGGAGCTATAGAGCGCTGCTTTCTGTGGGAGGGAATAATGATATGTTTGCAGATCTTTTACATGCACACTGAAGGAGAGGGAAACCCAAAAAGCATAATATGGGCACTTTAGCCCCTGTAGAAAATAAATAGGAGGTCTGAAATTGTAGCTTATGAATGCTGGGAGTGGGAATGAAATTACAGTTGCAGAAAATACTGTCACGTATGGTTACTGTTTGCATGGAAAGCTGCTCACTAGAATTAATCTGTGATTCATATTGGAAGAACATCCTAATGCTAATCAGTCACATTAACCATCAAGCTTCTTTCCTACTGCTCTGTTTACTCTCCCTGCTATCTCATTCTTCTGATCTTATTTCACTCACTAAAGATTCACTGAAAAGGGGAAAAGCTCTCATCACTCTGCTAGCTGGCGGCTCATTAGCTCGGCCGTGCTAATAAGTGTTAATATGCTGCACACAGTTCACATGTAACTCTCTGCAAGTTATTGCTCTTTAATGGATGGGCTTACACTCTGCCAGCGGAGGTTAGCTACAAGTGGATGGTGCAACACGGCTAATAAGCTCCTGATAGCATCTTCCATTTTGGACTTACTCAGCTCTCTGTTCCCTCTGAGATCTGCACTATCAACACAGTTTCCTAACAGTGTGAATGATACAGAAATCTTTAACCAATCCGTGGATCCAGACTATAAGCGGCATCACTGCCAGAATCTAATCACTTGGTCTTTGTGTCATTTCTGACCTTCCCTGGAAATTTCATCCAAATCTGTTTTTGAGTAATGCTGCTAACAGACGGGCAAACCAATGGACAAAAGTACACAGATCGAAACTTATGCAATCTGCACCTTTATAACAAACAATCTGCTTACAATGAGCCTTCAAAACAAACAACAAACAACATGACTATAATGTCTGAGAAGCCTGCAGCCTCTCACTCATATCAGTTTTCTCTCATGACAAACACTATGAAACTTAATTTTGTTCGGACGGACGGATAGATAGATAGACCTAATTTTAGCAACATGCTGGCTTTAATTACATTTTTAAATCTTGCGTGTGATTTAGATTCTTTTGATTCCTTGTCTAGATTATTCAGACGTTCCATTAATTTCATCCTAAATCTTGGTTTTATGAAGCTTTCTGTTCCTTTTACTTACTTTTTCTTTTTGCAACTCTGTTCTGCACATTGACTAGCAGAGTTTCTTTATGAGCCATCTACGTAATTTGCTGAACACAATAATCTACCAAAATTTCAACAATTTTAACTGAATGAATAATGGGTTTGTTAGATCTCTATTTTTTTATTCTAACAGCTCTTTTCTGTAAAATGAAAACTTCTTCATTCTGTATTCTGGGCCTCTCCTCCTTGATTGCTCTCAACTGAAGGTGAAACCTGACATTAATCTGCTCGTGTCCAGCCAGAAAAAGTTGTGGGAAAAGACACAAAGTGAGCAGAGTAAAAAAAAAAAAAGAGAGAAAAAACTGAGTGCCAGTGCTTGTGCCGCCCTGAAGTGGGCCCTGATGAAGCTAATCATTATTGAAACATGAATATCATTTGTTAATCAGACTCTGACCCGCTTCACCTACTAAAATATGTACTCGTTTTTCATTTCGATTCTCTTTTAAACCCCCCCTCCTCCCGCTGACTCACTCTGAATCTCTATTAGTCCCTATCCATCTTCATCTTCCTTACCCTCTGCATGCCCCCTCCCATCACAATCTGGGCCTGTGCTCGCTGAATGTAAATCATATTTCAGTCTCTTTCATCAGGCTCCGTGCTCTCTAAGCGTTGGGTGAGCAACGCCAACATCACCAGGCCCGACTATTTATACATGACGACTCTAAAGTCTGCTCTCAAAATATACACCGAACCGTGGAAGTGACATCGGCTGACACGCTGCATGCCTGCCTGCTTCATATTCTGGGAATTAAAGTCTATAATTATGCGAGTGCGTAATTCAAGCTCATGCAGGTGAACAAACTGCCCGTTATATTAAACCGAATGTGACCCGAGCCCCACGCAGACCCTTTATTTCTCCCAGGGAGGTGGATTGATTTTAATATCACCCGCCCCGGTCGGTGATTTTAATCCGAGTCGGAGACCACATGTGAGGAATTCCTGCCCCCGCCTCTTCCTGATGATAATTACAGCCAGAATTACCTCCTGTTTCTGCAGCTCACCTGCTGATTTCATCCCATTCTGAGCCGTGTGTTTAAAAATGAGCTTTTTCCCCAAGAAGATCTTCTGCATTTTATCAGCTCAGTGTGAAATTTATGTGCCTTTTTTTTTTTTTTTTTTCCAATCTGTGTTTAATGTTCAATGTGTTTAACCCTCCTGTTGTCCTCATTTATGGGCACCAAAAAAAGTTGTTTCCTTGTCTGAAAAAAATCCCAAAACTCAGTCAAAAATTCCTGAAATTCATAAAAAAAAAAATCTTCAGGAATAAAATTCCAAAAATTCCTTAAAAGTTTCCCTTAAAAGTTTTTTGGTTTTTTTTTTTTTAAATCCCCAAATTTGTCAAGAAATAAGAATAAAATAAAAAAAATGGAAATATTATATTTTCAAAAAATGAATAAAAATCTTCCAAAAAAAAAAATCATGAAAATATCCAAAGTGAGTCCATATATATCAGTAAAGCTTCTAATACTGTCTTTAAGAACATTCAGGAAAAAATCTACCAAAATCCGGCGAAATTTGCTGGATTTTGGTAGATTTTTTTCCAAATGTTCTTAAAGAAACATTTTTTTTAGCATTTCTTTTTTCCCACCAAAAAATGTTAAAAAATTTCCCAAAAATGGTGAAAATCAAGTTTTCATTGTGATTTTTATTTTTTTTTCACATTTTCAAACTTTAAAACAGATCAATTTGACCCGCAGGAGAACAGGAGGGTTAAAAATGAACTTTTTCTTGACGATCACAAAGCGAGAAGTTGGCAGCAGGGATGAGAGAAGCGACGGAGCCTTGATGTATGAAACCAGACAACGTGGTGAACATGAACTAGAACAAGAAGCTGCAGCTCTGGCCACAGAATGCTTCTTGCAGTTGGTACATTATACCACGCTCTATTTACTAAGCTGTTCTTTCATATCATAATAAATACTGCAGGAAAACTAAATTATCTGAGGTTTTTCTACATTTCACAAGTCGAGTTAAGAGCTTGACTGGTGTAGCTTATGTTGCTATAGCACTGCTACAGTCATTAGCAAATGTGAGTACGCTAACATGCTAAACTTTTCTATGGCAGATCTGCTAACACAGGAGGGTCAAACTCATCTTAGTTCAGGCTCCACATTCAGCCCAGTTTGATCTCCAGTAACCAGTAAAATCACAGCATAAGAACCTAGAAATGACCACAACTCCACATTCTTCCTTTGTTTTAGTGCAAAAATGTTCACGTTTAAGGAATTATCTTTATACAAAACATTGAGAACAACCTGAGATTTCTGAAGAAAATTAAGTTCAATTTCAACATCATTATGCCTCAGTTTATCATTTCCACATTACAACTTCCAGATCACAGTGTCGACAAAGGAACACAACATTTAGTCATCTGGAACTGAATGTAGTATTTTAGTTTTTGATCGAAACGACAAAAGTCAGACACAAAAAAAAAGACAAAAAACAACAAGACAAAATATTACACAAACACACAAAATTACAAAAAATGAGACAAACAACATGAAACAAAAGAAAAAGAGACAAAAAATTTAATAAAAACCTAGAAAGCGACAAAAAAAATGGACAAATGGCAAAAAACACAAAGACAAAAAGGTAACACAAAACAACAAAAACAAGAAACAAAACGCTAAAAACATGAGACAAACGACAAAAGTTAGGCAAAAAAAAGACAAAAAACAACAAAAACAAGACAAAATATTCCTAAAATTAGACACAAAACGATTAAAAAACAGTGAGCAATCTAGTGTTTTACTTTATGATCCAAACAACTTGTCATGGTCTAGAAATGAGTTTAAATTTATAGTTTTACTAATTTACAGTCTGCAGTAAATGTCTTCTCTGGAACTTTTACACTTTGAGGACCGGACTGGACCCTCTGGAGGACCGCTTTTGGCCCGCGGGCCTCATGTTGGACACCCCTGTGCTAGCATGTCTGTAACCTCGCTGTAAGCGCCTCTCTATGCTCTGTGTCGTCTCATCTCTAGTCAAAGGACTGAGCTTGGGCTTTGTTGCTCGCTATAGCAACGCTGTAGATGAGAGATGGCGTGATGCTGCCCTCGCTACGTCGTAACAACACAATGAATGATTGAAAGAGGAAGCCTCCAGGTCTTTGGCTAATTGTTGAACACATATGCTCTTGTGGTGCTGTGGGTGTCAAAATGCTTCACGGACGAGACCATCTGAGTCACACAGAGATCTGGATGGAAAAGGGCCTGGAGACACAGCAGAGCTACAGGAATGGATTATCACACGTTGGAAGAATATACACATGCTGCCACAAAAGCTCTGGAGAACAAAGGTCTGTCTTAATGTGCACTGACAGCATCCAGAGCACATTTATACACGTGTTTCTACTCATCAGGTGGACAAATGTCTTATTGGAGGCAATGAAGCAGGGACTTTCAGAGCTCTCCTTTTTTGCAGTTCTGTGTTTATGTTTTTCTGATTTTTGGCTCATTTCTGCAGTTTTTTTGTTTCTTTTTTTGTTTGTGTTTGTTTTTTGCAGTTTTGTGACAGTTTTTCTGATTTTTGTCTCATTTTTACAGTTTTGTGTCTTTTTTGTGATTTTTGTTTCATTTTTGCAGCTGTGTTTCTTTTTTGTGATTTTTTCTAATTTCTGCCATTTTGGGTCTCATTTCTTTTCAGTTTTGTGTCTCATTTTTGCAGTTTTGTGTCTCTTTTTTGTAGTTCTGTGTCTCTTTCTTGTGATTTTTGTCTCATTTCTGCAGTTTTGTGTCTCTTTTTTGTAGTTCTGTGTCTCTTTTTTGTGATTTTTGTCTCATTTGTGCAGTTTTGTGTCTTTTTTGTCGTATTGAACCATTTTCCCTTAAAAACAGCCAATCAATATGCACCGCCGTACCTAAACGCACTTAATTAAATGTTAAATAAACTAAAAGCCGTAATGTGTCTGCAAGACATTGATCCAGACTTGATGAGGACGCCGGTGTCCTAATCAAGTCCACTGAGCTCGTAAAAATTCCATTAACTTACACCAGGCATCTCTTTCGTCTCAGTTTCACAGATTCAAATCTTTTAATGGAGCTGGCAGCCGAGGCACGTGTGTGCGTTGCTGTTCTGCCGTGTGATGATGACTGAGAATAGTCATAGTTACATCGTCTGCCAAACAGACACAGCACAAAAAAGGGCAAAGAGACACAAAGCTGCAAGAATGAGACACAAAACTGCAATAATGAGACAAAAATCACAAAAAAGAGACACAAAGCTGCAAGAATGAGACACAAAACTGCAATAATGAGACACAAAGCTGCAATAATGAGACACAAAGCTGAAATAATGAGACACAAAACTGCAATAATGAGACAAAAATCACAAAAAAGAGACACAAAACTACAATAATGAGACACAAAACTGCAATAATGAGACACAAAACTGCAATAATGAGACACAAAGCTGAAATAATGAGACACAAAACTGCAATAATGAGACAAAAATCACAAAAAGAGACACAAAACTACAAAAAAGAGACACAAAGCTGCAATAATGAGACATAAAACTGCAATAATGAGACACAAAGCTGCAATAATGAGACACAAAACTACAATAATGAGACACAAAGCTGAAATAATTAGACACAAAACTGCAATAATGAGACAAAAATCACAAAAAAGAGACACAAAACTGCAATGAGACACAAAGCTGAAATAATGAGACACAAAGCTGCAATAATGAGACAAAAATCACAAAAAGAGACACAAAACTACAAAAAAGAGACACAAAGCTGCAATAATGAGACATAAAACTGCAATAATGAGACATAAAGCTGCAATAATGAGACAAAAATCACAAAAAAGAGACACAAAACTGCAAAAAAGACACAAAACTGCAATAATGAGACACAAAACTGCAATAATGAGACACAAAGCTGCAATAAGGAGACAAAAATCACAAAAAAAGAGACACAAAACTGCAAAAAAGAGACACAAAACTGCAAAAATGAGACAAAAATCACAAAAAAGAAACAAAATGGCAAAAAAAGACACAAAAATACAAAAAAAGAGACAAAACTGCAGTCTACAGAGAGAGGAGGCTGGGGTGGATGGACTGGTTAGAAGAACGTTGACTTTTTCTATTTCCTCTCAACAGTCTACAGCTGATTCCTACAGAAATCTTTTTCTTTTTAAGGAAAAACGGTTCATAATTAGCCCAGAGGCTGCCTCGTTTCCATCTCTCAGCGTGTCGTTCTTTAACACGGCAGTGACAAAACTCCCTCTGTTTGCTTAAAAGCCAGAGAAAGGTGGCTTTAAAAAGCCATAGAAATCAACGATACGAAGACACTAATGCGTTGCTACATTTACTGCCTTTTAGATCAAATTCTACCTTTTGAATTCAGACCGTTTGCTGAGAGCATATCATGAAAGCCGTATAGAGAAAATATTTACAGCTGTCTCTTCAATCCATTCAAACGCAGGACAGCGAGTGAATGACAGTGATGATTCAGGTTATGAAAATAAACCGAGGGAACGTTCCAGACCTCTAGTGCCGCTGTCCGAATTTATGTAGACACCTCAGTCAGAGTGAGAAACCAGAGAGCATGAGTCCTTCACCTAAAATAAGCCTCCCTGTCTATCTATACCCGTGTTATCCTGTTACTCAGGTGTGACTGGCATTATCCCGTACTACGAAATCCTTTTAAAATCTTTTATGCTGCCGTTTTAAATTTACCAAACACATCAGAATTAGATGTTTCACCCATTATGTAAATCCTGATAATCTGACAGCCTCAGACACACAAAGGGGCCATTTTAAGACACCTTGAGGCGTTAAAAATCAACCTTAATTAACATAGGTGATTAGTAATTGTCTCACTGCAACAAACTCCTGATTAAGTGCATATCATTTATCTTCCCTCTCACATAGTTGGGTTTAAAGGAGCACCAGCTGGCTCACTGGATCCCACAGATGCTACACTGCCACCCACTGGCCAACAGCAGCCATTACAATGTGAGTGAGCGCCAAGTCAGGTCATGATGTCAGAAATATTTAAAATACGTCACTGCAAATGTATGCTCTTTAACCCTGTAAAACCCACTGGTGCAAAAACACAACATCAGGTTTGTTATATATATATATATATATATATATATATATATATATATATATATATATATATATATATATATATATATATATATATATATATATATAAATATATACACACACATAATTTATTTTTTGTTATATTTTATGAAGTTTTTTTGCTAATTTTTTTGCTACATTTGGGTCTTACAGGGTTAATGTGCTGTTATAGAATCGTGGAAAGTCCAAATGCTGAGCTGTCTTGATTAGCCACTAGTATTTCTGTCCATATTTGCCGCATGTGACAGTTTTGGGTGTCCTTCGTGACACAAACACACATTATCCTGCAGCACATGCTCATCTCGGACACGTGCTCCAGAATGACCAGAAGGTCGGACAGATGCTGTAAACACAATCCCTGGAGGACCGGCCATCTACACAAGCAGAAAAACGTGCTCTTTGCACTCAAGATAAACCGTTGCATTGCTTCACAAACACGGCTGCTGGAACCCCGGACCGTCCCCCCCTCCACCTTTCACACACAGGATTCTGGCCACAGCTCAGCGACCACCTGGGAGTCCATCAGTCATTGTTATGGCTGGCCGTCCAATGACATCGCGCTGTTTAAATAAATGAAATGGGGCACAGAAAAATATGGTGCATCATCAAATATTAAGCTCAGCATTACAGATGAGTTGGAGACAAGGTCGGGTTTTATAACCGGCAGGCTGCAGAGCACCAGTCCCCTCCTCTCTCTGGGAATCTGGGAACGCTGCCCATATGCTCCATTGACACCGACTACAGGCTTTTTTTCAAGGAAAGATAGGAAGAGACTATAAGCACTCATGACACAATGCCAAGAAGCAGCATGTTTTGCAGTGCCTGCTTGTGACACACAGACATTCTGACGAGCTGTACAGCTCATTATTTTAAAAAGAATATGAATAAATTATCTATTTCTTTCCCCAAAAAGTAAAGATTCATAACTGGAATCTGGTGGCAATCACTGTAAATGAGCTGTTATGTAATTCAGGGACTGCATCAGTTTCCCAGCAGGTTATTTGCAGAGTTAATGCTGAGACACGAGTGAACAAACTAATAATGCTCCCCTGTAAAGAGGTGAATGTATGTGCAGCAAATGAAAAAAGAGAGATAAAAGTGCAAAAAAGAGAAGCAAAACTGCAAAAATGAGACAAAAATCACAAAAAAGAGACACAAAGTTGCAAAAAAGAGACACAAGACTGCAAAAATGAGAAACAAGTTGATATATATAGTATATGAAGATACAAAAATGAGCAAAAAAAATAAAAATAAAACAAAAAGAAATGTTTGAAATGTCTTACAGGTTTAAAGAATCAAACACTGTGAACTAAGAAAGACTGACAAATAGTAAAGCACACAAATGGCTCAGTGACCCTTTGTTTAGCTGGGAAAATTCTCCAGACGATGATAAGGAAAGATACACATGCTCAATGACACACAGGAATGTCGCAGCCATAACAAAACCAAAGCAGAGCTTTTATCTCCTGAGACTGTTATGGGTCAAACCACACATGTCTGATAAGAAAAACAAGGAGAGATTAGCCTTAAAACTGGACTGGAAAGCAGAAGAAAACCGCAATAGATCCTATCATTAAATCTTTACTGATGTGGCTCATTAACCACCGTAATCTGTAAACTATTTTCATCTCAGAAGCCAGATGTGATTCTGCTGGATCCACGTCTCCCTATTTAGTCTTTGGTCTGACGAAGAAGCTTCCAGCAGCAGCCGACGCACCAATTACCGGGTTATTTTTAAAGTCCTGCTTCACCATACAGTCCCCCCAAAATAAGTCTTAAATAACAGGGTGTCAAATATCAGCGACCCGACGTATCTCTGCCACCAGCTGGCACCAACTGAGAACTACATTCCCCATAATTCACTGGCTCCTGTGGATTTCGTTGGCTTTCATTTTAAGAGTTTGGATGCTACGAGGAGAGAGGTTTCCACACACCATCAGTGAGCTCATAGCCCTTGGAACATTCGAAAGGCTTCCATTTAATTTAACAACCACATTAGGGGCAAAAAGTGGGTCATCTGGGCCTTTTTGGTCTCTTCATCAGACATTTAGCAAACGGGAGGTTGCCTCATAATGGAACGATTCACTTCCAACAGACACAGATTTTCCTCTGAGAGAAGCCAGCTGGGATGGAAAAACAAAGCTGGAGAGAGAGAAGGCCACCCTCCTCTAAAGCTAGGAGACGTGTCCTTTGAGCATAGTTCACTACAACCAACGAAATCACCTAGTTATATCTAAAAGTAGGTCACCGGTAAGGTCAACCTGTATGTTCCTCGACAGTCTTTACATAAAGAAACCTACAGTTACAGTTGAGGCAGTGAATCTACAGTGTACAGTTTCACTACACGTAAACTTAATCTGTTTCACCTGAAGCTCAGTAGTGCTCATGTCAACACGACTGACTTTTACATGACTTTGAAAGTCGCAAGAGTTTTTGATTTCTTGAAATCCATGTTGCACTAAAGCAGGGGTGTCAAACTCAGTTTAGTTCAGGACCACATTCAGCCCAATTTGCTCTCCAGTGACCAGTAAAATCACAGCATAATAACCTATAAATGACCTTTTAGTGCAAAAAAGTACATTCTGAAAATGGTCACATTTAAAGAATAATCTTTTTACAAAACATTCTAAACAACGTGAAATTTGTGAAGAAAAATATGTTCAATTTCAACAACATTAAGCCTCAGTTTATCATTTATGCATTACAACTTCCAGATCACAGGGTGTCTACAAAAAGGTACAAAATATTTCCTCACAGGTATCTGGAACTGAACGATATCATATTTTAGATAAAAAAGACAAAAAACAACAAAAACAAGACAAAATATTACAAAAATGAGACACAAAACGACAAAAGAACAATGAACAATCTAGTATTTTACTTTATGATCAAAACAACGTGTCATGGTCTAGAAA
The DNA here is from genome assembly GCA_027123335.1 of Amphiprion clarkii. Taxonomy (NCBI): domain Eukaryota; kingdom Metazoa; phylum Chordata; class Actinopteri; family Pomacentridae; genus Amphiprion; species Amphiprion clarkii. Next base: position 2,178,886 of record CM049590.1, on the reverse strand, counting down.
CTATTTTAAATTTATAGTTTTAAAAATGTACAATCTGCAGTTAATGTCTTCTCTGTAATTTTTACACTTTGAGGGCCGGATTGGACCCTCTGGAGGGCCGCTTTTGGCCCGCGGGCCGCATGTTGGACACCCCTGCACTAAAGCATCCATCTACCTGAGAGATTATCACTCTACTCACCCAGAATAAACGAGGAGTTTCAACGCCCCAAAAAAGTAGAGTTCACAGCAGAAAATCTCATCAGAAAGTGTGCAGCAGCGGTACTTACTGCGTTGGCTGCAGCAGGCTTCTCAAACATCCTCTTCAGGCTATCAAGCGGGATGTCGAACCTCTCAATCCTCTTGGCAGCCTGCAGGTCCTCTCTGAGCACCGGATCGTCCGATGCCTCTACCTGCGGCCCGGAGGGACGACGGCAAATGAAGCCCGAGGTCGCCCTCGCCACCTCCTCTCCATTTCCTGATTGAATTTCCATTGTTGCGGAGAAACCGTACACCCCCCCTCTTTTCCCTTCAGGCTGGCGCTCGGAGGGGAAGTCTATTGTGTAAGGTGATTCAGGAAGAGAGGGGAGAAAAAGAGAGGGTGAGGAGCAGACAGAGATGTTACTGGGGTCCCTCTCAGTCTGGGGAGCTCTCAGGATTTTGCATTCTCACCGAGAGGCTGGAGGGAAGAGGAGGAGGAAAAGAAAAAGTTCACAGGGGGAGTTTTTTCCCTCTTTCCTCTGCCCTGTAATTACTCATACGCTCAGAAGCCTATGTAAACTCACATGTGGGCTCAGAAACACAAATTGAGATATGAGTGGTAAGGCAGGCCAAAGCAGTGACGACAAAGGAAAGGAGGAAGGGAGGACGGGAGGGAGGAGAGAGGAGCTACTGCAAATGTTCTGTTTCCTGGAGGCCTTGGGTCTCTTCAGCAGCTCAGAAAGCACACTTTAAGTTATTATATCAGCTTGATAGAACATTTACAGTCACAAAAATACAATTCAGGACTGAAAAACATGGATTTTTACATGATGTGAGTCTGTGGTTGGCTTTGACCTGTACTCCAGAAACATGCAGTTTTCAGGGATACATACTTTACTTAGCCGTTTAGATATATGCAAACTTATTGAACAATTTACACTATTGTCCAAAAGTTTGGGTTCACCCAGACAATTCCATGTTTTCCAGTAAAACTCCCACTTTTCTCCATGTGCTAACATAACTGCACAAGGGTTTTCTAACCATCAATGAGCCTTTCAACACCATTAGCTAACACAATGTAGCATTAGAGCACAGGAGTGATGGTTGCTGGAAATGTTCCTCTGTACCCCTATGGAGATATTCCATTAAACATTTCCAGCTACAATAGTCATTTACCACATTAACAATGTCTACACTGGATTTATCATTCATTTAATGTTATCTTCATTGGAAAAAATAATTCTTTCAAAAATAAGAACATTTCTAAGTGACCCTAAACTTTTTAATGGTAGTGTATATTTAATATATATATATATATGTTCAAATTTTGATCCATCAGTCCATAATACCTTCTTCCAGCCTTCAGTAGTCCATTGGTGGTGTTTCATGGTCCAGGTAGCCTCTTCTCCTTATTCTGACGTCTTAGCAACGGCTTTCTTGCTGCAACTTCTCTTCACAGTTAAAACTGAGACTTCTTACTACGACCAACTATTAACCTGTGCTTGAAGCTGTTGACTCAGAAACATCTTTTCTGATTCTGTTGAGGCTTAGGTTTGTCATTTTAGCCACATTTTAGCTTGTTTTATACAGATTTTCAGTAATTTTGGACAGGTTTTGTCATTTCAGCCATGTTTTAGGTTGTTTTCTACACTTTTTTGTTATTCTGTCTGCAATTCATTTAGTTTTTGGTGGATTTTAAGTCATTTCGGTCAAGTTTTGAGTCATTTTAAATCATTTAGATAAATTTTACATCATTTTGAAAAGGTTTTAAGCTGTTTAAGACAGATTTGAAATCATTTTCAAAGTAATTTTGGACAAGTTTAGTCATTTTAGCCACATTTTAGGTTGTTTCAGACAGATTTTATGTTATTCTGGCCACAATTCAAGTTGTTTTGGGCAGATTTTCAAGTTAACACTGAGACTTCTGACTACAACCACTATTAAGCTGTGCTTGAAGCTGTTGACTCACCAACTTGTCTTCTGATTCTGCTGTGGCTTTGGGTCTCCCAGACTTCTTCCTGTCAGAGTTTCCTCCAGTTTCTGAGCCTTTTGTTTTTAATGGCTTTTTTAGGATTTGTCTAGTATTTTTGGCTACAAAAAGAAATTACACTTGAAGACCTAAGAGTGATTGTGAATGCAATATTTCACAAATGAATGGAGTGTCCAATAACTTTTTTCCACCACTGCATGTGGTTATAGATTTTATACATACCACTTCAACCCTTTGATGCACAACATGAGTCAAAAGACACCCATATTCAATGGAATACGGGTGTCTTTTCACCCATGTTGTGCATCAAAGGGTTAAGGACCGGTCATGGGTGAACCTCAGAATGCTTCCAGGAAACAGGTTAACAACTTTTTGTCCCACCCATCCTCCTTTCATCGCCACGTCTGGTCTGGGTAGGAAAGTTCATTATTCCTGAACAAATCAAGGAAGGTCTTTAACTACTAACCTGCTGGCCTGTGCTGCAGCCATGATGGGGAATATATTGTTAATTTCTACCAGCCACACCAGCTCTTCCTAGGGAGTGATTTCCTTCTCTGGATCCTGGCAAGAAAAGAGAAATTAACACTTCAACTTGGTTTCCTCTGTCGACTCGCATTTCAGCTGCCTCATTCTGTCACGTTCAGAGTGTGATTCGCACCACATTGTGATATTTTCCCTCCTGACAACATCGGGAACCGGGCGTAGCTGGAGTCCTAATTTTCACCCCGTTGTAGTCATGTGAGCAGAGAAAGAAGAGCAGGGGTCAAACGATGGAGGGGAGAGTAAGAGGGGATGACAGAGGAAGCCGAGAGAGATTGACAGCTTAGTTACAGGATCGGATAGAAAGAAAGACAGCAGAGCTACAAGGCCCCAACAGCCAGTCACAGCAACAATAGAAACATCAATAGACTGGGAGGGAGAGAAAGGAGTCGAGAGGCAATCCAGATAATCCAATCCTAATGAATGAGCGCTCATGATATATACATCTGATAGTACTTCAGAGGACACAGTATCACTCCATTTATACCAGAGGCAGATACATTATTTAGAAAGGGCCAGAGGTATGTGTGTCACTTTCAGCTGGATCCTGTGTCCACTGAGGCCACTCGGCTTCCAGCAGTTACTCACATGCACAGAGGAAATAATAACACAAGTTTACACCACTTTATGTCACAGACACAAAACAACAAAAACAAGACAAATGACACGAAAAAAACTAAATAAGAGACAAAAAAAATTAGTCAAAAAAATTCCAAAGTGGAAAAAAATGGACAAATGACAAAAACGAAACAAAAAATGACATAAAAATTGAACAAAATGATTTTAAAAATTAACCAGAAAAACACAAGCAAGACAAAAACATGAGACAAATGACAAAAGTCAGACAAAAAAAGATAAAAAAAACAACAAAAAGAAGACAAAATATGACAAAAATGAGACACAAAATGACAAATACAAAGAGCAATCTAGTATTTTACTTTGTGATCAAAACAACTTGTCATGGTGCAGAAATTGTTTTACATTTATAGTCTTACAAATTTACAATTACAAAATCGTCTTATGGACCAGACTGGACCCTCTGGCGGGCCGGTTTTGGCCCACGGGCCGCATGTTGGACACCCCTGGCTTAAAGGGACGGACAGAGTGGAATTCTGTGTGAGAGCAAACATAATGTCCCCTAAAAGTAAGCTCCGGAGCTGCTTTTCTTTAACACAACAAGACAGTATTTCAGCCCTAGTGGGGCTTCAGGCGAGACTTTGTGGTGAAGATCCACCAGGGAAAAAACACTGTCTGCTTCTATTTAATAAAAGATGCTGCAGGTTCCACAACACTCCCATGTTGATTCTTAGCCAAGGACTCCAGACGACTTTATTTAGAGAACAGACTGAAATATGATCCCTGTGATAAGATAAGAAGATGGGAATAACACTTCTTATTTTAATTGTGTCTACAGTGCACGGAGTAGGGACATTTTTCCAGCAAACCACTGGCTCACTAAAAAAGCCCCACTTAACATAGCTTATAATGGTATGTACTCACAGAGCCAAAAGGTCTTTCTGGTTCCCAAGAAAAAGTCTGGAAATATAAAGGAGATATATCAACATCTAATAGTCCTGATGCAGATTCTTGCCAGGAAAATTTCTGTTCTCTGCGCGTGACTCATTCCTGTTGGTTTGTTGACATTATAGTGAATGCCTTGCTGAAATTTCTGATGGCAATGCTGCTTTTTAGCCCAAAATGGAACGCTGTACTCCCGAATAACGTTCACTAAAGCTGCAAAAACCACTGTTTTTTTTCATCAACAATGTTCCTACTGACTTAAACAAGTCACTCTTCTAACAAACCAAACAAGAATCGGCACATCTACTTTCCTTTGAGCATGTAATTCCAGACAAACAAACAAAAAAGATGTTTTCAAAGCAATATGTAAACACTAATGTCATATATATACTTTCATTAGATTGAATTAACGGTTAAATGAATGAGTAATAGATAGCTAGATAGAAGATAGCTAACAAGCTAACAAATGCTGTAAATTTCCTTTTAACATGCCACTGATCTCCACTGTCAGTCAGTTACGACAAAATATAATTTGACTTAAGGTGTGTGCATTGTTTTAGTAACACTAATGGTAGAAAAATGTATTTTTGCTGTTGTCTTTTGACTTTTTACATCCACACACAGGCTACACTTCATATTAATGTACATTTAAAAGAGAATTTAAGTCAACTATTCTGCTCATTTCCACTCTTTTGCCACTTAAAACACATGCATAACTGTCATATTTTGCCTGCTGCATATAACTTGTATACATTTGTTCCTTCATAATTGCTAAAATAATGGGAAAAAAAACATGTTAGCTCCTTACAAATGCTATTCTGACTTTATTTCTTTTTACTTTCTTCTATTTGTCTTGTCTTTTTCCTGTTAGTTTGATGCCTCACTGCCCTAATTTTCCTGTCGGGATCTATAAGGTTTCATTTCATCATCATCATGTTAAATGAAAAATCTCCACACACACCTAGGATGTTTATTATAAGAAGCTGCAGTTTGTTTTTGGTGCAGTCATTTATTCTACACCCACTTCCTTCACTTCAGCTTGTGCTCATTTCCTTCATTTGCTAGAATGCCTTCCCACAGTTGCCATGGACATCTGAATTTCAGTGGTTTGGATAGTTTCTATAGTTAATTCTCCTTTCTTAATATGATTGGTATGGCATTATAGTAAACAGAAAGTTGGTAGAATGGTGTCCTGACCAACAGCATCGATATCGGCCATTTGAACTCTGATATTTGAACTGACAGCAGATATTCAGTCAAATATGCATCCCCAACAGCTGTGTTTTTAAACAGTTTTATTATCGATTTTCTCGTGGAGCCTGGTGCATTCCTAATGTTTTGACCTCCGTGGAGGGTGACAGGAATTTACCCGTAACTCACATTTTCTTAAGTAGCATTATTTCAAAAACAAAAGGGCAAAATCTCAGAAGGGGAATGGAAGAATTCAGCTTAAAAAGTGCATTTTGCTGTAAACTGGCACCACTGTCAGTGCATACGTGGTTAGCTAATTACGTAGGGACAGCAACATCCCATTAGGAAATCTATCTCAATGTAACACAAGAACGATGATGAGTGTGGAATTTGTCATGAGCGATAAATAAACACAACGTAATGATGAGGCAGCCCGACAGCGCAGAGTGTCACCGCAATCAAGTAGAGACATAAAAATCGACTGAACGACAGCGTCACAGTCATTAATTCTCTGCAGAATGCTCGGCTTGTTTGGTAAATCGTTTCATTAAATGAATCAGTCTGACGCATTTGTGCAACTCAGCAAGAATGAGATGAATGTAAATAATGTAAACCACAATTTAAAACAAGGAAAGCATCAAAGGAAGACTGGATGGGAGTGATACGTTGGTAAATTAATTCATCATTTAACAGAAACTTGTGAAAAACTAATTCAGTTTTCTGCTCATATGTTATCATTCATTTGTTTTACATACACTACTGTTTAAAAGTTTGGGGTCACTTAGAAATGTCATTATTTATGAAAGAAAAGCATTTTTTTCAATGAAGATAACATGAAATGAACGATAAATCCAGTGTAGACATTGTTAATGTGGTAAATGACTATTATAGCTGGAAATGTTTCATGGAATATCTCCATAGGGGTACAGAGGAACATTTCCAGCAACCATCACTCCTGTGTTCTAATGCTACATTGTGTTAGCTAATGGTGTTGAAAGGCTCATTGATGATTAAAAAACCCTTGTGCAGTGATGTTAGCACATGGAGAAAAGTGGGAGTTTTCATGGAAAACATGGAAATGACTGGGTGACCCAAACTTTTCAACAGTTGTGTAAGTGCTGTCAACAATGAAGACCAATGAGGAAAGAGGTTCTAATCTGAGGAAGCTAAACTGGAGTTTCTGCGATGGTCAACAAGAATTTAACAGGATTTACCTGTCGAACAAACCCAAACAAGCCAATCTTAAAAGGCTTTAGTGTTCACCTGCATACTATAAACAAGCTGTCATGTTTGTTCTTCTCTTTGAGAGATGCTGAGAAAATTCTGCCATTCTTCCAAATACTAGAGATGAAATTTTACCAGTGACCGTGTTGCAGAGAGTCGTTGATCTTGAACACTTCTGACAAGTAATTTGTTAAGAAAATATGCCAAAAATCCACTCTCTTCACAAATGTTAGTTTGCTTTTTTTTTTGTCAGGGTTATACGAGAGTGAATTAAATTTTTTAAACTTGGAACTGTCAAAACACGCAATTCATTTTCCATTAATTCCTGACATATTTTCTAAGTGATTACATAATTTATTAATTTAAAATTATTCACTGCAAACCTCATGTAAATAGTACCTGACCGAGAATAAATCCCTGCGGCACCCCATTGCTATAAAAGATAAATAGTCCATAGCTGAAGATTAATATCCCCAACGAATATCACAATATGAGGATTAATGATTGTTTGTAATAACAGCCACAGACTCACTTTACCACATTTAATAGTCAATTTCTAAACAATCTGTAAAATGCTTCCATTCCCTCCAGACTGAATTCTTAGAGTATTCTATGTTTCCTACTTCCCACTATACAGACTGTATTACTTCCTGCTCACTTTCGAGGCACACCGGTGGCGACAGCAGTCAGTAAAGATCAGATGACAGCAACACTACTCCAGTTACTGAGGTTTCTACTTCCTGCCTCACCTTCATTAGAACACAGCAGGCAATCCGATATAACCAGAGGATAGTAAGGTAGAGTATTAGCAGTCTGACAACAATAATGGAAGCAGAGACGAGTCTTTTAAGGTAAAGCTGTAGGAATGTATGGTAAATAGTTGTAGATTAATATACACCGCCTGTCCAACAAAAAAAGTCACCACTTGGATTTAACTAAACAAATCAGTAAGAGCCTTCCATTGGATAATTACTGCAGTGATGACAACAACTTCTTTAACCCTAGCTGATGCAGGGAGGAGCTTCTCATTTCTTCAACAAACATGTTGGAAGACATATCCTGTGGTCATGGAAAGGATGTTAATCTGTCTCAGAAGGCTCAAATTATTGGCCTGCATCAAGCAAAGAAAACAACTAAGGAGATGAAACTACTAAAATCAGGTTAAGAACCGTCCAACGCATCATTAAAACCTAAAGGATAGTGGCGAACCATCATCTTCAGGAACAAACTCTTAGATGATCGTAGGAAACCAACAGTAGAACTCACGGCTGTTTAATAGTGGAAGGAAGAACATTTCCACATGAAGGGAACTCAGAGGATCGAGACTAAACAGCTGCAGCTCTAAGAAAACCACTGATCAGTGAGGATGGTCAGAAAAGAAGACTTCAATTTGCTATGAAGCATAAAGATCTGGAGCAACGGAAGAAGGTCATGTGGTCTGATGAGTCCAGATTTACCCAGTTCCAAAGTGATGGGGGCATCAGGGTAAGAATCTGGGGTTGGTCAGGTTCAGCAACGTTATGTTCCCAAAGAATGAGGTCAGCTGATACCTGAAGATTCTGAATGACCAGGTCTTTCCATCAATGGAGTTTTTCTTCCCTGATGGCACAGACATGTTCCAAGATGATGATGCCAGGATTCATGGGGCTCACATTGAGAATGAGTGGATCAGGGAGCAGGAGATGGATTGTCCTCCACAGAGTCCAGACCTCAGCCCCACTGAGAACCTTTGGGATGTTCTGGAGAAGACTTTGTCCAACTCTCCCATCATCAGAGACAGAAGAAGATCTTGGTAGAAAATGAATGCAACTTGGGACAGAAATAAATGCTGTGACTTTGAAGAAGCTTGCTGAAATGATGCCACAGCGAATGTGTGTCGTTCTCAAAGCTAAAGGTGGACCAGACTTTTTTTTGGACGGGCAGTGTATATATAGAATGAAAATATGTGTCCACCTGGTTGCATACAGATTAAACAACCACCTTTTGCTCAAAATTATATTTTTTGTGGGACTGTAATGTTCACCAATTTTCATTTCAACAGCAGTCTTCTAACTGTGTTACACATCGTAATGATCAGTAATTTGAACAAGTCCAGAAGAAGGATTAAATCTTGATGGCCTTAGGGTGAGCAAGAGTGGAAGCTCTGAGATCATCTCAGGCCGTGTAGTTGGCTTGTTTGACTTGGGGCTTCGCCTGCGGTGCTCTTTAAACAGACCAGACAGACGGAGATGCCATCTGCTCCCTGACCGGCTCTCAGCCACCTCCTCCTCTTCTGACTCGGAAAAACTGACTGCCTCCTCTTTTTTGCATTCATCACAGCTGGCTGCAACGCTGTGCTCTGCTTTACAGAGACCAGCCAGCCACAATAAAAGATGCTCGTTACTGAATGCCTTTCAATCTTTCAGGAGGTCTTTCAATGGGCTACTGGCTTGACAGGCTATTAAAAAAAATCTCATTTAGATTGTGGTTTTATAGAGTGAATATTAAATCTTATCCCACAACAAAGCCCAGCATGAAAAGGAAGCTTTTATAGGGTTTCCTAAGCAATATCTGGGCACCTGTAGGGGCTGTGTACAGACTCCTGGTGGTCTCCAGCAGAATTCTGCCCTATTTTCACAGTAAAATTAAACACTTCTTCATGTTTAACATAAAATTATGCTTTATATGTAACTGTTTACACATTAACCTTGACACAAGGGTCTTAATGCTGCATTTGAGGGGCCTTTGAAATCATTACAAACCTGTAATCTTAACCAAAGCCAAGTCTGCCCTCTGGTGTTCGCTTCCTGGAAACACATCATGGGCTCACTGGACTGAAAGTGACGTCATGTATCTGGTAAAAAAGATAGATTTGTGGACTTTTTTGTTGCCGATATAAATACAAGTCTAAATATTGCAGTGAAAAGCAAGTTTGTGAAGAAAAAAGATGGCACCTGTACACTGTAATCTAACAATCCTGCTGGAGTTTAACCACCTGCAGCTGGCCAATTAGCTGCTTCTATTTGCTTTTTTTTTTTTTAGATTGTATTGATTATTATGTGTAATGAGGGTAAATTCAGTTAAACCCTGCTGTTATGTTCACATTATAGATTCCATGGATGAATCATCAAGGGATTCCTGACTGGCAGCAGCAATGGAAGTCAATAGAGTTGCTAAAAACAATTAAACGGGAAATTAAGAGCAAATTAGCTTCAGTGTACGCCACTGCTCCTCAATCCAGGAACTAAATTTGTCGATTTAGCCAGTTACTAGGGTTCTGATTTATACGTGAAACACCAGGTAAATGGAGTTGATGTAATTGAGGAGCTGCAGTGGAAGCAGCTGCACAGTAACAGCAAGTCTGAATCTGGACTAAAAGAATTACAAAAGAGAAGCACAGCCGTTATTATTAATATTACCAATGGTTGTGTTCACTTCAAATGTCCCAGTGAGCCAAGATAGCCTGACAGTGAGTCAACATGAACAAGACTGAAACCCTGAAACTGAAGCAACTAATTAAAGTCCACCCATCATCCATTATAATGAATGGATGATGTGCTTTTCTTGCTGTTTTTTTTTTTCCTCAAAAAAGGAACAAATTGACCTGTGTCCTCATGAAATACACAGTGCCAGAATAAATTACTTGATGGCTGATCTACTGATTGTGTTTTTAATTTATGAATAAGCTCTCTTTAATATATAATAAATCTGAAAACAGTGAAGATGCCAATTATAATTGGCCAGAAACCAACGACACCATAAAATTACTAACTACATAAATTAATTGTTTCATCAGTTTGAGAATTTTTTTAAGAAAAAAAATAATAAAAATTTAAATTCTGTGTCTTTGTGGTAATAAATGAGTAAAAGTTGAAGAAAAGTTGGTCCAGATCGCCTTATTTAGAAAAACTAATGGCAGACTGCAAGTCTAAAAAGTTTAAAAGCTGAAAACTGATTCAAATGAGCAATTAAATCAGTTTTGCATTAATAAATAATCAAAATTATGCACCTGGAGTCAATACATTTGCATTAATCATTCAGTTGTTAACTCTTTAAATTAATCGTTTAATCAGTCTGAGACTAGTTATAATTAAAAACCCTCTAAATTCTATTTGCAGCTCCTTAAATGTGAATATTTTCTGGTTTCTTTCCTCCTCTAGTATCCTTTAGTATTTTGTTCAAGCCCCATATTCTAACATTCTGAATACTGTCAGTTGAAGAGGGTAGTTCTGATCAATATGGAAATTCATCAAAAAATTTAAAAAAAAAGATTATACAGGAATGATGTAATGTAGACCATTTATTTCCCCCCCTTAGGTTAAGCTAGTCCCTGAGCCCATCCCTCACACACACACACACACACACACACACACACACACACACACACACACACACACACACACACACACACACACACACACACACACACACACACACACACACACACACACACACACACACAGGTCTGTGGGTCACGGTGGAACTAGACAGCTGAGCCATTTGTCTGAGTCCCTGAGGAAACAATTACACCGAGCCAGGCAGCAGAGCCGGACAGGGGCTGGGAATTAATGATGGACTCATGACTGGAGCCACAGCAAAAACTGACAGTGAAAGGATCACTGACCAAGAACGCCCCCTGCTGGTCACTGATACCATAGCAAACTACATTTCATGATTTCATCTCCCACAATCACTCATTTGAGTCGTCTTGCAAAACAGTAAGTACTGCATCCCAGTAGTAAATACAGTGGATGAAAATTAGACACAACAGATTCCTAAAAAGAATATCAGTACTGCACTTAAACCTGCATATGTTGTATTGAGGTTTGTTTCTGTAGTAAGTTGTAAATTGTGTGTCACCTTATGAGGTTGAGCCGGCAAACATGTTAGCAAACAGCAGGTACGAGACACACAAGCATTAATTTGGAGATATCTGCTCTCAGCATTTCTAAAAGGTCTGCTAACTGCGTCTGTCTGGAAAACAGCAGCCAGTAAAACCAATGTCAGCGATCTAAAATACATCCACATCCATAGGTTGTAGGCATTCATGCAGGCAGGATGATGCCAGTGACTTACAAGGAGTCGGGTCGGCAGGTAACAGGAACAAATCAGGAACAGTTGAAGTCGTCTGATGACCACGTGGTGAAGAGCGCCGACTGGAAAGTCCAAAGAAATGTAGGAAGTCTGGGGAAAGACAAAACAGTTTGCATTTTATTCTCAGTATTTATCCATCCATCCTGGAGTCTATCCCAGCTGGCGTAGGGTGAAGGTAGGGGACACCTGGACAGGTAACAGTCTATCACAGAGCTACACATAGAGACAAACAATCACACTCACATTCACATCTACGAGCAATTTAGAGTTACCAGTTAACCTCAGCATGCTTTTGGACTGTGGGAGGAAGCTGGAGAACCTGGAGAAGCACAGGGAGAACATCCAAACTCTATGCAGAAAGATCCCAGGCCACGACACAAACCGGGGATCTTGTAGCTGCAAGGCGACGGTGCTAACCCCTGAGCCACTGTACAGCCACTCTCACTATTTATCCATCCATCCATTATCTATACACCGCTTAATCCTCACTAGGGTCGCGGGGGGTGCTGGAGCTTATCCCAGCTGACTCGGGCGAAGGCAGGGGACACCCTAGACAGGTCGCCAGTCTGTCGCAGGGCTTCTCACTATTTAGTTTTATGAAAATATTTAGTGCAGGATTTTTACTGACAATTAAGTATTTTTGCAATTTGGTATTCCTGCTGACACTAAAGCAAAGCCTGCGAGTATTTCATCCCCACTGATTAGAATTAGGAATACCTCTAACCCAAAAGCATGAGGCGCCCCTACTTACCCCAGTTTCATTGTTTTTTGGGTTTTGTTTTTTTTTTTTTTTAACCACTGAGATGAAAAAGCAGGCTAAACATGTTACATGCGCTGTTTTTCTAATTCCAATTCAGCACTGAGCAGCCAACATGGCTGATATTTCATGTGGTAGCTGAGTTAACCTGTCTTTTCCTAGTCTTTTCCTGCAGCAGATGGTCAGCAAGGTCACTACAAACTCATCCAGTACAGATGAGACACTGCAGGTCCCTTTAAGAGAATAATAGTAGATAATTACAGTGATTATTTTGTCTGGTGTATCTGTTAACAATAATTGGAGTGGGTCTTCAAATGTTTGGATCATTGTTATTACATTACTTCCACTGACCTTAAGTGCCACGGCAGGGCAGACTGTATATTTGGAATTAGTGTGTTGTAGTTTTTCAGCTTCAGTGTGAAGACATCTGACGTAATAACTGTAATAACGAGAAGAAAGTACATTGAAGTCTGCTGCACAGCCTTATTTTAACGCTACATTTTGGTCGATGTTCAGATTTCCCAGCGCTGAGCTCTTTCTCTCACTGAAAAACCAGACCTGTTCCAGCCTTCCCCTCCTGCTTCAGCGTTAGGAGCTGCCTCATCCCAGCCCCCACCTTCCCACAACCCCTCTAGCTGCCTCCTCCTCCAACCTCCCTCCCTCCCTCCTGTGGCCCGTTGCCATGGAAGCTGATTGGAAGGATCACTCCGTCTCTCCAGCACATTGCCACTCCATCCTTGCCAGGAGAAAACAAGACGATTCAAAGCACAAAACCAAAAAAAAAAAAAATGTCCTTGTGGACCCGCCAGTGGAGGTCATGTATTAGTTTCTGACAGCAATAACAAACTACATATAATAACGTCATTGTTCTGTTCTTAACAGATCGCTGTTAAGTTTTAATTCCGGTGCTTAAATGTTCAATTTAACTGTGCCGACTTCTAAAACACGTATTCATTCTGACATGTGTTACGATGTGTGTGTTGCCCGTATGGTCAAGGATGATTCACTCTACAAACCTGACACAACACAAGCTTCTATACTTTAAAAAAAATGAACAGAGCTCCCCACAGGACGGAAAGACAATCAGCCATTGCAGATCTTAATGCAGCGTAATTATCTTCCACCTGACAGATCATTGCATTTATTAATTTTTAATAGTCTACCACAAACACACTCATTCAAAGTCGACATAAATAAACCACTGAGTATTTCTGAGAACATCGTGAAACTGTAAAACCGACTCAGTCAGTGGATTTCTCCATCTCTGTTTGGCATTGTTTCCCCTTTTCTATGTGCTGCATTCAGAAAAGAAAACCTGAAAGAGGTGAATCACGACGACACACACACCATCTGTGTGTTCAGTACATGTAAACTCAAGGTTAAGGCTTTTTGGTAGCTTTACTTCTAAACCTGTACTACTATAATGTGAAGACATTCAGGGTCTACCATTGCTATAGCAACTATGTTTATGGACTTGTGGGTGGGGGTTGGTTGGTTTATCACTTCTTTTTTTTTGCTTCCTTTCAATGCACCATGTATGATGTAAAATGATCCTTTTAACAACATGGCATTGATTAGGAATTTGAATTTGGTTCTTAAATGATGAAATTAAATCATGACTTTTCCCCTTTTGTTATTTGTTTTGGAAATAATCAGATTTGGAGCTAAATTCCTCCACGCATTCTCACAAGGCTAGACTGTGAACAACCACAGTTTGAGCCATAATCACTAATGTGCTCTGCAACAGACACCTAGCAAGCTGGCTAACAACCAAACTTTCCACAGTTCATTCAAAATATTAATTTGTACCATCAACCTGTTTGATAACTGTGTGCAAACCTCACTGTATGATAGACGAGGTTAAATAAAGGTTGATGGAGTAGTCCTTTGTGAAGTGTCCATGACTCAGCAGTAAAAACTGTCAAGATGACTTAGTTGAGGACAAACTCCACACCAAAGTCACCTTGAAAAAAATAGTTATATACTTCACATTTACATATAAACTGCATGATTCCCACTGGGCTAGTATCACCTCGGGACCAGTGGTGATTTGTAATAACTGTGGAGGATGTCTGTGATCTTAATCCCATGTGAATGCTCCATGTCTGGAATTTGTAAAGTAAAAATTCCACTGCAAATTACCGACCAAACACCGACGTCCCGGGATAATACTAGTCCCGTATGAATCTGCATCTCAGTGATTGGGGAGTATTTTAGTTGTTGATTTTTTTATTGCACGTCTTTTTCTACATCTTTCCCGGTTGAATTATGGAGGCATTTTAGGTGCAAATGCAGGAGTAGGCAGATACACAACAGGCCTATGGACCATTCACAGAAACGGCAAAATCAGATCAACAAGAAGAAGGAAACCTGGGAGGACACTGGGATGGATGACATGCGTAGCAGCGTCCGGTAAGAAACATTTTTCTAGGCCTATCTTTCAACAGGCTGAATACGAACGCCCTGACGGCCCGTTATCCCAACAACGCTGCCCAACGTTCTCAAGAAATACAAACAGGTAAAATTGTCATATTTATGGAATAGAAGGGGAGGAGTGTTTAGTATTTTCAAATGTTGGTCGTTTTTGTTTGTTTGTGTAGTTTGTTAATATTTTGTGCTTTTTTCAGATTTCTAAGTGCTGCAGCTTTAATTAGATTTTACATTCAAATATAAAGCAGAGATAACTATCAAGCTAAGCTGCCATAGCTTCACTGACTAACTATATTAAGCCAGTACCTGAGGTAGCCTTAGCTATTATTTGCTGAAGCGAAACTCAATTTATTCATCAATTTTTCCGTAATCTGATTAAAAATTTCTATTTAAACTGACACCATATTAACTATATGTCTGTTGTTCTACATAGCAATGAATTAAAGAAGAAAAAATATGGAATTTAGTTTAAAAGTATTTCTATCCAGCCTCCGACTACTTAAACAGATTACAATGGACAAGAAAGCTGAATTAAGGATATATTTTACAAAACAACAGAGCAGTATCTGCATTTTTTGGACTATTCAGTCTTTTCTCAGCTGATTCTGTAGTCACAGTGGTCAATTTTTCTTGCCTGGAAGCCTGCCAGAGAGCCTTCCTACATTCTGAACATTTTTTTTTTGCACAAAGGAACAGTGAAAACGATCGGGTTTTCTCAGTCACTGGCTGCATTTCCTCTCATTTCCTCCTATCTGTTTGTCTCTGCTGTCAATTTAGAATTCAAATGAGCCAAAAAGGTAATTATATTTACATTCTCGATGCCCCGCTAAAAGTAAATATTTCAGGTAGGTGGAAAACCTGATGATGAAAACGGTGAGAAACTGGGATTTTGCACGTTTCATTTGCGTCAATCACCCTCCTGAAGGCTGTGAAAAATAGATAATTCACAGAGCAGAATGTACACTTTCCACCCCCACCGCATCACATCCACCACCACATCTACTACACTCCCCCCACCACCCTCCTCTCCTCTCTGTGATCTCGTAGGGCTTGCTTCACCCCAGTCAAGCTCCAGCGCTTCCAGCCGGCAGCAGCACCAAGCTAACAAGTCTTTGTGAGGAGAGAGAGGGAGAGCGAGAGAGGAAGGGGGGGTGCAGAGCAGGGGAGAATCAGACGGTGAGAGAGCTGACAGTATGAGCATAGGATGAGGGTGCAGAAGCCATAAGACAGTGACAGAGGCAGAGGTGCTGTACAATAGTGCCAGAGGCTGCTGGAAACAGAGAGAGCGAGGGAGCGAGAGAGAGAGAGGCATCATGGCAGCGCTCACTGCATCATCACGACACATGGGGATGTTTGGCTGCTGCTGCTGCTGCTGCTGGTGAACACCGTGTGATGCAGAGGAGAGAGTCGAGGAGGACTTCCTGGAAACCAAAGGCGAGCTGAGGAAACAGGTCAGTACGGTCAGACGGACTCACGGAAAGCCCTTTAAACGCACGTCACGGGATGATGCCGGTTTACATCTGTCAATAAGAATTCCCACGTCAGTTTTTTTTGGGATGTGGACATGTATGGGGAGTGGGAGGTTGCGTGTGCATGCAGACACGTGAGCAGGCTTGCGTGTGCATGTGTGTGGAGATTGGCTGCTCTGTATGGTGCCGGTCATTAGAGCCCGACCATAGATGTGTAGGTGAGCAGCACAGGAAATCCTCCTGGATGAAGGATAACTGCAACACCTTCTGTAGCATCGAGCACAGTGTCTCCTCTACCACAGATCACACTGGTGTTACTGGTTTTCTGCAGGTCTGAATACTAGGGACAGCTATGTTTTAAGGGAAAAATACTTTAAAGAAGCTAAGAAATGCGGCTGAGAGTGCACAAGAGATGCTAGAGAAGAAAACTGTAGAGCAGTAGGTTGTAAGAGAAGGGAGACAAAGACTGTGAGAGAGGAAAAGCTTGGCCCAGGATTCGGCTCTGCTGCAAATGATGTAATCCTCCACCAGTCAAAGCAGTCAGCTCAACAGTTTCCACAGATTTTACATTTAACTATCAGCAAAGTGCAGACGGCGGGCTGAAGACACATTCCTTATCATCAGCTGTTGTTCTGAGGTGTGGGGGGGAGAAGTCACCGTGTGCACAAATCACCTCTTATCACAAGGGTTAGCGTACTTCCAATTTTCCACAAAAGCAACCAATAGGAAAAGAGAATATCAGTTAGTCAAAATCTTAATGAGTTCAACACATCGTTTGACATGAGTTGGTCCCTGTTTTTGAGGTAACACAACATTTGGCAAGGTCACCTAACAACACAAACGGTGGGTGCCGGTGTAAGCCTGAAACATCCAAAATTAAACTAGCTTTTACACAAAAAATATTATTTTCAAACTATTTACTCAGGTCAGGGTAACAGTGTTCAATTTTGTTGTGATTGACCAGAGATACACAACAGAAAAAATACAGTTTTCAAATGCTTCACTGCTAATTTCATCTCCTTTTGGCTTTGTTTTAAATTTCAGGACAAAAGTTTGCCATGGTTGGTTCATGGTGGAATGGATGAAAAAAGTTTAAGACAAAAATGTATTATTTTCAGTGTGAAATGTAGCTTCATTTTCAACATTTTAGGAGGTGTAAGACAATGTTTTTTTCTTTCAGAATAAGTCCAGCAAGCTACTAAATACTGCATTTATTTGCAAATTTAGATTAATTATACTACAGACAGACAGACAGACAGACAGACAGACAGACAGATAGACAGATAGATAGATAGATTGATTACCAAGCAATTTATAAAGTAACTAAAATTAGCTCTATGTTATGGCTTCCTTTTAGCTCTGAGAAACGTATCAGTTTCTCTCCCTGCTAAATGCTCTCTGGCTTGCTTGCTAGTGACTAACTGTTTGTTTGCTGCCTAGCTGGGGGGCTTTATCAGAGCTTTCCACTGACAACATGCGCCTGATTATTGGTGAGTATTTTTGCTCATGTAGGAGCCACAGAGCTTCAGGTGAACAGATGAGATGTGTTACTCCTCCTCTGACCAAAGAACTTGATGGATTCAAAAATATTCAGGAGAGCAAGATGAACGAACTTTGTTAAAAGTGGAAAATGAGTCACGTTAGCTTTCTTTGTCTCAAAGGCCTGGAAAATTTGCCAAAATGTGTTATTGTTTTGTTGTCACTAGTGTTCAAGTTGATCTATCAGGAAGGACTGAAACTTTACCTGTCTCCTTTGCTCAGGTGTGACCAGTCTGAGGAGCCACAAGATGAGTGGGATCCTGAAGAGGAAGCTCGAGGAGGGCCCTTCTCCCTATTTGTCCCTGCAGGGGTCTGATGATGACGAGGTTTCCTGCAGCGACAGCGGCAACAGCAGCGACAGTCTCAACCACTCTGTGCCCTCCGGACTGCTGGACTGTAAGACCTCACTACCACACCGTTCTGTGCTCCTGTAGAAAGAATATAAAGAGAGAGAGCTTCTAAAACTAGTCGACAAGGGTTTAAATCTTTTGTGAGATTTACAGGCATGAAAGGAACACCAAGTTGTCATTAAAGCGGGTTGTGTTGGTACTTTACCAACAGTTATCAGCAGGCTTCTTGCAACTGCTCACCTGTGGTGCCCTCAATGTCCTACTTTGGGATCGTTCTTGTATATAAATCATGCTGCAATCTAGTCCTATAATGTATAACAGAAAAGTCCAGCAATATGTTGATGACAAACTGCTGTATATCCTCTTAAGACACCACTATAAGTACCTGAAACGTTGTGATGTCTCTGACTGTAGGAATCATTTTTTTGATATGTAATTTCTGTGTTGTTAATTTTATTAGCAGTACTACTCCAGCTGTACCTGGTCTGAAATGACAAGTAACTTGTAGGGGCTAATATTAGCTACTTGTAGAAAACTTCAGGGTGAATGTAGGGGATACTGCTACAGCATTCACTCTGAGACTCAGTGATGTCTTTTTTGTTTGACACAGATAGGTGTGACGTATCCTGAATGTGCAGAGAGTTTTAAAAGTAAGCTGAAATCAGGCAGAAACGCACATGAGCTATTAAATTAGTTTAATTTAAATCAATCAATGATGTGAAAAGGTGCTACATGCATGTTCAAAGAGACAGAAGAGTCAATCATGTCTTTCGGTGTGTTGAATGAGCAAGGATATTAAGGAGAAAAGTTGATCTGCAGGAGTTTAGCATTCGAAGGTAATACAGAGTTCCTGAGATCCTGACTGCCTTATATCACCCTATACTTGGAATTGTCACCTGATTTGTGAATTTTATGTCTTCTTTTACATAAAGAAAAGACATTTTCACCATATATTGTTGTAGAAAAAGCACAAAATGGGGCATAAAATTCACCACAATGCTGTAATGTGAGTGTTTGACCTGAAAATTCCTGATGGGGAGGACATCTAGTCAAAGAAAATCTATAGCCATGGCAAACTTTAGACAGGGGGTGTTGCAAAATGGAAATTATTGGTTCAGTTTTGCTCTGTTGAGCTGCCACACTTAGCATTTCGCTAAGTCTTGGGAAAAGTTTCATGCTTTAAGTAGAATTTAGCAGCTATTTAGTAAATGTTAAAGAACTTTTATTTAAATAAAACAGACTGAGGAATAGCTTCTTCACAATAATTGCTCAATGGACACTTTATAAATGCACTTCACTGCTCCGTACATCTTTGCTGCTACTTGTGTACATACTTACATATTTGTTTGATTTTATTTACATACATATATATTCTGATATTGTGATTTCCAGTACAGCTCATGCAGCTACTGTAAGAGATTGCCAGCAGAATTTTGTTGTATTTTCATTGATAATAAAGGAATCTTACCTTATTTCTCTTATCTCAGCATCTCTGCAGCAGCAGTCAAAGCGACTGCGAGGGCGTAACGTGCACTTTGAGAGCGTGACAGTCTACTATTTCAACCGGCGGCAGGGCTTCACCAGCGTGCCCACGCAGGGCGGGAGCACCCTGGGGATGTCGCCTCGCCACAGCGGGGTGAAGCGCTTCACTCTGAGGGAGTTCGCCATGGAGCAGAAAAGGAGCCACCGGAACATGCTGAGGGATCATCTGAAAGAGGAGAAACTCAATGCCATCAAACTCAAAGTCAGTAGAATAACGCGTTTCCCTGCTGTGTATAAAATCCAGACCTTTTTTTTCACATATAACATCCTGAGGGTTTCCATTTTTGCGGGGGTGTACATATATTTTCTACTCTTAATGTGACTTCCCTTCCTCCAGCTGACGAAGAATGGCACCGTGTCATCCTTGGAGGCAGACACTCTGACGCTGGACGACATCTCAGAAGATGACCTGGACGTGGACAACACAGAGGTGGACGATTACTTCTTCCTCCAGCCCCTGACTACCAGGAGGCGCAGGGCCCTTCTGCGTGCCTCGGGGGTCCGTCGCATCGACGTGGAGGAGAAACACGAGCTCCGCACCCTCCGCATATCCCGAGAGGAGTGTGGGTGTCGCTGCCGGGGGATCTGTGACCCGGAGACCTGTGCTTGCAGCCTGGCCGGCATTAAGTGCCAGGTAAATGGAACAGTGGTGAGGCCCATCTATAATACTAAAGTGTTGTTAATGTCTGTCTGTGCAGTAGAAACTGAAATCAAAATTTAATTTAGCTAACAAATTAGTATCTATACCCCAGGGGTCTGTATGCATATTATTAATCATCTGCACTGTGATTACCAAATGGGAGAAGTACATCAAACTGTGAACCATTCACTTATATCATTAGACAGTATATATATTTGTTTTAAGCATTTGACAATACTTTGTTCAGTTTTATTGCCAAAACCTCCTCAAAACTGTTACAGATGTCTTTAAAAAATTACATTTTACAATTTTGTAAATGTATTCATGGGGATCAAAACAGTGTGGGAGCTGCCAGTGACTCAGCGGGTGTTGAAATAACAAGCGTTAAGTTAGCTAACATTACCGCTGCTAACTTAGCCTGCTGAGTTAGCAAGCTAGGTTAACAAGCCAAGTTGGCGAGCTAAATTAGCGAGGAAGCTAAGCTAACGTTAACACTGCTAACTTAATGGAATGGAATGATTTTATTGTCATTATACACACAGCTACAACAAAATTAAAAGACAACTCTTGTGGTGTAAAGTACAAATAACGCAATAGATTTTAAAAAAGCATAAATATACATTTACAAAGGAGCTAATAAGACAGTGAGAAGAACATGACAACAAACGTCAGATTTAAATATATTGTACTGAAGCTATTATGTGTTCAGTACCCGTATTACATTTACTTAAGCTGCAGGTTCGTCTGAATTTTAAATAAATGTATTATTATGATTATTATTATTATTATTATTATTATTATTACTATTTATTTTTCTCTAATTCATTTGCATTTATTGAAGCCCGCTGAGTTGGCAAGTTAACAAGATAAGTTAGCCGGCTACGCTAGCGAGCTAAGTTAACGTAAACAGTGTTAGCGAGCTAACTTAGCGAGCTTCGCCAACTTAGCTCGCTAACTAAGCAGGCTGAATTAGCGAGCTAAATTAGCGGTGTTAACGTTAGGGTAGCTTGCTAACTTAGCTTGTTAACTTGCTAAATAAGCGGGCTAAGTTAGCAGTGTTAACGTTAGCTTAGCTCGTTCGCTAATTTCGCTTGTTAATTCGCAAACGTAGCTCGCTAACGTTAACACTGACTTAGCAAGCTAATGTGGGCCTGCTGAAAAGAGAAAAACTCACTTTGTTTTAGTCGGATACGGGGCTAGGATATGCTAAAGTCCGTAGCTCAACACGTAAATTTGCAGGTCTGGCCTACATGTCATGCTAATCCTAGAAGTTACAGTAAAAAGCTGCTGAATTCTCCTTTTGGTTCTTAAAATCTTTTTATCTCCCATCCGTTCTGTATAACACAATACAGTCTTTTTCTCTTTCCAAATGAAGTTTATGCTCAATTAAGAAATATTAAACGAAATTTTACTAACAAAGCTGAAAATAGGGGTGCGTAGGGGACTTCCTCCGGGCCTCACCGCACTGCACCTGCTCAACTTAGAACACTTAGCAACTGTGGTCTGCCGTTTTCTTCAGAACGTCATCCGATGTGCGCAGACGTGTCCTTTTTATCAGGTGACCACGCCCCGCGCCGTCCGGTGGTCTCTGGAGGATGGAGTCCCAGGTATTAGAGGGTGTCGGCCCCCTCGTCCCGGTTCATGGAGCACCTCGCTCGCTTCCTGATCTCGATGGCCTCACTGCAAAAGAAATAATCACATCATGGACTGGGACAGGGGGAGGATTGTAACATCGGAGACCAACAAACATAAACGATGGATCAAGGAGGCCATTGAGATCAGGAAGCGGGCGAGCTGCTCCATGAAACGGGACGAGGGGGCCTACGCCCTCTAATACCTGGGACTCCATCCTCCAGAGACCACCGGACGGCGGGGGGCGTGGCCTATCTGACAGATCTGTCAGACCGGTCACCTGATAAAAAGGACACGTCAGCACACGTCGGATGACGTTCTGAAGAAGACTGCAGTTGCAGTTGAAACATGTCAGCTAAGGTAAAGCCATCTGTACTTTGATTTGTCGGTATAAAAAATAACGTTATCCTATGATAATTAACGTCAAAATGAACATCATCCAAATATGGTTTAATCCATGATGGAATGACAGATGAGTGGATCTGGGGCTATTTATAAGACATTCGGGGCTGCAGCCTCAGACGGCCAGGCCTACCAGCACCACTGCTTTATACATTATTGAATTTACCCTGGAGGTCTGGAACAAAATGGTTGGTTTTTTTTTTTTTTTTTTTTGTCTAAACATAGAATAGCGTGGAATTCTTCAATCATTAAGATGTTCAGGGTTTTGGCAACACAAAGTTCTGCTGCATTCAGGTGTGTAATAATATTAATAACACCCACAGAAGATTCTGCAGTATTTCTTCACGCATGACCAGCTCTGACTGGCAGCTCGCTTTACTTTTGCTGCTGCTGCTGCTGCTGCTGCTGCTGCTGCTCCACACTGGTGTATGTAATTCTGTTTCTCATCCTCAGGTGGACCGCATGTCTTTCCCCTGCGGCTGCACCAAGGAGGGCTGCAGCAACACCACGGGACGCCTGGAGTTCAACCCGGTCCGGGTGCGCACCCACTTCCTGCACACCATCATGAAGCTGGAGCTGGAGAAGAGCCGCGAGGAGCAGTATCAGCATCAGCAGCCGGAGCAGCAGCTTGTAACCAATGGCAACGGTTACCATGGCGACTCCACTTTGGTCCAGCAGCAGCAGCAGCAGCAGCAGCAGCAGCCGAACCTGCAGTTCCCGCTGATGAGCGGAACACCGCACATTCCCATCATGCACCTCCAGAACACAGGTGACACCGATTCACATCTGGATGAAGAGGAGGAAGAGGAAGAAGAGGACGAGGAGGAGGAGGAAGAGGAAGAAGACGACGACGAGGAAGAGGACGACGAAGCTTATGATGAGGACGGCAGCAGCGTTTGCAGCGGGCTGTCGGACTGCAGCACCCACAGCCTGGAAACTATCGACCCCGAGGAGGGAGAGGAGGACGAGGAGGATGAAGAGGATGACGAAGAGGAGGACGACGATGAGGAAGAGGAGGACGACTGGGACTGTTCGCTACACGGAACAAGTCCTCCGCCCTACTCTGTCCCGCTGCCCTCTGTGCTGAGTTACTCTAACAGCACACTCATGAGCCTCGGCGGCCCCTTCAACAGCACTCCCCCCATGCAGCACTACCAGAGAGACGGCTCCGTCAGTGACACTCCGGCCTTCCTCACCGGAAACCTCAGCATCACTCCCACGCTCCCCACAGTGGAGTCGGCATTAGGCTCTGAAATAAACACAGAACTCAACTGTCAAACAGAGCAGCAGAGCGCTCGCTGCCGTTTCCCCGAGTCCCCGGCACTCCAAACTTCCTCACATGGAGACACTCGTGAGACTAACACTGCCCCTGCTGGCGGGTCCGACCAACAGCCTCGATCGACGGACCTCCAGAACAGTCCAGACCGTCATGACTCACAGACTGAGGCTTCGGCTGAGAGGCAGACGGCGGAGGAAACCGTACAGGAGCAACCGGGACTGCAGACTAACGGAGATCAGATGACGTCAATGGAGAGCATCTGACTAGTGAAGTGACACGGAGGGGAACCGCCTGCCATTTGGAAATCTTTAGTCAAGAATTGTGACCTTCAACCATAAGAGTTTGCTTTATTCTTGATAAGTGCACTTCCAAAGAGAGAAAGGGTCGAACAGGTGTTGAAATCTGTCAAGAGACGATAAAATTACGACAAGTTCATTGTTGACACTCAATAAAACGGTGTTTCTGTACGTTAGCTGTAACTAAATAGTGTATAATTTATGCTGTTATAAAGTCCTTGATCATGAACGCATGTTTTTGGGTTGGTGCCTATGACAGATCAAAACCAGATTTCGAGGTGCTTGTGTTGTTTTACTACTTTCTGTTGTGCTGCTGTCCCATTCTGCTGCTAATTATTCTTAGATACCTGTCTATCCCGCATGTGTTCAGTTTACCGGAGATGTTTCGCAGCTTGCAGTCTGTAAAATGATAAATGACATTTACATTTGTACGAATTGCTACCAACACACACCATTATAATTCATATAAAGGGTCCTTTTTGTGTTAAATTTTAGGGACATGCTAACTCTTGAGTTGAATATCTTTATTGAATCACTACTGGACGAGTTGCTTTAAATTTGGAACAGCCACAATAACTATTTTTTATAAGAACCCACAAATATTTGTTTTTTAAAGCTCTCAAATTTGCTATTTTGGTTGATTCTCACAGCTCTCATGGTGTCAATTGCAGCAACAGACGGCATATAAAAGACTGACGTGTCCTTAAGGCCGGAAAAGTGAAGTTTAAATCTGCCAGCAGGGGGCGACTCCTTAAGCTAGAAAAATAGTTTCATTGTATAGAAGACTATGAGAAAATGGCCCTACTTCACACTTTAGTCATTACCTCAGCAACCATTTTCCTCATGATCTCAAGGTGTTAATTGCTAGCTTCAAGTCAGTGCAGCATGATGTTCGTTCAGTAAATTATGATCTAATTTAAATAGACATAATGCCTACTTGACTATTTGTTACCGTTTCACTGTGCGTAGTGTCCTCGAGTTCTCAGTCACATCCACCGCTCACTCATAGTTTCAAAAAGACAAAATAGCGACGGCCAGTTGCCAAGTCAAGCCCACAAATCAACACTTGGCTACGTCCATCTTTTACATACAGTCTGTAGTTGCAGCAGGCTGAAGTTAACATGAAAACTTAGCTTGTGGAGGCATTTAGCGACACAGTATCAGTCATGAATTTGAGCATTCATGAAGATCAGAGAATTCTTGAGTCGTTATTTTCATTTTACAGCCATGAGCAAATCAACATGATGAACTTTTTCAGTTTGCTAGAAAGAAAAATTTGTCTCTCAATACTGCCAAGAGCTGGGGGCCAAATGTACTTTGTGTTGTTTTTTTTTTTTAATGTGTACATTTCCATGAAAGTGTGAATAAAGGTCATTTTAACATCAACACCAGTTTAAAGGTGGTTATTAAATTGTTTGTGATTACATACTTCAAAAGCTTGGGGTGACTTCAAAATGTCCTTATTTTGAAATGCATTCTTTTTCAATGCAGATAGCATTAAATGAATGATAAATCCAGTCTAGACATTGTTAATGTGGTAAATGATTATTGTAGCTGGAAACGCTGATTTTCATGGAATTTCTCCATAGGGGTACAGAGGAACATTTCCAGCAACCATCACTCCTGTGTTCTAATGCTACATTGTGTTAGCTAATGGTGTTGAAAGGCTCATTGATGATTAGAAAACCCTTGTGCAGGTATGCTAGCACATGGATAGAAGTGGGAGTTTTACTGGAAAACATGAAGTTGTCTGGATGATCCCAAACTTTTGAACAGTGTGTATCTGAAGTTTATCTTTTTGTAAATCCCCAAAATCACATTAATCAAACTTTACAAGATGCAGAGAAAACAAGTGGACAAAAACCTACAACCACCTTGTTATTCTATCTTTCTACCAGCAGGTGGCGTCTGTTGCTTAACAACTGGCTTCATCTTGCTGCTTCTGACATCCTCCAGCATGAGGGGGTTAAATCATTCTTTTCTGACGTCAGTAGATGTGCTGATTACATGTTTTCTGCCTGAGGACAATCTGTGACATTGGTTTTGCTCAGAACATATGTCCTCCGTCAGCAAACGGACGTGATGTAAACCGGTTCCTTAGTCACTGAAAACTACGACAAAATGATCCCATAAGTCAGCCTGCAGGGACATTCTAATGTCCATGCACACCTGTGGTTTTCCAGTTCCAGGCTGATGGGTTTAAGTGCTGTGTCACCCTGTTGGACCATCCAGACACCACTCCATTGCCACCAGTTAGATGTTGTTGCATCTTCCAGGCTGCAGAGGGCGCTGCTGGGCTAACCACAGTGACGCCTGTGTTTGGGTGAGGTGGCAGCCAGACGGGAGGGAGAGGAATCTTTGTGCTGTCGGTCAACCTATTCATGTATAGAGAGAGGTTCTCATGGCTCATTGCATAACCACACAACTACAACAGGTGTTGGACACAACAGGCTGAATGTACACTCAGCGGTCCTTTATGATCCTCCAACAATGACACCAACAGGACACGCTGTACGTTGGCTTTCATTAGGAACACAAGACCATCTCCTGACCTCTCCCTTTACTTATATAATCTAATTTAAGGTGTGTTGGGGGGGTTGGAGGAGGGAAAGCCTGCTTGCCTCTTTGCCAGCAAAGTATTGTGGGTAAAGCAAGCTCAGAGACGCTGCTGATCAATCACAGGCAGGGGAGCTGTGATGTTGGGTTGCCAAGCAACAAGAACGGAGCAGCAGGAGCAGCAAAGCATTTGCAGGGGCTGTTGGGTGGGGGTTGTCTCAGCTCTGCACCTCAGTCTCCCTCCTGTCTATCCCAGCAGCAGCTCCTCCTCACACATGTCAGCGTGGTCATGATACCTGAGGCTGCATGCTGTGGAGAAGACACCGACACCAAACACTAAACCACTGATTATCTACAAACAGTGCTCACACCCTATAGGCTACCTTCTAAGACAAACTGAAAGATTAGCTCAACTAATTTTTAAGTAAAAGTACCAATACCAGGGTGTAGAAACACTGCGGTACAAGTTAAACTCGCACTTTTAGATATATACTTAAGTAAAAGTACAAAAGTACTTGCATCAAAACCTGCTTAAAATAAAAGAGTGCATATATTCCAAATAATGTATGTTCCTGGATAATTATAAATCCATTTGTGAGTTGATCACTTTAACCCTCATGTCGTCCTGCGGGTCAAAATTAAACCGTTTTAAAGTTTGAAAATGTGGAAAAAAATAGACATTTTCACAGTGAAACTTCTGACATCCACATTTTCAACATTTTTGGGAAATCTTTGAACATTTTCTGTCCGTCTGTGTGCAACATCATTCAAAAACAGACTAACAGATTTCAATGTAATTTTCAGGGCAGGTCAGAAATGACACAAGGACCAAGTGATCAGATTTTAGCAGTGATGCAGCTTATAGTCTGGATCCACGGATTTGTTAAAGATTTCTGTATCACTGCGAGACATAGCGGCACAGCGTCACTGTAACCATGACAACAAGTGAACACTACATCAGCTGCCTGCTGACAATCACATTATTGTGATCCTACTACAAATCCACCACTGAGGACTTATCAGGACTGATCCGTCCGAAATGATCCAAGGAAAAACTGATTAAATTGTGGGGGTGTTTCTGAGTCCCATCAATTCCCGCCATCCACTATATATTTAGATCACATGATTTAGTATTAGAGAAAACTACACGTGACAAATTGGCATTTTCCCATGACTTGTGTGGTTCCTACAAAATGCTTCTATTAATACTTTTGAACTTGAAAACATCCAATCAACACATTTTTTTACTATATATAAAACGAGATGCGTAACTAAGTCAGCCACCTAAAGTCATTCACTACTTCCAGCTAAACGAAAAAATACGATACGATAGGAATATTCTCCTTCAAAAACATCACTTTCAAAAAAGGAGTCTTCTTCTTATAATCTTGTGCTAACAAATTGTCAGGCAGAAAACATCTGCAATCCAGTGTGCACATAAAGTATGCATGCAAAACACACACCTGTGCTCAGCAAAAGGTCATTTTGTTTGTGGGTACATCTATATTAAATGGCCACATTCTATGTTGCTGTGATTTCTCCTCATCAATAACTCATAAACAAATGCTGCATTTCTGACAATGCCATATGAGGGAATGAGCAGCCTTGGAGGAGGACTGCGCTCTCCGACTGCTTTTCTTGTTCTGTTTTTGATGCCCAAACATCAACCAGTTTCATCCTCTGTTAGAGTCTCCTGACCCCGGTTTCCCATGGGAGTCCCGGCTGTCTGTAATAAATACATCATCCTACAGCTCTTTGACTATGTTGAGCCTCGAACCTCTTTCCATCATGGCTCTCAGGTCCAAATGAATTCATCTTGCATGCAAAATATGCTTCCCAAAATAGATTTTATTTTGGAAATCTAGATTTTGTGTTTTGTAGCCACATCTTTGGTTATAACAAAAAAGAAATGTCACTTGTCACATTTTGCAAACTGATACATAGTTAGATGTTTACATGTACTTGAATCACATGAATGATCCTGTTCAACCGGTAAAGCAATCATACGTCAGGTCCAGACCACAGACCGAAGAGCTGATGTCACTCACAGAAAATATAGAAAAAGAAAAGACGTGAAAGAAAATCGAGAAAATAAAGAAGCATGTACAAAAAATATGTTCTTTATTCTTTTGGCTTTAAAATTATATTACCATATGAGCGGACAGTAGTCACTTCTTGCATGCGGTTCACTAAAACACTACAAGCGCAATGAGAGATGGCTACTGATTGCTTCATGGTTTCTATCTACAGATATGGGGACCATACATGTGTTTCATCGTGTGTTACAGTGAAGAAAGGAAAATCTGTTCTAGAAAAAAATGTAAATCAACTCTAAAGACTGGAAAAATGCACTCATATCTACAGTAAAAATGTTGTTTCGAATCAGTTGAACAGAAGCAAGCAACCCGCTGACCCCAGTTGCACACAAAAACGCATTCGCTCACATAGAGTTCTCTCTTTCTCACATATATGTACACACACACATACAAACACCAACACACACCCTCTCACACACTTACATGTATGACCGCCACACGTGGTTTTACATAGCAGTGGGGATAAAAAGTGCTCTTACGTCAAATGTAAGTGTGATGCATACTGTGGGCCCAAATAGCTATATTATTTACAAACCAAACCACGACATGGAAACCACTCGCTTCTTAATTTAAACAACATGGATGGCATACAAACACCTGTGATATTAGAACCTTTAAATGTGATATATTGTTGTGTTCTAGCTTGAGAGCAGTTAGAAAGACTGAAATTTTCTTTTCAATATATTAAGACATTTTCTTTACAGGAACTCTGGGAGATGAGGGACGGAGGAGAAAGGGGAGGACAACAGATGCCTGGTGGAGACACTGCAACACAACAGCAGGTGGACGAGCAGGTCTGAGCGTCACCATAAAAGAAGGGTTTTGGGAAATGCACTGATTTCCTTTGCTGGCAAGAGTTAGACGAGAAGACTGATACCACTCGTGTCTCTGTGTTAGCTAAATGCTAGGCTAAATCTAAGGTTGGTAGAAGAAGTGGAGAAACGCTTTGAAAGCTTACAGTGGTCCTAATCTTCTCCTTTGATCACTACCAAAGAGAAATAGTTTTCTGTAAGTAGGGAAGAACATGCTGATGAAGAATTCATTGAGGTGTTTTAAGTATTGGCCGAATGCAATGTGCAATGCTAATGCTGATATTTAGCCATGAGCTAAAATTCATTTACATTGACAGAACATTGTACAGGAGGTCCTCAGTTTACGACGTGCTCGACTTACAGCGTTTCATCGTTATGTCGGAACTGGTTCAGTGGAACTAGTTGTCGAGCAGAGCGGATGAATACGTCGTCATGCGGCGCTGTAAGACGACTTTGTTTACATTTGTCACCACATTGGATTACCCTACATTCGCTAACTTCATTATGGCTCCCAAGCGTAAGTCAGACTCGCAGTTTACATTTTGGCGATATTTTCCTTCCGAGGTGTGTTTCAGTGTGAGCTAATGACTGTTTGCCATTACTGTAGTTGTACAAACATGTAAACTGATTGATATGGTGATGCACTTACCAGCTTTGTTTACATTTTTGCCGGAGTTCCGACTTAATCGACTAAAAGTACTACGGAAGCGTGGTTAGCTTAGCATAAAGACTAGCATTGGGGAAACAGCTGGCTTGACTCTGTCTAAAGTTCAACAATATCTCGCATCTTTGTTTGGTTTTGGTAGTAGTCTTCATGCTAAGTTAAGCTAACTGCCTTCTAGCACAAGCTTTATATTTAACAGACAGACATGACAGTGAGGTTAATTTTGCCAATGAAATCTTAGCAACAAAGCGATCAAGCATATTTCTCAAAATATCAGTTTCTTTAAATGTGTCTCATTCCTTCAGCTTGCATACATTCAGCTTCTCTGTATTTAGAGACTTAGATTTTCTACTGAAACTGTGACGTGGCAGTCCAGGTAGATGCAAAAAACACATTTCAGCAATCACTGATGGCACACCAGTGAACACAATGTGTTTGTTCATTGCACTTCATTAGTATGTTTGTAATTTCAGCTTTGTATACTTGTTGACCCAAGAGCATTCTGGCACTGACCCTGCATTGTTTCAGATGGTTTTTGTGGTTTCCAGCATTGACTTAGTCTGCCCTTGGTGATTTTACAACAGTGAAAGCAGTGGACACATTCTCACGATAATGACACAAAAAAGTAGAAAACATTCTTTCTCATTACAAAAGAAACCTTGTAACCCTCCCCCAGCCCAAAAAAAAATATAACAAAAGAATGTAGAGTATTTGTTAGGTGATACAGCGATTGTTAAATTCAAGACACTGGATTTATAGTAGTAGCAGCAGCACTAGCTACAGACAACTTAACAGTACACTCAAGTGTGTCAGATAGTAACAACAACCAATAGGAAAATCACAAGCGTTTTGTAGAGAGGCTATTCCACGCTTCACCTGACGTCTGGCAGTGTCTGCTGGATAATCTGTTCCAATACTCCCCTTTGAGAAGACCCCACATGTTTGACATAACCGCACTTCAGACCTACCTAGCACAGCATTCCTCATCTCCGAGCAATCAGCACACAAGCGTACATCTATTTACCCCCTCTAAAAGCTGTAAACAAATTTCCCTCGTGTCTCTGATGCATTTTTTTTGTTCCTTTTAAGGAGTTTATTTCTTTCGGTCTTTCAAGTCTTTCCCTTTGTTTTCTTTTTCCCTATTTTCTTTTTCATATTTGTCCTT
Organism: Amphiprion clarkii; assembly: GCA_027123335.1. Lineage (NCBI taxonomy): Eukaryota > Metazoa > Chordata > Actinopteri > Pomacentridae > Amphiprion > Amphiprion clarkii. The sequence continues at coordinate 2,147,541 of CM049590.1, read as the reverse complement.
GTCCGATTTCGTCACACTGTTGTAAGAAGGTGGAGATGCCGTGGACGGGGTCATGTCCGTTTTGTCCGAGGTGGAGTTTTCATTGAACTTGCTGATGACCATGACGTCCTTGTCGGGGTCGCGGATGCCTTCCTTCAGCTGCTCCTTGTAGAGGGCGGAGGCCTTCTTCATGGCCAGGCAGATCATGTAGCGGCGGAAGGCTCTCTGGATGATTATGGCCGACATTTCCTCCTGTTTGCGCCGCAGGGTGGTGGTGATGGGCTCATAAGACACTTTCGAGGGATTGGAGGCCATGAAGCGCTCCTCCATCTGTCCACGTAACACGTCCATCTCACCGCCTTCGCCCAACACTCGCTTGGTGAAGGCAAACAGGATGTCGAGGCAGTGGATGCGCTCACCACTGACCATTGGCAGGTCCATGGAGATGAGCTGGATCATGTTAGGCTTGGGCATGCGCAGTGGCGGATCGAGGGCATCTGCAAAGTCAGAGAGCTTGCTGTACTCCATAAACTGAGTAGCGTCCGGGTCAAAGCGCTCCCACACTTCATAGAACATCTCAAAGTCGTCCTCGCTTAGAGGCTCAGCGCTCTCCTCTGTGGCCACGCCGAAGTTCTCCAGGATGACGGCGATGTACATGTTGACCACGATGAGGAAGCAGATGATGATGTAGCTGACAAAGAAAAAGATGCCTACTGATGGGTTGCCGCAGTTGCCTTTGTAATAGTTGCCAGGGTGCTCTATCTGGCTGTCACAGTCAGGCTCCCTCTTGTTCAATATGGGTGCCAGCAGGCCGTCCCACCCGGCTGACGTCGTAATCTGAAACAAACAGATCATACTGTTCCCAAAGGTCTCGAAATTGAACATGTCGTCGATTCCTGCCTCTCGCTTGACGTAGGCAAAGTTGGACATGCCGAAGATGGCGTAGATGAACATAACAAGGAAGAGGAGGAGGCCGATGTTGAACAGGGCAGGGAGGGACATCATCAAGGCAAAGAGAAGCGTCCGTATGCCCTTGGCACCTTTGATAAGGCGGAGGATGCGGCCAATCCTGGCCAATCGGATCACTCGGAACAGTGTTGGAGACACAAAGTACTTCTCGATAACTTCTGATAAAAACATACCTTGAAAAGCACAAAACATCAGATTAACTCATGTGAAGTGGCTAAAAATCCACTGCAAAGACAAGAAACCTTAAAACATCTTCTTACCTACAATCGACAGAATCACCACCACAAAGTCAAATATGTTCCAGCCAATAGTGAAGTAATAATGGCGCAGAGAGATCATCTTGAGCATGCACTCTCCAGTGAAGAGCACGATGAAGACCAGGTTGATCCAGTAGAGGATGTTGTCCATGTCTGGCGGCTGGTCGTCTGTCTCCACCATCATGGTCACCATGTTAAGGCAGATGAGAATCATGATCACGATGTCAAAGGCCTGCTTTGTGATGCAGTCGAACACACAGCCTTGAAATGCATTCTGAAAGCAGGATGGGAAAAGCATCAGTTATTTCACTCCTTCACTTGTAGTTCATAAGAAACAACTGACAGAACAGAGCGTGCAGTGTGAGTCTTACTGTTGGACGAGGTATAGGTTTTTGTGGTTTCTTGGAACCCAGCTTCTTCATGGCGTTGTAGTACTTCTTCTGTTCTTCTGTCATGAAGATGTCCTGACCTCCAAAGTAAAGGGACCACATCAGAATTTGGTTATAATCATATTGTATAACAAGGTGAACAAATACATAGCTGAATTGGACTAATGCCCTTTAATTAGTAGTCTCAGACTTTTTTATTTTTTACAGTATGATGTAAGACATAGAAGTGTTCACAGAGCATGATGCTTTAAGGATAATTTCATTGACGTGTGTGCTAGTAGATGTTCAATCCAGCCTGTTCCCAGTGAGCTACATGTTAATGAGGCTCACATATCCAGTTTAGCAGTTCAAGATGTCAGGTCTAGTTTAGTCCCCTATAAACCCCTACAAGTTCTGGTTTCCAAGCCACTCTTCTGTTGCTAAATAATACAATGCAAATGATTTAAAGAATCTTATATACAGGAAGTCCTCGATTTACAATGTGCTCGACTTACAGCGCTATGTCGTTGCGTCGGAACTGGTTCAGTGGAACTAGTTGGCGAGTGGAGCGGATGAATACATCGTCATGCAGTGCTGTAAGACGACTTTGTTTGCATTTGCCGCCACATTGGATTATGCTGCATTCGCTATCTTTATTATGGCTCCCAAGCATAAGGCAGACTTGTAGTTTACATGTTCACTGGTATTTTCCCACCGAGGTGTGTTTCAGTGTGAGCTAATGACTGGTTGTCATTACTGTAGTTGTACAAATATGTAAACCGATCGATATGGTGATGCACGTAACGGCTTTGTTTAGATTTTCACCGGAGTTCCAACTTATGGCGTGAATCGACTTATATCACGCTGTAGAAACAGAACTCTGCTGTAAGTCAAGGACCCCCTGTACTGTCAAAGTGTGACAACGCTATGTTGTCCTTTTACTGAAGACATTATTTCTGTTTGGTGATAGCTCCTATAACCTACACTGTACCCTTCATGATAGGACACTAAATTAAATGACTCCGTCTCTTTTGGCATTTCTGGCTCATTATGATAATATTTGCCGTGTGTCCGTGTGTTTTTCTTTTGGGTCTATCTATGTACAATCAATAGACCATTCTGCTGACATAAAGCACTCACCAGACCATGCATGACAGCAGTAAGAGCTCTTTGTACAGGACACATCACGTGATCACGAGTCAACAGAAAATAATTACACCTGCACACCTGGAATGCCCTCCTCCCCTGTTGTTTGCACTAAACTGTAATGAAATGATGTGGGTTTGCCCTTTTGTGTGTATTTTTGCCTCCTTTTATGTATTCTTCAATGGGTGGGGAGGCAGTGGAGGGGCAGGAATTGTTTTCTTTTCTGTACCAAAAAAGAAACTTCATGCACAATATTCAACCCCTATGCTCTCAATATTCAAAGAGACAAACTCCCCTCTTAGTATCATACACAAGGCTCACATCATGCTCTCAGTGCAGCTCACTGAGTGTGTGATGTGTCTGGAGGGAGGACTGGTGTCAACACCAAACAACCATCTGTGTGATGCTGTTGGCGGTGGGGCTGCTGACACTGAGTCTCAGTCAGTCAGTCGAGTCAGACCTGGCAGCAAACGCAGCGCTAGGCGAGCCCTCTCCCCCATCCCTCTCTTGGGCGTTGCCAATCCTGCATGTTAGGGCTTGGTTGAACGGAGGGCACAGGACCAGAATACATGGCCGTGACACTGCATGTGTGTGTGTGTGTGTGTGTGTGTGTGTGTGTGTGTGTGTGTGTGTGTGTGTGTGTGTGTGTGTGTGTGTGTGTGTGTGTGTGTGTGTGTGTGTGTGTGTGTGTGTGTGTGTGTGTGTGTGCAGCCAGGGTGTTTCTCAGTGACTCATGCAGTAATCTTTGGCAGCAGCAGCTCTTCATCGTGCTGCTGATAACCATTATTCTTACGTGTTTGTTTTTAACACAACTGTGGGCTAAATCTGTGCTTCAGCTGCTTGGTGCCCAGGTTTTACATGGTTTGGCACAGGGTGACTTGGACTGGAACCTGCCGGTGCTCCGTTTCAAGAGTAGAGCAGAAGCAAAGCTGTGTGTGTCAACATTAATAACGGCTAGCAGTGTGGATCAACAACAACTTTTTCCTTCATATTTTACTTCAGGATTTAATCTTTTCTTCCTATGCTTAAGAGCATACAAATACTGTGGTGTATTCTAGATGCTAACCTGTCTGGTATCCTGGTCATGCAGGTCGTATAAATCACATCATTTCTGACCTTCCCTAAAAATTTCATCCAAATCCGTTAGTCTGTTTTGAGTAATGTTGCTAACAGACAGACGGACGGACAGATGGACAGACAGGTGGACAAACAAATGGACAAGCAGACAGATAGACAGATAAGACGGACAAACAGACAGACAGACGGACAAACAGACAGACAGACAGACAGATAGATGGACAAACAGACAGACAGACGGACAAACAGACAGACAGACAGACAGATAGATGGACAAACAGACATACGGACAAACAGACAGACAGACGGACAAACAGACAGACAGATAGATGGACAAACAGACATATGGACAAACAGATGGACAGACAGACAGACGGACAAACAGACAGACAGACAGACAAACAGATGGACAAACAGACAGACAGATGGACAAACAGACAGACAGACAGACAAACAGATGGACAAACAGACAGACAGATGGACAGACAGACAGATAGATGGACAAACAGACATCCGGACAAACAAACAGACAAACAGATAGACGGACAAACAGACGGATGGACAGACGAACAGACAAACAGATAAACAGACAGACAGACAGACAGACAGACAGACAGACAGACAGACAGACAGACAGACAGACAGACAGACAGACAAACATAAGTCGATCGTCACATAACTCCGCCGTTCCTATTAATGATTATACTAACAGGGAGTTTAACTACATTAAACATTAAACATCAGTGAAACTCCATCTTTAGAAGGCCGCCGTCACTTAAACTTAAAAAGAACCTCTACAGTTAGTTTTATTTTTCTTGTCCAACCAGGTGTGTCCTGATGACCCCAAGGCTGGTGAACTTGAACCGGTCTTCCTGTCTTCTGTTTATGGCCAGCTATCTAACAAAGCCTAAAAATACTTCCAAAATAAAACTCAGGAACTCGTCTGGCAAGACTAGACTTCAGGACGAGGGCAGAGAACCACATTACCAAAAACCATTAAACTGAATTAAATTAGGATGGAAGCTTCTGAGGCAGCTTGGATGACAGAATAAACTTAATTTTACTCCAAATGTGTTTTACAGTCAGTCAATTTCCCAAACTGATTTAGACAGAAAAGACTTAATCAAAGATGTATAATTACTGACACACAAACGAAGGCCATCTGCATATAACACTACTGTCCACAATGAGGGAGCAGTTATGAAGAACTGCCCTGTCATGTCCCTAGCAGAGGAGTTAAAGACCTAGACTGTACTCAATTGTGGGAATACAGAAGAACAAGCAGCAGTTTTATCCAAGAAATACATGCATCTAAAACGGAAGATCTGAGCCTCATTTGGATGATGTGTATGCTGATGACACACAGCTGTACGTCCCCCTTAAATCTGGAAATTTTGAGTTCTAAATTGTCTTGCAGACCCCCCAGCTAGAGCTTTTTGTAAGAGTTATTTTTTGTTCAGCGTGCATAGTGGTTATTATTAGTGTACCATAGTTTTTAGGCCCAAAATTAAGTAGTGCACTACATGCTCAAAACCTACTTGGAATTTGTGAGCAGTATAAACTTGGGAGACAGCTAATAATATATTATCACTAGTGAAGTCTCTAGTCTGCTTAGTTAATGAATCTGGCTGTGTAGGTTAACCATGTTTCATGTAATGTGACACAATGCACACCCTAAGCTACAAGGACTGAAAACAGCATTTCATAAATAATATACTAACGGAATCAGCAGTAAGAAGAGACAAGGGAACTAATACAAAAGGGCAATAATTCACAATTCGATTCCACTTATTTGCGTATACGATACCATTCCAGACAAGTCAATGAGCCTTTCAACTCCATTAGCTAACACAATGTAGCATTAGAACACAGGAGTGATGGTTGCTGGAAATGTTCCTCTGTACCCCTATGGAGATATTCCATGAAACATTTCCAGTTAGAATAATCATTTACCACATTAACAATGTCTAGACTGGATTTATCATTCATTTAATGCTATCTTCATTTTAAAAAACTGCTTTTCTTTCACAAATAAGGACATTTCTAAGTGAAGAGTGAATAGAAATTGTTAATAAATGCAACTTATCTTTTTCTTCTGCTGGTTGAAGTTGTCGATGATGACACCAATGAACAGGTTGAGGGTGAAGAAGGAGCCAAAGATGATGAAGATGACAAAGTAGAGATACATGTATAGGTTAACTTCATATTCAGGCTGGTCCTCCACCTGGAACAAGCAAGACAGAAAAAAATCACCAATTTTACTGGCTTTCATATCAGTCCTTTGATAAAGAAATTGAAAAAGCTAAGTGCATTAATGCTTTATGCAAATCGATCTGTCAAGCATCAAGAGACTTACATTTCGAGAGTCCACCGCTGCATACATGATGTCCATCCAACCCTTAAAAGTTGCCTGACAGCAGATGAGAGAGGAGTCAATGTTTATTATGTATTATAGTATATTATACTATATTAGAGTAGTGCTTTTATCTGTAGGTTTACTTCCTACATGATTCCTAAAAGGTACTGTGAAGGTTCCTGATAAATACTGGCCTTGAAAGCATTTCTGGATAATATAATTGTGGCGTAAACCGATTTTTTTTTATTTTAACATCTTTATTTTTCGTTGCCTGTTGAATACTCTAATTTTATAAGAGGGTTGATCCAAAAGTTCAGAGACTACGTCCAGGAAAATCACAAACCGTACATAATTTAAATCTGGCCGACATCCTCATCAAAGCAGTCTCCCTGTGCAGTAATCAGCACCCCCAGCGCTTTGTAATGCTAGCAACGCTCTGTGGAAGTACCCATTATGTAAGCTTGTCAAGCACCATCTGCAGTAAGGCCCGAAATCTTCTAAACTGTGTCAAGATGGCAACCCATCAAGTTGAATTTCATCTTAGAGGAGAGGAAGAGCGTTGGGGAGCAATGACTGCATTACTGTGGCTAAAACACCCTGTGTAATTATCGTGCACCCACATCGTGTCATAGTTTAGTTCCTTTACAGCAAATTTTCTCCCTCAAACATTTAAGGATATGATGACAGAATTCTGCCTGGACAGTCTGACCCCTGGAGGCTAAATTCATGGTGCACAACTGACGTTCTTTCTCCGTTCTTATAGATGGCGAGCTGTTATACCGAGAAAACTAGGATGTCCCATCAAGTTTTTTTTTTAGTCGTTTATTATTTAGAATATGTCGATATGCAAGGTCATTTTACTAGATAAGGCACATTTCAAGTAGTCCTTTTCCTGTCGTCTCCTCGATTTCAGTTCAAGTTTAATTTCAGCAACATTCAGCCTCAGTTTATCATTTTCCACATTACATCTTCTAGATGACAAATTGTCGACAAAGGAACACAACATTTAGTAACAGCTATCTGGAAGTGATGATATAGTATCATACTTGATGGTCAAAACGACAAAAGTCAGACAAAAAAACGACAAAAACAAGACAAAATATTACAAAAATGAGACACAAAATGACAAAAGAATAATGAGCAATCTGGTGTTTTACTTTCTGATCAAGGTCCAGAAATTATTTTACATTTATAGTTTTACATATTTACAATCTGCAGTTAATGTCTTCTCTCTGACACTTTACAAAGTCGTCCCGTGGGCCGGACTGGACCCTCTGCCGGATCGGTCTTGGCCCATGGGCCACATGTTTAACAGCCCTGACCTAGAGGGTCCGCCGGCCTACCAATCTCCAACTAAGCTTTTTCCCGCACGGTTTCATCTCAGTCATCACCAACACAAGGATCCTTTGCATCCAATAAACAATCAAGCTTCAAATCAATGGTGTGGTCCTTGCTAGCGGAACCAAGCCAGCATTTTGGATTTTTACCTGAGCCTGGACCTGTCCAGGTGTCCCCTGCTTTCGCCTTAACCCTCGTATCGTCCTGCGGGTCAATTTCACCCGTTTTAAAGTTTGAAAATGTGGGAAAAAAATATATTTTCACAGTGAAAACTTCCACATTTTCAAGATTTTTGGGGAAATTTTTGAACATTTTTTGGTGGGGAAAAAGAAATGTTAAAAAAAAATATTTCTTGAAGAACATTCAGGAAAAAATCAACCAAAATCCAGCGACATTTGCTGGATTTTGGTAGATTTTTTTGTGAATGTTCTTAAAGAAAATATTAGAACTTTTACTGATATATATAGAATCACTTTAGATATTTTTTAAAAAATTTTGGAAGATTTTTATTAATTTTTTGAAAATATTTACAGTTTTTAATTTTTATTTTTAATTTTTTTTTCCTTGCCAAATTTGGGGATTTTTTTTTTTTTAAAATTTAACTTTTAAGGGAAACTTTTAAGGAATTACTGGAATTTTCTTCCTGAAGGTTTTGCAAATTTTCAGAAATTTGCGGAATTTTTGGGGGGTTTGTTTCCAGACAGGAAACAATATTTTTTGGTACCTGTAAATGAATGCTACAGGAGGATTAAATCAGCTGAGATAGACTCCAGCTCCTCCATAACCCTAATGAAGATTAAGATAGTATAGATGATGGAAGACTTCAGCCTGGTCCCCGTGTTTCGTTTGCCTACTTGGTTCTTTGTAACTTTGAACATACTCTTTGAAATAAAGCTCTTATTTTTGCGTCTCAAGTCTTGAGTCATGCTTCTGAGTCCTCGTCTCAACGCTGATAATATGTTTTTGTCTCTATGATGCCACCTGAGTCACCGAGACAAAACTCACCACTTGCAGCAGAGCCAGATATCCGGCCCCAACGTTGTCAAAGTTGATCTTGACGTTCTTCCAGCGGGCGCTCTCGTTCTTCAAGTTCAAGCAGTCGGACTTGTTGTTGACGACGCTGATGGGGAAGATCTCGTCCGTGGTGGTGTTGACGCAGTAGTAGTACTTCCCAGCGAACAGGTTGACCCCCATGATGCTGAAGATGAGCCAGAAGATGAGGCACACCAGCAGCACGTTCATAATGGAAGGAATGGCTCCCAGGAGTGCATTTACCACAACCTGGAGAGGTCAAAGCACAAAGACAACCTCAGCACTCTCCTGCCACTCAAGGTCAAGAGGTCTGCACTTGTCAAATTAGAAAGGCTGTTTGATTTTGGATAAGTGGCCATTACAATCATCTAATCACTTAACTGCACTTATATAGGACACCTGATCTGATTGAGCCATAAATCTGAGGCTTTCAGAGCAAAAACCAAAACTGAATTCAATAATAGCAGTGATCTTACTATACTCAAAGCTGTATTTACTATCTAACATCTGCACACATAAAGCTCCTAACACCATACATATCTACAGAGAGAAATTTAACAACATGACAGTTGGAAAGAAGAAGGTGGATAGGTGAAAAAGGCTAACATCTGATAGGTAAAAAAGCAAAACAGAAAAAAACCTTAGAGAGGCAGGATGAAGTCACAACATTTTGTTTGACTGTAAATGAAAAAGACAGACAACAAAGAAAAAAATTACAGGTCAAAGGCACCACACAAGCAACATCAGAAAACAACAGCTGAATATAGTTATCCATTGACACAATGTGAAGAAAGTCATGCAGATAGAAGAACTACAGTGTTGAATTGCGAGGACGAGATCATTCTACTCACGTAATTAGCATGCAGGCTCTACAACCAGTTAAAACTATTTAACAACATTTTTTCTATAAAAATATGCCACAACAGACTGAATATAAACTGTTATTTTCCCTTTAACACCAATAAGCAGAGGACAAGCAAACGCCGAGAAATTGTCTCTATAGTTTCAGAAACTAATAAAAAAATTGATAAAAATGCACATTTTATTAAAATAAAGTCACAGGCTCACTGAAAACAAATGTTAAAGGCTAGCATTACAGATTAACAATAAAAAAAATCTGTTTAACATAAACATAACTGCTTTATTCTGAAGAGTCAGATGAAAAGATCGATACCACTCTCATACTCCTACCTGAATGTGAAGCTAAAGCTAAGTTTCCCCTTTTTGTTGGGCCTGAAGGGAAACAACAGGCCTGACAGTTTTAATTTTTAAAATAGAAACTATATGGGCCTACCAACACTTCCAAAGTTCACTAAAGCACACGTTATATCTTGTTTGTCCAGAGCAGGACAAGCTGTTTCCCAATCCATCTAAGTTGTAGGCAAAACTAGCCACCTACACCACACTGTACTTAGTGCACAGAGATGAGAGTGGTATCTACACCACCGTTCAAAAGTTTGGGGTCATCCAGACAATTCCATGTTTTCCAGTAAAACTCCCACTTTTATCCATGTGCTAACATAACTGCACAAGGGTTTTCTAATCATCAATGATCCTTTCAACACCATTAGCTAACACAATGTAGCATTAGAACACAGGAGTGATGGTTGCTGGAAATGTTCCTCTGGACCCCTATGGAGATATTCCATTAAACATTTGCAGCTAGAATAGTCATTTACCACATTAACAATTAGCGATATCCGACATTATCGGCCCAATATTGGCATAAAAATGTAATGTTGGTCAATATCGTTGAAAATCGATAAAATAATGCCTGGATTTTGCCGGCTTTTACTGGACTCATAGAGGGAGGGAGAGTGTGAACTGTTGTTTGAGACAATTATAATAAATACATATGGCATAAATATGGCATTTTCTCCATAACTTAAGCTGAAATAGTTTTCTTATTTTGCACAGACAATGTTTACATTTGCATCTGAGAATGAATCCAATGGGGCATCACAATAAAATTAGACATGATGTGTTAATTCCACGACAGGAGATATATGATGTTACCTAAAATTAGCTAAATAGCCCACAGACATCGGTATTGGTTGATATCGGAATCCTAAATTGAGAGTTGGACAATATCGGCATATCGGTTATTAGAAAAAAAGCCAATATCGGACATCCCTATTAACAATGTCTAGACTGTATTTCCGAATAATTTAATGCTATCTTCATTGAAAAAACTGTTTTTCTTTCAAAAATAATGACATTTCTCAGTGACCCCAAGCTTTTGAGCAGTAGTGTATCTTCTAAAAAGTCTGAACAGTTTTACTTTTTCAAATGAAACTTAAACAGTTTAAGATGGCTTCCCACAAATAATGATAATACAAAAGTGTTTTTGTGTCGCAGTAACTCCTCATGCCCTTACCCTCATGCCCTCAAACCGAGACAAAGCCCTCAGGGGCCGCAGAGCTCGCAGCGTCCTCAGAGACTTGATGGCAGTGAGCTCAGAGTAGCCCAGAGCGTTGGCTATGAGGCTGACCAAGGACACCTGGGAGAATGTCAGAGACAAGCAGGGTGAAGGGTGGGAGAGAAAAGACGAGGAGACGCTTAATTAGACATTGATGATCAGCCTGCACAGAATTAAAGCCATAATGAAGTATTAAAACTGTTTAATCCTCCTGTTGTCTTCATTTACAGGCACCAAAAAATATTGTTTCCTTGTCTGAAAAAAATCCAAAAATTCAGCAAAAAAATCCCCAAATTTCTGAAAATTTGCAAAGTCTTCAGGAAGAAAATTTCAATAATTTCCTTAAGTTTCCCTTAAAAGTTTTATTTTTAAAAATCCCCCAAATTTGGCAAGACAATTCTTGCAAATATTTTCAAAAAAATGAGTAAAAATCTTCCAAAAAATCCTAAAAATATCTAAAATGATTACATGTATATCAGTAAAACTAATATTTTCTTTAAGAACTTTCACATAAAAATCAACCAAAATCCAGTGAAATTTGCTGGATTTTGGTTGATTTTTATGTGAATGTTCTTAAGAAACATTTTTATTTTCCACCCAAAAATGTTCAAAGATTTCCCAAAAATGTTGAAAATGTGGACATCAGAAGTTTCACTGTGAAAATATATATATATTTTTTTTTCCCACATTTTCAAACTTTAAAACGGGTTAATTTGACCTGCAGGACGACACGAGGGTTAAACTTATTTTGAGTTTTCTTGTAAAATTCAACTCAAAACAAGATAATTTCAAGATTGTTTGACTTAACAAGATATTTGAGATGCATTGTCTTAAAACAAGTCCCTCCATCTGCTGAAATGTCTCTTGTTAAGTTAATTTATCTTAAATCAAGTGGGATGAGACATTTGGACTAAAAATAAGGCAAACAGACTCTCTCCACCGTCGTCTGTAATAAAGGCTAAAAAGGAAGAAGAATCGGCTAACTTTGTTCTTTCCAGAGCTCAAAAACACACGAGCACTCGAGCTTTGCTGTTTCTCTGCGCTCCACACAGATGCAATCTTCTCATCAAGCACCAGATTGGAAGCTTTATTTGAATAATTATCTCCTCGGCATACGTACGTCTACGATGAGGAAGTCGAGCCAGCACCAGGCGTTGGTGAAGTACTTGACGAAGCCGTATGCTACCCACTTCAGCAGCATTTCCAGAATGAAGATGTAAGTGAAAACCTTGTCTGCGTACTCCAGCATTGTTTTGATGGTGCGCCGCTGCTCGATATAAACGTCCTCAAAAGCCTGTAGATTGGAATGATTAACAAAGTCTGCTGGTGGAAACAATGAGGTGTAATTCATACGATAATTACACCGACAGCAGCATCAAGCTTCTTCAGATTAACAGAAAACAGGTCACCTAAAGGCAACCCAGAGGAGAGGACCAGGAGAACAGAAGATATGTTTGTCAAAAAGTTCATAGAATGAAGTCAAACAGCCACTTACCAGCGCTCCACTGCTGAGCAGGATCATAAATATGATGAAGGACTCAAACCAGTTGTGTTCCACGATGACAAAGCAGGTTTTCCTGAGAGTCCACCAGCTCTTATACTTGACTCCCTCCTCATTGATCTGGCAGCACTGGAAC